>CM069297.1:8132500-8590000 GCA_035609425.1 Epinephelus awoara
AATTTAATACTAAACAAATATGTCTTGACGTAATCTCATCTCCTGTCTCCTGAGGCGCTCTCAGGCTCTGCTCCATCTTCACCACAACACTGCTGACGCTGCACCAATCTTCCAGTTTAAGGAACAGTTAAACATTTTGGGAAATACACTCATTTACTCTCTTGCTGACAGCTAGATAAAAAGATTTATACCACTCTTGACTGTACTGTATGAATGTGAAGCATCAGTCAGAGGCCAGTTATCTTAACATAAAGATTAGAACAGGGATAATCAGCCAGCCTGACTCTGTCTATCTGCTTACCAGCACCTCTACAGACGACTGTGGCCCAGTAATTTCCTTAAGTCTGCTGGTGGTCGCTTTATATACAGACATATGAGTGATACCAATTGTGTCATCTAACTCTCAGCAAGAAACTGAATAAAAATATTTCTCAAAATATCAAATTATTCCTTTAAAGTCACATTTACGGCTTCAAAAACTAATCCATTAAATTATTATTATTATTATTTGCAGAATTATAAGACCGAAATAAAAAATAAATGACTATATTCGGGATGTCAGTTTTAGTAGGCTACATTTTGATTTAAATAGCCCGACACTCATTAATTGATAACTAACAGGTTAATTTTGAAGGAAAAAAATGCAAACTCATGTAAATTACAAGAGGCCTTTCCTTTAAGCTCGGCGGTCTAATGACTCAGTGAGCTTTAGCGCTGCATTTCAAAGTTCTATGCATTAAGAGATGGTGACATTTTAATGTTTTGTGATGCACTGTCTTTTCTTTTATTACCTGTTGGCTTTGCAGACAGCCATCTAGTCACGTTAACGTGTGGTGGCAACAGCCAACCCTCTGGTCTTCACTGCTAAGCTAACGGTGGCCTTCACCACTCCGCACACCACACATCACCCGAGCCCCCAGGAAGTGCGTAGGGTTTTGTAGCCAATCTTTGTTGTGGCCAAACACTGTAATTACACAGTCACATGATGCCCTATGGCCCAAAAAGACTTTTTTCCACTGACTTACATGGTGAAAGACACGTCTGTAAATCAGGGGATCTATTTTTTTGAGCATCACAATCCCCGCTAAATAACTTGTTTCATTATTTGGATTTGATCCATTTGGTCCGTTAATATTTGTTTAGTCCAGAAGAGCTGCAGAATCAAATAATTTCATCCGCATTCAAGTTAACTGTAGGCTGCACAGTGCAGAAGCAGTGCCAATCATCCCGGGTCATTTCATACGCATCAGATGAACCGTTTTGACTTTATGTGCCACTAAGCAACTTTCATAGGAATGAACAGGGCCCCACTTCAAACAGTGCATCCAGTTCTCTTTATACATCCATGGCACTTCCTGGGTCAGGTGAGAGCTAGCTAGCAGCGACCCTCATTCTGCAATTACCACTGCAGAAACATGGTGTCCATCCTCCGGTTTCCCCCCAAGTTGCCCCCGTGAGTAAGATGTGTCATTTAGAGTTGCAAAGAGTTTTTTTCTTTTAGAGTTCCTTGGAGAACTATAGTAGTGTGTGTGTGTGTGTGTGTGTGTGTGTGTGTGTGTGGTAGTCAGTAGCTCATATTGTGGGTCAGCAGGTCAAAACAAAGTCTTTGACGGACCCCAAAGTCTGGTCAAAAGGAAACACACACACACACACACACACACACACACACACACACACACACACACACACACACACACACACACACAGACACAGACAGACACACACACACACACAGAGTCATCATTCTCCTGAAGTAGCCAGGCCCAAAGCTACAGGAGCCAAATGGGTCATTAACCTCTCCTGACCTGCCGCCCGCTCCTTCATGCTGTTGAGGTGTCAAAGTGACAACTGGGTGGCATCATGCTTCACACGGGGCCATAAAACACTCCTTTAGCCACACCCAGGTCTCCATGGAAACCGCTGTGCCGCCACTGCCCTTAAACCATGACCCAATTCATGGGTTCCACTGTTGCTGCCGCTCAGCCAAACCAGGAAGCCCATGTTTGTTTTTTCAGAGGTTTTAACACTTTTGACTCAGACATGTTCAGCTACAACGATTAGTACTTAATTAGTACTTAACTACAGTGTTTAATGTTTGAAATTGGTTATTTGACCACTGCTTTACTATCAGCTCCCCTCATACAGGTGAGAAATTCAACAGAAAAACATCAAGTACAAAATATTACATTGAGTCCTGCTGTTCCAGGAAAATTGTCTTTTTTTGTCTGCCAGTGGGACGAACAGCTCAGGAGTGAACCACCAACACTTTTAATCAGCTTCCCACATATACAGCTTTTCATTATCCAGGAAACTGCTCACTCAGATGAAGAGAAAACTTTTTATAACAGGGAGCAAAGGGCAACGTCAGCCCAACATCAGCCTCAGCAGGGCTGCAGTGTATGCACAGTCCAACATACAGAGACTGAGAAATTAGTTTATTTATCCTGCTGAGTCAAAAACGAGGGTGAGTTTGAAGAGTCTAAAAGCAGCGGTGAAAAGGGAGCTTACCCCTAATGCTGATAAAAATGCCAACTAAGACTCAGAGCACCCGTATCTGCCTGACTGTAATCAATAAGATGCACTCTCTGTCTAACTTGTCAAAGACACTAAAATCTCCCAAAATCTACTGGGCCATGAACAATCTCTCTGAACTGATCAAGAGAAGTGCAGAGATTTCTGCTGAGCCACGTGGAAACGAGAGCCCCAGTGCATTTCTGACAGATTACTGTGCAAGAATCAGAGAAAACTACAAGTTTACATCAATAATGATGAATGAGGCAACTGTTAAGTCACAACTTCTGAGTACCGGAGACACGCTGGTGGCGTTATAGTGATATTAACAGTGGTTGAAGAACTACTTAGATCTTTAAATTAAAGTTCCAGTGTGTAGGATTTAGGGGGATAAATTGGCATAAATGGAATATAACATAAAAAGTATGTTTCTTTTTCAAAAACCTCATGACCATCTGGATCTTAAGTTACCAGAGGAAAAAAGGTGAGCACACATTTGCAGGTTCTGGGCTAGCAGCCTGTCTGTGATAAGCTGAAAACACATTTTTTTTATGTGAAACTGCTTTATTTTTTTAATGGTTTAAATTACCTGGTCTTTTTGTTTTGGAGAGAGGGAGACCTCTGAGGATAATTCGGCTCCCAGTAAAAACCTGAGCAAAGAACACTGAAAGGAATCCTAACCATGAGTTCACGTTTGACACATGGGAGGAGAAAGTTCAGTTGGTTGCAATCTGCAGTCCTCACCACTAAATGCCACTTGATTCTACACACGTCTCCTTTAAAGTAAAAGTAGCATCGATGTCTCAGCCCTGTGATAGTCAGGGGACCTGTCTAAGGTGTACCTTGCCTCTCGCCCAGTGTCAGATGGGATCCAGCCCCCCCACAATCCTTAACAGGACAAGCAGTTACAGATAATGAATGAATTAATGGATGGATGAATGAATACCACACTGAAGACATTCTCTCTTACAAGTAAAAGTCCTGCATTCAAAACTTTACTTAAGTATAAGTACAAACATCAAAACAGAGTTTAGGTATCACAAGTAAATATAACCAACATGTAGAATGGCCCATTTCAGATGTGTGTTAATGTTTATAACATTATTATATTGTGATTATTGACGCATTAATATGTCCATAACTTAGTACTCAACATACTGCTGTGTAGCTTCCAGTTTTATCTTAATACATCATCATCATGTTTTGTAATAATAATCCCAATCTGCAAGGTAACAAGTAATTTAAGTTATCCAACAAATGTAGTGGAGTCCAAAGCACAATATTTCCTCCTGAAATGTAGTGGAGTAAACGTATAAGTAGCCTGGTACAACATGAAAATACTCAAGTTAAGTAAATGTTCTGTCCACTCCTGAAGATTAAAAGGAATATTTAGCAGACAATTAAAAACGTAAAAAGATGAAACCCTGATTACTTGCCTACCTATTATAGCAGATCAGAGGTCAGAAATAAACTTAAAATGTGAGTAATTTCAGAGTTGAGAAGGTTCTGCAGTGAGAGGAGAGCACAGCTTGTGTCTATTCTCGGGCTACAGCAGAGAGGCTGTGGGCACGGCATGGACTTTCTGATGAATCATGTCAGAGGTATCCTTTGAGGTACATTTCAGAGATGGAAAAGTCGATTTCATTCATTCATTCATTTATTCATTCCTCTATTCAATCATCCATTCATCCACTCGCCCTGCCGCGTTATCAGCTATCCAGCAGAAACTCCCATGTTATCACAGCCAGCTGGTTAACTGGGAGGAAATCGGTGTAATAAAAAAAATAACCACACCACCCCACTGTAACAACCTCGTCGTGGCTGATTTCAAGTCAGTGCGCGCGGGCTGATGGGCCTACGGGGTCCGGGGCGTTAATCTATGGATGCAGATCCAGAATAAGGGAATAATAGTGTGGTCCCAGCCTACAGTAACCATTAACCCCTTCCTATTCACTGGCAAATGAGCCCCTAATTCACAACCGCACCATGCCTGTCTGAGGGTGCAGATGAACGGCTACATTTGAGGTTTAGAAATAAAGTCGGAAGGCTCACTCACCACTTGTCTGGTTGCAAATGTATATCCCAGGGTGCTGAGTGGTGATTTCCGACACCGGGACACACCGTCTCATGTATTCGGCAAACTCTGCTCTGCTCTCGGCGCAGCTGCGCTTCACTGTGTCGCCCTCCTGCCTGTTTTTTTTTTTTTTTTTTACAGTAAACTTGCCGATCCCAGGCTATTGTTAGCTAGGCACAGGCAAACACCCGCCCCTTGACACGCCGCTCCGGCCACGCGATTGGTCAATTTCACAATCCTCAGAAGCCGATTGGCTGGTGCGCTCAAAGTCTGGGGCGGGTCGGTAGTGTGCAAGCGGTGGTGCTTTCAAAGCCACCAGGTAAAAGCCAGACATTCTAGCTTCATACAATCTCTTGGCTAAAGGGCGTTGCATTCACGTGTAACTCTACCAGGGGACCAAAAACTAGAAAAAAGAAGGAATTTTAAAGAATATAATTTATCAAGCGCACTTTGCATCACGATAACATTTTGAGGACACAGATAAGGGTTATAATACAAAAAAACCAAGCTTCCTCATATTTTCTTCAAAATTCGTCAAATATTTATTTGTGAAAACATCTCATTTATCACATTATCACAGAATAATGCACAGTGGAATTCTATTAGTTTATAGTTTCATGTCACTGAGCTTTTTGGTACATGTGCTTGATTTTACCGCGTCCCCAATGCAAAATAATCAACTTTTAAAAGAACTATAAGGCATAATATAATAAAATACTCAAAATAATATACTCAATTATTTTAAGGCCATTGTATATACTCTCTCTCTCTTCTCTCTCTCTCTCTTCTCTCTCTCTCTCTTTCTCTCTCTCACTCACACACACACACACACACACACACACACACACACACACACACACACACACACATATGCATGTATTCTAGATGTCTGCATTTTCTGTAGTGTTGATATATTTCTATACATTTTCAGAGGGAAATAAGAAAACTGGGAAACACTGTTCAACATTTTTCTAAAACATTTTCTGACATTTTATAGACCAAATAACTAAATGATTAATGAAAAGAAAAAAATCAACAGATTAATCAACAATGAAAATAATTGTTACTTGCAGTTATAGTCTCGACCACACCATCTTTTTATTTCATACAGTGTGTACGGTTAATCATCCAGGGGACGTGCATTAGAGCAGGAAAAGGGAAGACTATTTTTTAATTAGATTAACTCCTTGTATTGATATCTAAATGTACAAGCTAGACAAAATAATATAAAAATGTTACACACTTATTCAAGAACATTATTAAGCCCACTGTTTTTAATAACTGCAAATGCAGCAAAAAACAAATAAAAAAACAAACAAACTGAAAGTCTTAAATGAATAGAGGCCTTATAGCTGTCTGCTATTATGCCTGTTTTACATTCACACTGGTGTAAAGTGATGCTATGCAAGATTTACAGCACCAGTCACAGACATTATAAAACTCGTATTGCCATCTACTGGTAAAAGAAGACACTGCTGCTTTAACTGACAGCAGGTCAGCTTAAAAACTGACACAAACTACTTAAAATAATATCCAAACACAGAGGTGAGGTAGGCCTACAAACTGACAATATAATTCAGGGCATAACAACACTGAAATGGTCAAAGAGCTTTAAAAATGGCTTCAAACACTTGGCACTTGTGAAGCTGATAAAGTTCAGTTTGATCTGATTACACTCAGTAACTGTTGATGTTTCCTCATGGGGGCCCTCCACATTGAGAGGTGTGTCCGGTCTGCCTGCGGGGATGTCGCCCTGGAGATCCCTCAGGCCCAGAGGACTTGGGGGCTCTGCACCATGTGTGGAGTCCACCACTGTCTGTCTGGGTCGGGGTGGTCTCTGTGGCGGCATTCCCTGTGGCCGTCGGCTGTGGCGCCTCTCAGTGTGGATGGCTCCCCATAGGTGGTCCTTTCCTCACCTGGTTCCTCAGTGCCCAGCCATGTCATTGACTATATTGACTGTGTGTGTGTGTGTGTGTGTGTGTGTGTGTGTGTGTGTGTGTGTGTGTGTGTGTGTGTGCATGTGTTTATATGTGGGGGTGGGAGGGGCGGGTTTTCAATATGTATGTATTATTGTTGTTTGTTTGTTTTTTATTCTGTGAAGCACTTTGTGCTGCATTTTAATGTATGAAAAGTGCTATACAAATAAAGTTTGATTGATTGATGGTTTCTGGTTTCAGGAAAATATCCTGCAAAGTGGCCAACTAACCTCATCAGAGTCTTGTCCTGCGAGTCTGTTAGCCATCAATACGTGGACCTGAGTGACCTGAGTGAGGGATAACCACACAATCTGGTACGTTAGTAGTAGTACCTTTAAACCTGCTGTAAACCTGGAGCTGTACTCACAAAACATCCTCGTACTAAAAGTTGCTACTCAGTGGAATAGTTAGGAGAAATAAACTAACTATAACTTGCATCAAAGTCCTTTAAATTTTTGATCTAAGATTAACACACAAAGCACTTAAGTGCTAAAAGTTGCTCCTAATTCTGAGAGAAGTAAGAGGAAGTCCAGAGGACTCCTTAGACACTAAGATGTGCTCACTGTCAGTAATGTGCTAAAGGTAATGTGTCTCATTGTGTTCATGTTTAGTAAACACAGAATAATGATGAACTTAAAAAGTATATTTTGAATCAGAATTAAGTCAGATCACCTGCAAGTCAAAACAATCCAAACACACTGCACATGATGGCCATGATCTCTTTGCTACTTGGATAAAGGAAAAAGATTGCAGCACTAACGATCTCAGATCTGCTGGACAGTTAATTAAGTGTGCATCAAGTAATCAGCAACTGCAATAAATAACATAAATGCGGGAGATTTAGTGCCAATTGTTGGATTCATCGTGCCATATATAAAATCATCAAAACACGATGATATGTTTTGTCAGGTGGGAAAATTCAAACAAACACAAGAAGTTTGTGCTCTAGAAAAGGATCAGCACTCAGTGAATAACCTCCTAAGCCCTATGATAAGCTATTATGGCAAGGCTTAACTGTAGAGACCAGTGAACAGTGATAACTAACATGTCTTTGGGGTCATCGGGTGGGAACCTCCTTTCATCAATGTTTCGTCTAGTTGGTCCCACGACACCTCCAGGAGGCTAGACAGTGATCTCTGGCGTCCCAGAGACACTCCCCTAATGCCAGGTCTCACTGCTCCCCACACCAACCCAACAACCTCCTTAACCTTACTTACACATGGCTTTCTCAGCCCAAACAGCACCTTCAACCAAACCCAGGCTCCGTACATGCGAGCTCCAGGTAGAAGTAGTGCTGATACTACCTTTCCTAGCACATTCACCATACTCTATTTCACACGCTACATAGCACAACTACAATATAAGCTAAAGTTAAAGGAGATAAATAAACTTACAGGATCAGCAAACAACTCACCTTGCAGCATGGTCTCAAACAAAATGGATTCAAATAGGCCACTCCCACACTTAATTAACCTTCTTCTTCCTGGATTTCCTTCTGAGAGGAAGTGGATCTCTCCACCTGATTTCAAAGAGTTATGCACCCTGCTTAGTAGTTCCCCCTGCTGGCCCACAACTGACATTATTTCTACGCTTCCAGATCCATTGGCTACACATGACTGCTTCATCTGACTTTTCCCTCACTGTCTTCTTCAAACTCTGTCCCTGCACTCCGAGTTCCCCCAGGAGTGAGACAGCTGATCTTGCTATGAATCCCCTGCACCCCACTTCCACTGGACAAATCCTAGTCTTCCATCCTCGCTGCTCAGCTTCTAAGTCCTAAGTCAGCATATCAAATCTTTTTTCTTTCATAGGCTTCTTCCACTGAGTCTTCCCAAGGAACTGTCAGCTCAATGAAATAAACTATCCGTTGACTCAGTGACCACAACACTATGTCAGGCCTCTGCTGGGTACAAACTATTTCCTGGGGAACAGCAAGCTTTCCCCCTAAATCTACTTGCATTTCCCAATCACAAGCACCTACAAGGCGGCCACACCCCTGCCTCCTTACTAACTTATCCCTTCTGTATTTCTCTCCCTCACGGACAAACTGAATTGCTAAACTCCTATCCTTAACACCTTCTGAATTCACCTGTATTCGTTTCCCTTCGATGCCTGCAGCTAAACATTTCAACACCTGGTTATGTCGCCATGTATATCGGCCTTGTGACAAACTAACCTTACAGCCTGACAAAATATGCTTTAAGGTTGCGGTACGTGAACACAGTGGACATAATGGGTCCTCATTTACCCACAGTTTTAGGTTCTGGGGGGTTGGTAACACATTGTATGTAGCCCCTACCAGGAATCTAATACAATTCTCCTCCATACTCCACAGGTCCCTCCAACTAAGCTTCCTCTTCTCTGCACTTTCCCAATTCAACCACTGTCCCTGTTTAGCCTGGGCCACTACCTTTGCACCCCTTACTATCTCCTCCTGTCTGCGTATCTGTTCCACAACCAGTTTTCGTTTATCTTTGAGACCTGCTGTATTCCATACCGGTTTGCCTGAGCCAAGCCCCAGGCCTCCCTGGCCAAACTGAACATTACCTACAATCTCTGCATGCCTAAGAGCTGCCTCTGCCTCCTGAACTGCTGATCTTGGGTTCCACTTTCTCCCCTTGGTTGGATTTGGAACCACACTTCTGACTACCACGTCCTTACTCCCAGATAACAAGAGCTCTGTCCTGACCTTGGTACATTTAAATTCCTCTGTTAAACTAGATACTGGCAGCTGAAGTATCCTTTTCCATACAATGCAACACTACTTAGGCACCTAGGAACGCCCAACCACTTCCTAATATAGGAGCTAACCGAGCCTTTGCACGCCTGACCACCTCCTGAACTTCCTTCCACCTAGGTGGCCTGACATCCATCTCATGCTCTATCCCTCCTAATGGAGTGATATCGAGTTGGAAACCTACTATCCTGTTCTTCTCTGAATCTGAATATGTTTCTCAGATATTTTTCTAACCTGTCATAGCATGTTCCTTCGTCCTCCTCTTTTTCCTGAGATGCTCTGCCCTTCTAAGAACTGCTAGCCTGCTTCTCAACTCCTCTTGCAACACCTTAAGTCCCTCCCTTTTTTCTTCTGTAGATTTTTCCACTGCTTTCTTAACGGTCTCCTTTCCTTGACTAACTTCTCTATTTCTCTTTGCCACCTAGACTTACCTGACGTACCCTCCCACTCCTCTTTCTCTCATGCAGCCCGAACCTCTCTACACCATATGAATAAATTATATCTCCCATCCTTTCTAACCTTTCTATTGCATTTCCTCTAAGGCTACTTAAGATTACTGACAAATCTCTATTAACTGTCTCCCATTCTTTACTGTCATTTGCTCTAGGCCATCTAACTCTAACCTTTTGCTCCATGGTTCTCTCTCTGACTGGCCTCAGTGTCACCCACATCCTCTCTTACTACCCCCTCCTCCTCCTCCTCAGTGGCAGTGTTACTGATATCCTGCAAACTGTGGTTTTCTACCTGCTGCTGGACTTCATCTGACTGACTCGACTGACTTCTTAGTGCTCATCAATGTGGCTACTCTGCCCTTTCTTTGCCACACTTCTTCTTTCCCATGCTGATTGTATTTTGATGCCAGATGCAATCTATTTAACAAGTTAATATTCTACTTTGCTTCATGTGTGTTAACTAATCAAATCATTGATTTATAGTATAGACGTCAGTGTTAACATGTTATTTGTGATGTGATTAAGGTCCAAACGTAACAGGTTATTTTCCAAAATGGTACTAATCAAGTGCTGCTATTTTGTCTCTTTGACACAACCTCATTTGTAATCACGCCGCAGCAGCAGCTTTATGAGCTGCAGTCAGTGAATATACCGTGTGGTACAGCTGCATCATTTGTCTGTGTGTCATGCCTCTTTTATATGTGCTGATTAGAAAACACCTCTTCATCTTCGCTCATAGCTCCTCATGAGTATAGTAAAGAATATAATAGGGGATTTTTTTGTTTGTTCTGGGCTGGGTGATGAATGTGTGCCTGTAAAGCCATTTTAAACATTGCATGTGATATTAGGCAGTACAAATAAACGTGACATTAACTTGCCCCCCTCCAGCCCCTAGATGTCACTTATCTGCTTGACAAAAGACACAGACAACCATTATCTTTCAATATCACAATCTGTATTTATCAATTCAAAGAAAACGACTGTACAGAGCAAATGATTCGCAGTTAATTCTGATCATTTTATACATTATTGGTTCATTCATTCACCCCTTTCTCATGTTGGTAGTTTGTGTTGCCCCGGTATGTTACAGTGTTTGCATAGTGGAGGGATGGGACTTGAAGACATGCACAGCAGTACCATAATAGACTATGTCATTCATGCAACCTCTTTGTCCTGTTGTGTTTGTTTGGAGGAGCTGTGGACCATTTTCAATCCCGGTTTATCAACAATCTCACTTCAGCATAGACTCAAAAAAGTTAAACATAACAAAGACAAGGGACAGTTTCCTCTTGTGTCACCACAGATAAACTTACGCTTTTACATAAAATACTTCTGAGCAAATTACATTTGTACATCATTAAGTTGCTGTGCTGTAGGCCAGCATACAGAGAAACAGACAGGCTGAGGGCAGACAGACAGTGGTGCTCTGGAGTCCTGGGAGGAGAGAAACCTTGGTAGCAAACATTCACTCATCAGGGCTGGATTATAACTGGTTTAGAAATAGAAGCATTTAGAAATAATTCTGTTTGTTTCCCTCTGCTGGAAGCACGAGTGTTTGGTGTCTGCAGATTTCATGTGAAAGTTGATGTCAAAAGTGAAAATGTCTGTGGATTATTTTGAAAGAAATCTGGAGCATTTATAGATAATAACCCTCCAAAAAAAGATCCATGTATCCACATAATGAGCCTCTCACTCACTGTTAGTGACTTAGTTAGTGACTCCACAGAATGTCATCATCCACCTCCAGTGTCTGAAATGCAGGTATGATTGCAGTTATCAGCCCTGATTTTCCTCAAAAACATGCATACACATACTTGAGAATGTAATGCTGATTGCTTTACCGTCGTCTGAGCCCTATTTAAAAACATCTTGTATATTACACTTTCCAGGCAGTGTCTGTGTGTGTGTGTGTTTGTGTGTGTGAGTGAGAGAGTGTAAACCTTCTCCTTACAGTACTTGAAGTTCAACATAACACATGAACAAGGGTTGCAGCTCAGAAGTGTTTTTATCATAGATGAATCTGGTGATTATTTTCTGGATTCATTGTTTGGTCTATAAAACATTATAAAACAATAAAAAATCCCCATCACAACTTCCATGGAGGTCAAAGTGATGACTTCTATTGTCATGTTTTGTCATACCAACCGTCCATAACCAAAAGATATTCAGTTTATATCACAAAACAGAGAAAAGAAACAGCAAAATTTTACATTTGAGAGGCTGAAACCAGAGAACGTTTGTGGAGTTTTTGTAAGAAAATGGCTTCAACAATGAATAAAACAAAATGGTCTATCAATTTTCTATGAATTAGCCAACTGATCAATTGACTGTTTCAGCACTAGCCCAGATCTGATGCCTTGTAAACCCTCACAGTGCTGCAGGGATAACTTTTGTTTTTGTAGGCGTCAGCAGAGGTTAGCCTCACCCGGTTTCCGCGTCCATTGGTTTTTGGATTATTGCAGAAAATTAGCTTTGTGGCAAAGAAAAGTTTATGATACTTAGCCGTTTTGTTCAATAATCTCCACAAAAGAACACTACTTTTATGATTTTTGAAGGGTAAATGCAAGTCAGGTGAAGTAAAAAGCTAACGTCAGTTCATAAACACACTACACTTCAGTCACATTATTAAACTTGCCACCACAATGAAACCTTAAAGTTGTGTTCAGGGTGATGACACTCTGTAGTCTCATCTAGCCACATGTTAGCACCTTTTTTTTAGACATGTAATGGCTTCAAAATTTTTGTGTTGGGTATTTACTGACATATTTTATGTTATACAATGAAACATGAAAGTGTTTTGAGCTTGTGTTAACCACACACCTTATTTCAGGCATCTAACCAAAAACTCATTCAAAAGCCCTACTGACTTTGAGACGAGGGAACCGAGAACGCTAAAATGCAAACTTGTTTCTGGATTTTAAGACTCATTCCTGCACCAGCCTATTGATAAATGGCACTAGCCTAACACCGCTAAATAACCGATTTTATTATCAGAATGTGGTCTATTCAGTCCGATAACATTTGGAAAGTCTAGAAGAGCAGCATGATTGAATCATACTATCCCAATTCAAGTCAGCGGAGTGCTTGACCAGAAGTAGCCGGTTTGGTCAGCTGAAGTCTCTAGTGATGATGATGATGATGATGATGCGGAAGCAGTGTGGATAATCTAATTTCATTCATGGCAGTTGAGTGCAACTTTAATAAGAATGTCCGTGTGGCTCTTCTAAACTTTACAAATGTCACTGAACCAAATGGATCAAATCCTGAGAGTGAAACAGGCCAGGCTTTGGGCAATGGGGAAAAGTCTTTTTTGGCCCCACTGTACCACTTGGACCTGGCAGTTGTAATTTCACGTCACGAAACTGGCTTCAAAGCCTAGCACTGTTCTTGGGTGCTTGCTCCCTACGCAGACTTTATCGCCTTATACTGTCACCTGACTTCCTCATTTGCTACTGTCATAATTCCTATGGTTGTAATAAGCTGCTTGTACCAACAATCTATATGGCCGTTTTTGTGGGGGAAGACAGTCTGGCTTTGCACCAACTGTGGAGCGCATGAGAAACAACAGCTCTTGAAATAGTAAAAACTTTCTTCCACCTAATGAGATAACTCTTAACTTTTCTGGATCTGACGTCCCTCTGCTGGATCCCCAACACCACTGACCATCAGGCCTCAACTCTGCAACAGGCCAGCCTCCCTAGTGCAAAGAAAAAGTTGCATAAAGTCTCAGTTCATTGCTACCATGGACATCATCATCATTAACAGTAATAATGACTTCACAAACATTCCTACAATGAACATGAATTATACTCCATATTACTGCATACTGCTGTGTGGTTTTGGTGTACAAGATGCAACATGTCAAAGACTAAAACTGCGTTTTATTTATGTTAGTGGCTGAATGATTGAATTATTGCAGACTGAGAAATATCTGCATCGGTGCTTCCCTCTGCTTCGTTAGGTTTTCACTGACAAACTGAAGTTGGCTATCTCTTGAAATTTTTATCATCTTCTAAGCTATGTGCTGTTCTCAGAGAGGAGAACCAGAACCTGATCTGCACCTAAACCAAGTTTTGAATTCATTTCCAGTGAGAGAAGAAAACACTGACTATATATACATGAATGAAAAACCAAAAGGTATTTTATTTGTCATTTCATCTCAGCCAACAGACTGAGGTTGATGTGAACAGAACAGCACAGACACACACAGACAGGCAGGGTACGATGCAATCTCTTTTTGTTTTGACTTTTTAAGCAAATCTGTTCTTCATTCAGTCTGTCATGATGTTAAACCACACTGACTTTCAAATATCTGGATGTTTCTGCTGTGTAAAATGGTTCAGATTACTTCATAGTGTTATCTGTTCGCTGTACCCTGCATGTTTTGTCCTGTGTGTGTCAACAGCAACAAAGTGTGTCAGTTTATTATGCTGTCAGATTCATAATCCAACAGCAGAGGACTGTACTGTGTCACTGTACATGTGGAAGATTTGCTCATTCAAAATTTACCTTTTTAACTCTTGACTTTGTTGTGTCCAACATGCATGTAAATGATTGATCTGGCATTCACACCTGATTTAGATGCATAATGTGTGTTGAAATAAAGAAAGATTAAAGAAAGTTACAGTTTTCAAGACATGTTTTATGACAAACACAAACCAACAGGTCAGGACAAAATTTAAAATCCTGAGATGAATAAGGAACAAAAGAAAAAAAAATATGATGAGCAGCCAGATATAAAACTACTCTTATAACCTTATTATGACACTTGTTAGAAACAGAGAAAATAATTAACCTGTCAAATATCGACCTCTGAAAATGTGAAACCAATTCTGAGTGGGATTCTTGGGCTCAACAACCTGCTCACAGAGGAAGATGTGAGCTCTTGAGTTTTAAGTCCAAATGAAATCACATTTTTACTGTCAAAAATTATGTCAATGTTATTTTGATCTCATTGTCAACAGTTTTTTTTTTTTTTTTTTAAAGAAAGGAGAAAAGGCGGGCTTAGCTGTGGTACTGTCACCAGAAGAATCAGAGATAAAGTAAACAAACATCCAGTGTAGCCTATGAGCCATTGGCAGACAGGGTTTTGATAGCAGTGCTTTTGAAGTTTAAGGACCACACCAGCCCTCACCAGGACTGTCTCATCCACTGCATGGGAGACAGTCCCAGAGTGAGGGAAAAAGCTCAGAGAAGCAGCTGTGTGTTGCTCTTTAATGGAGGGTAGGTGATAAAGCAGGCTTAAAGGCCTATTTGCTAAAACAACCAGTTAGTCTTCATCCTTGAAGTGTCTTCTCTCGGGAAACAAAAAACACTGCCTGAAAACACTCCAGATAAAGCATAAGTCTCATCCTGTGTAGCTTGTTAAAGTTTCTTTTTCAGCGTGGAATGAGCTCATTGTTGCCTCTTGTGGCTGTTGGGGGAGTATACCCCCAAACACCAACCAAAGACCCATACTACCCACTACCATTCAGTATGTCCATTTAACATGTCCTACTGCATCTGGTCACATTTTGCAATATGCAACCCAGCATGCTTTTCTGGCTGTTCTGACCCACAATCCTCTGCACAGCAGAAGATGCGTCACATCGACTGAACTGCAAACAGATGACAGCTTGACAGCTCGCTGACAGCTGTCAGAAGCAGCAATGACAGATGACAGCACAATTAAGTGACTGATGATCCGTCAAAATAATAGTAACAATAGGAGTATTTATTATTTAAGGGAACAAAATCATTAGAGATTTCTGACAACAACAGGACATAAATGAATAACAATGACAAAGAAATGCATCTGTAATTTTACTGTTGTGAGTATAATACTGCATGTTAGAATCTACTGTGCATTTTAAGGACAGCTGCAGTACCTACTGAAAGTAGTGTTTACAGCTCTTGGGCCCCAGAATGAGCCTCTTAACATAATGACACGATGGTGCTGCTGTGCTAGATTTATGCTTCATCTTAAGTGATTTCAAACTGTTGTTTGGTTGTACAAGAGAAAAGGCTTCAAGGATGGAGACTAGCTGGTTGGTTTGGCAAATGTGCATCTGGTTAATTACCTGACCTCTGTTTAAGAGCAGCACATAGCTGTTTCTTTGACCTTTTCTCTGGGGCCTTCTGGGACTGTTTCTTACACAGTGGGTGAAGCAGTTCCAATGGGAATCTGGTGTTGTTCTCATTAGTTAGTGTAACCACCTGCCTGTGATAGAACAGTGACAGTACTGCTTTAAACAAATATGATTGAAGCAATTTGACTGGCTGTATTAAAACAAGTTCTCCATCTGTACATAGACAGAAAAACAAATAACAAAATAAATGCAAAAAATAGGGGGAACCATTATGAAACAAAAAATATAAATTTCTCCCTTTTTGTTTCTGATTTTTTTTTTTTTTAAACATAGGATGTGATTTACAGAGCAGATACGCATGCTGTACTGTAGCAGCAGTTTCAGTTGGACCTTAACTGAGAGAATCAAAAACACCAAAACTTAAACGGGGGTTTTCATACAGTAGCATGGATTTTAAATGCTATCTGACCATGATGCTTCTACCGGAGCAGGAGAGTAACTTAAGTTTGCCATCAACCTCCGCGGATGGTACTTCCCAAAATTTCCTAGCTGCATTTTCAAGGTATTTGATTTTAGTAATTCTCGCTTTTCTTTTTTGGCCCTTGCTTCTCTGTCTTGTTTATGGCTTTGTGGTGAGTTTACAGGAAATATAACTTTAACTGATGCATGGATGCCCAGTCAGGAGGCTGGAAAGACGAGTGGGTGATTTTTCCAAGCAAAACATGCAATCTGACGACAAAATATTTGGTCAGTTTGATATTCTGGCTCTCAACAATGTGTCAGTTCATTCATTTACTCATTCATTCATTCCTCTTATTCTACACTGATGGGATGTTGACCTGGACAGTTTGATGACCTTTTACATCCTGAAACATGTTTATAAGTTTTGACATTTTAAACCGACTGAATTATATTCTTCTGTCTGTGTGTGGTGTGGATCGGACATGTCTGGAAGACTGAGGTGGCGTCTGTGGGGACAAACATATGAACACGTGAAGCACACACTAACATAAATAACCTGAGAGCTATGGAGACCCTGGGAGCGGAGAGCAGCAACGCACACGCACGCACACATGCACAAACACACATGCACAAACACACTCATACCGAAAAACAAGATATCTTCAACTCTGTATGAAAAAAGAATGCAACAGATTAGTATGAAGAAGAGAATATCCAGTGAGTAAGTCTGATGCTGTAAGAAAATAAAAGAGTAGATAAGGCCTCATTCATTAAAAACAGGCCGGGTGCAGATTTTGTGCTTATGACCAAAAATAAACATGAAACTTTTGGAAAACTAATCCTGATGCTAAAATCAGCAAGTTAGAATGAAGTTCCCCAATTTCCTTTGAGTTATCAAAATGTTAAACTCTACAGCTTCCATAACTATGAATGCTATAATTTCTTTTGTGTTTTTTGACATGATTTAAAGGTCCAGTGTGTAGGATTTAGGAGGATATACTGACAGAAATGCAATATAATAGAATAAGTATGCTTTCTTTAGTGTATAATCACCTGAAAATAAGAATTGTCATGTTTTCGTTATCTTACAATGAGCCTTTTATATCTACATAGGGAGCGGGTCCTCATCCACGGAGCCCTGCCATGTCTCTACAATAGCCCAGAACAGACAAACCAAACACTGCCTCAAGAAAGGGCCATTTGCATTTTTGTGATGACCGCTGTAGTTAGCAGCCCCTTCACAACAAGAGCGTCAGACAAACGCTAATTTTTTAACATGAAAATTAATTTATTCAATGTGAAAACCAATTTATTCAATTTTTTTACCAATTTAATATAATGGGCCTGTTTGTTTTGGAGAGGAAGAGAACCTCCTGAACAATGAACATTGAAGGAATCCAAACCGGAACTTAGCACGTGGGAGAAGTTTTATGGCGTCATCACGAGATGTCATTAAATCCTACACACTGCTCCTTCAAAGTAAAATGAAAGAACATTTTAATGAATGAGGCCCCTGGGAGCCAGAGTCTACCATCAGTTTTTTCTCATTCTGATCACTGATCCAAAAACTGTACATGTTTTCTTTTTCTCTTTTTCATATGACTCAGACTTTGCCAAAGTGGCTGCAGTGACCATACTGTTGTGTAGTCTGTGCGTCGCAGGTTAAACACCTTGTGGTGCATCGGTCTTGCAGAAATCTTAACGACAATGTCTTTGCTCTGTTTACTATTCTTCTTTGGGGTGCACTTTCTTCAGGATTTCAAGTCTTTTGATACATTTCTATGACTTTCTGAGGAATAGTGAAACCTTTCTGCTTTCTTTTTGTTTCTTGTGTTCCTGATTGTTTTGAAGTTCATCATCCTGGTCGCCATCTACTCTTCTTTTGTCTTAAATCATCATCTTTCCACCTTCCTAGAATCAGCACAGTACTGTAGCTATTTTGTTGACTTAGCCACGGTGAGTTTTGATAAATGTGGTTTGAGTGCTGTTTGAAAGTAAAACCAGTGTCCACATTTTCTACGTGCCTAGACCTTGAGACAGATCGGACAAAGTGGTGAAAACTGTTAACAAAAAAAGGAAATCTTTAAATTTTTATGTCTGTAAAACATCTTGGCATAATTTCATTCTCTTTCGATTTCCGAGGAGTAATAAGACATAATGTAGGATGTCTCGACTTACAGACGGACAGATAGATACAGTAGATAGGACAGACAGACAAGAAATACATACAAGTACAGCTCATAATAAAAAACAAACATGGAACAGAATGAGCTACGTTTTATCGCACTACCAGCAATCAATAACAGCCTTTCAGTTAACTTGTCTCGTCTCTCTCTTGCGTTACTGCTGCCCGGGATTCAGCAGCACTAAACTCTCTCTGCAGTTCTTTGAAACAGCCACTAGGGGGGGCATAGGCGGAGCGTCAGTGACTCTGTGTGTTCTCACAGAGACACAGAGGAGAGAGAGAGAGAGACAGAAAGAGAGAGAGAGAGAAAGATGTCTCCTGCTCCAAGTCCGTCCTGTCCATCCTATGAGTGAGCCTGGGTCAGTCCTTCTGTCCTGTGTCACTTTCCATCCAAACACAACCGCTTTGTTGACAGTGTTGGAGGCGAAGAGAAGGAGGGGGGCGTTTACTACCAGTCTATGGCCCCGCCTCCCATCTGAAGTTCATACGATTCAATCCTGACCGATTCGTCACCCAGCTCACTTTTTCTTACCACTCTTTTCTGAGCGCTTTGCGTCTGACTTCCCACCCCGATCTGACCTCTCGGACCGTTCGCCTCTCTCCCTCTCCTTCTCCTTCTCTTTCTCCTTCTCTTTATCCGCCCGCTCGATCCGGTCCGAGCGCTCGATACCTCGCTCTGACCTGTTGTCCGCCTTGCTGCCATCGCGGCGCGTGCCCTCGTCGGTGGATGAGGTAGTTGGTTGGGGCTGACCCCATTTGGCAATCTCCTCGTGCTCTGTGATACTGGCGGTGATGTTGGTCACCCACGCTTTGAGGTCATCCTGGGGGTGAGAGAGGGATCACAGGTGTCAGCTGGTTGGTCCTTTACTGTTTATGTTTCTTTATTTCATATGTCATTGGTATGGATGTCATATAACTTAAGCTGTTTCAGTGGAAAACATTTTTACATAATGTGATTGATGAAATAAAGCCACTGCTATTTTGATATATTGATAGATAAACAAAAATGTCTCACCTCATCTTTTGCATGAAACAAAAACTCACTGCCATCCTTCGTTCTGCAACAAGAGGAGAAAAAGATTAAACTTAGAGACAGTGTAATGCAAAACAGGTCTGGTGGATAGTTTTACAAAAGATGTTTTTTGGTAAAGAGAAGGACCTGTCTCGTATTATATTTGCAACTTAAGGTACACTACAGCAATTTAGAATGTCACCTGCATAGTACTGGAGCAGAAAACAGATCGGAAAACTAGAATGACTGCCCCGCGGTTGTATGCCTCCGCGCACCAGTCACGTTTCTCTTACAGTTTACATCCATGTCTGTAAAAGCATGCAAGGATGCTTCACACACATCTTTCATCCAACAGCACAGAGGATCTATATAATCAGCACGGTTTCAATGTGGGCACCCAAGATTAGCGTCACCAATTCAGTATCTGACCAAATGTGTCCCCTTCTGTTCCTGCTAATAGACAAAGTCCTATCTTGTGAGACGAGTACAGGATCTATATGTGGAATGTTGACTTATTTTTTATATTGGACTATATTCAAAGTCACAAAACAACTCAAAAAATAGACTATTGAGTGGTGGTGTATGTCTTAATGTTACCCAGGTCAGGTCTAGTTGCTGTAGTAGCATATCTGCAGACCACTTGGCATTTTGAAAGTGCCTTTGGTTCTGATACATTATTTGGGTCTGTGTTTGAGCAGAAATGACAGTCTGCTGTTGTGTGTGTGTTTGTGTGTAATCAATTACAGTTACTGAGAAAATATATGTGATTAAATTATAGTTACTAATCACAATGTTGGTGATTACAAAGGGGTTACATCTCAATATATTCTTTTCGGTAAAATGTTTATATGTAGAATATAAAATGCGTTCTGTTGCTTTGCATTTTTTTCCCGTCTTCTTCTCGTCCTTCTCTTGGCATAGCTTACAAGAGAGCATCATCATTGTGTAATTCGCACTCTGCTTTCACACCTAACCTGTTCGGTTTGGTTAAAAAAGTCACACTGTGCCTTTGTTTAAATAATACAATGACAAAACAGTAAACATGAGTATGAAAACAGCCCCTCACTTGAGCGTGAAGACGTTCTTCTTCTTCTTGTAGCCGTTGGTGACGTCGCAGTGGCAGTGGGAGAGGTTGAGCAGCGGCTCGTTGTTGTAGGGCGTGGTGGTGTTCTTGGCGTCCTTGTAGAAACCCATCTCCCCTTTGTTCAGTACGCAGTACAAGTTGACCCATGACCTGCTGTGGTGTCGGAAGGCGGGAGGAGGTAAAGGGGGAAGGAGAGGGAGAGTGGAGGAGGAGGAGGAAGAGGAAGGTGAAAGGGGAGGAGCACGGGAAAGGTGGTGGTAGGGGGGAGACGGGGGGAGTCAGGAGGAGCTGCAGAGTCACTCTCGCTAAGCTAACACCTCACTCACCTGACCAGAGCAGACAGGTAGGTAGGCGGGATGAACCGGCGCCAAGAAGGGAGGAGGAAACACACTGCTGAACAAACACAGACGAACAGACGGACAGAAAGATGGACGGACGGAGAGGAGGTGGGGGATGGAGGGATGGGAAAGGGAGGCTACATACAGTCTGTGTGTATCTGTGTGTGGGGCTCATATATGACTTACCTTGGAGGAGATGAGAGGAGCAGCCAGTAGCACCAAGGAGGAGAGAAGAAAAGAGTGAGAGTTTGGTTAAATGGTATTTTGGCAATAATACAACTTCAATTCACAGTCATGCTTCTTTTCGCTGTTTGAGCGTGTTTACATGCACAAGGCATTCCAATTAATAAGCTTACAACCAATTAAAGGTATTATTCAGAGCAAGCTATGTGCAGCTTAATATCCTGATTTCAAATACTAACAATGTAAACAGAACTTAGACTTAGAAGACCAACGGTGCATGTAATGATAAGGTGTCTACACTGCTGATATAATGGTTAAATCTTAACCTCTTCTACCACTGACCTGCTGACTACAGTAGAAAGTAACTAAATGCATTTACTCAAGTACTGTACTTAATTACAGTTTTGACATACTTGTACTTTACTTGGGTATTTTTATTTTCTTTTACTCTAATTCTACGTCACTACATCTCAGAAGCAGGTATTGTAATTTTTGCTCAACTACATGTGTCTGACAGCTGTTATTTTGCAGATTAAGATCAATGACACACAAAAAAAATCAAATCATATAATATATTGGTAAGGACTAGAATGTAAGGCTCTTTATGGGTAATAATCTAAGCTTAAAATAGTGGTATTTCATCAAAATCACTTCATTCTACATGTCTCATTTAACATTTCACCAAAATATACTGTTCCCACCAGGCGCTGCTTTTTTCAACTAAAGTATTTTGTTTTCAACTTTTAATTCTCAAACAAAGGGTAATTTTTAAAAATCAAATAATGTCCACCGTGTCAAGTTACTGATATTACTCTGGCCGGTCGCTGCTGCCACTGTTGTGTACACTTTATTTGGGTCATAATATGCACATGTTGCTAACGATGTCTGTGTGTGCGATATGATGTCCATGTATGTGCGTTCATGTGTGTGTTGAAATGTGTATGATGTGTAGGCTTATTGAATCTTGTTGGACTGGTATGGTAGGATAGGTGCTTGTCATGTAATCATATTCTGCTGAAGTGCACACAGCTTGTATGATGATGATGCAATATGTAAGTAGGATTTGTATTTTTCTTTAAAAAATATTTGTTTTGGTGGTGACTCTCACTCCTGTGTTTGCTCGTTGCATTGGTTCCAATAGCTACATTTGGTGTGAACATTTAAAAAATATATTAAAAAAAGGTTATTTGTGGTGTACCGAGGGTCATGCTTTTCTGCCAGTCACTCAGGGAAGCTCAAGGAAAAATACCCCAGCCACCTTACTCCTCTGATAAGTAAAGAACAGTCCCTAACATGTGTCAGCTTTTCAGAAGGATTGATGAAAGAGACTCTTAAGTAGAAATTGAGCAACAGCAGCTCGAAGCCAAAAGCAATGTGAAGTGTAAACATGAAACTAGTGACTGATGAATGTTTACACCGTGATATGCAGTCAGTATCAGTCAGTTTACCAGGGTAATGTAAAAAATACACACCATTCACATGCACCGTATCATTTCACTTGGTTATCCTAAATAATACCAGAATATAAATGTGCACATAAACATACTCAGTGCCTCGTCGTGTAGCTATGTAACAGAGACAGGTTGAACCTCAATCCTTCCTCTCCAACTAACTGTGTTCACTCTTCCTTAGTATTGATTTGTGGAAAAGATCCGAGGGCCCACACCCCAAAGATCTTCTCCACCAATCAAAGTTGAATATAAAGCCAAAAAAGAGAGCACACAATAAGCCAAACGAGGAGCTGTTTGGAGATTCACACTTGTCCAGATTTAAGCCATTCAGGATTATGCTTTACCTTGCCATGTACATAACAGGGCATGTACATACGAGACATTCATCCATTGCCTTGAGTGGGCAGGTGAGTGGACTCATCCTTAGCTGGAAGGGGATGAGCTTTTAGCTGTGCGTGGTCAGCCCAGCCACTAGAGGGCAGTGCAGAGAAAGACTTTGCCGTTGGTGTCACTCTGGAGGAAGCAGGGCAGTCATCTATGAAGGCAAGGTAGTGTGTGTATGTGTGTGTGTGTGTGTGTTGTGTGTGCAGGCTAAGTGGGTACATGGCATCACCAGCTCCATCAACCTCCACCCCCACGGCATTCATAAGCCAGTCAGCCAGCCAGTCTGCTAGTCAATCAACCATTTCTGCTGTGCTTTATTCTATGAGCTCATGTTGTATCAGGAGGCATCATAAGCATCATGCATGATGTTTTCACATGCGGTGAGATGTCTGCAGGTTGCCGTTTCAATTCATGTAACTGTTGTTTTCCCGGTCTGATCCTGATGATCAGATATGACATACATCAAACAGTCAGAAGCTCCAGCCTCATATAAGAATAACTACTGTGTCTGCTGGTGCCACTATCAATGTCATTCTCTGGTGCTTGATTTCTGTATGTGTATTTGTCTTTTCTAAGTATGAAAACACTACAAAATCTTACAAACTAACTGTGCCACTTCATAAGCAACGGTAGCAACACATTCTTTATCATACTTGTAATTCATGTCACTATTCAAGTGGGATAAACACGATTGTCTCTTGTTGTTGACTTATGCATAGATTTTTTTCAGAAATAAGGTCCGCTGGTGGTCCACCGGAAGGGGAAGGACCTCGCCTCTCGATTACAGGAAACTGTGAAGCCTGATTTATGGTTAGGTGCGCAAGACATTTGATTATCATCACTCGACAGAAATTACAAATTTAAGACAGAAAAAAAGTGTTCCTTAAAAGTCGCGAACCTGGAGAATTTTGTTATGTTGTGGACAACATCATGCAATGATTTGTCAAGCAATGTGATTGATAGTGTCATTATTATCGCCATGGAGATGGTAGTTTTAAATCCACACCATTTCTGACCTGTATTCAGCGTCTCTATCCAGAAGCAGCTGTCTGTCAGCAGCAGCTCCTGTGGAGCTAAGAGGACAGAGGCCGGCCTATTATACATCTATGGGCTGGCCAAACTGCCTTCAAAAGGCTGACTGACAGTGACAATTACTGAACCGGAATATCTCTTATGACAGTGCCATGGGAAGAAATTGACAGTGTTTGCATCAATGGATAAGGCTGATTTTATTTCCCAGCCCACTGTAGTGAGAGAGGGGCCTCTGCTCACAGAGAGACTGGGAGCTGATCAATGTACATACTGTTAATAAGTTAAATACACATATAGAGCGAGATATTTGTGTGATTTTAAACAGCTCTCTGTGCAGATTAAGCTTCACTAAATGCAACAGAAACAGACTCATAGCATAACAAAAAACACTGGGGGTCTCTGGTTACGATGAAAACTAATGAAATCTTCCACCAAAGCATAAATTGCTGCTGTCGTGCTGCTCTTTAATCTCTGTCAAGTTACACTATCCGAAAGTGTTGAGTGTAATACCATAAATCAGCCTTATGATGTGCCACGAATGACAATGTTCAAGTTCTCTATAAGCAGATGATACTGACAAAATACCATTTACTTCCACTTTGCAGAATGTCAGACTTTTTCTAATGTGTTATCTACTAATCAAAATATATGTAAAGATAATAATGCCATAGCATCCTTTGAATCTAAACATGTGTACCTTAATGTATGCATGCTTCAAAAGACACATGTCTGGCAAGAAACTCCAAAGCTTAGCTGAGTATTGGTGATATCATGTTGACCCACACGGTGGGACCAACCAGTGAGGTCTCATGTGTCATCTGCGCTGGTGACAGTCATGCTTCTGCTCAACATGTCAGACGCAGTGTCAGCAGAGTGTGTTAGCTTGTTGGTTAGCATGCTTGAGTCATGCCCCTGTCATAACTGTTGAATCAATAAATGGAAGGGGCAGTGATGTCATGAGAAACAGACAGCAGAGATATGACATGTGCTGCAGTTAAACTGTATTTAAAGATCATTGGCAATTGTCAGTAAAGACCAGATAGTTTAAATTTGGCAACAAGGGATGGAATGTAAAAGTTATGTTGGTATCATTTTATGTGAAAAATGACTTAGTTGAATATATGTGAATTGCTATTTTGCAGTAAATTCTACTCATCTTGTGTTGCGAAAAGAATATAAACAACCCTCCTGGAGTACCAAATTAATCGATTAACTGATCAGCATTCTGATACTCATGACACCAGTGTCCATCCTCCTTCTCTACAACCATTATAACCTAGTCCTGCTGTTATGCTCATCATTATGACCCTGGCCACCCACCTATTGGTACTCTTCTTCAGAGTCTCAATGTCCAGCTTGCGGAAAAGGAAGCCTTCGTGGTGTGCAGTATGTGTTGGCGGCTGGGCGACTGCTGGGCTGCTCTGGGCTGGAGCCGACCTGGACCGCCGCGTAGTCTCTCCAGGTTCTTTGGGTCGTGGTCGACGCCGTGGTTTGGGTCTGTCCCGAGCACGAGGGCGGTCGAGACGGGAAGACTTCTCTGGTATCCCGTTAGGCAGGCGGGGCACCTCACCACGGGCCTGAGGATAGTGGGGGGTAATGCAGTAAGTAACAATTTGGCTCATGTTTGAAAATAATCTTTGATGGCCTTTTGTATGGGCAACTGTGTCTGATATTTTCATCATCTAAAGCATACATGTCTGTATGCTCTCCCTGTGTTTCCTGCTGACAGGTTATCAGATATCACTCTAGCCAGTACCAGACTTTAATGTTCTGTATGTAACCTTTTAACATTATTCATTATTAACATTATTATTACCAATGGATGAACAGGTTGGATCATTACTTAAAAACCGAAACTGTCCCAGGCAACTTTCTTGGGTGCCCCTTGCAGCCTGTGGATTGACTTCTATGTAGAGGACTCAGGCCAAATTCTTCAATTAAAATGCAGGGTATATACCATTATGTATGTACCACAGTATTTTGCCTCTCTTCAGCTTTGCTACAATGCAAACAGTGTGCAACACTAGCTAACATTAGGTAAGAAATGGAGTCAAAAACAACTGGCATCCATTACAACAGAGTCCTCACATCTGTTTCTGCAGCAGCGGCTTGGCAGAGATGGACCTTTACTTACTACCACTGTAGCAACTTGATTTCAGCCACAGCAAGACAGAGCGCCTGAGGGTCGGGGGTCTGATCCTGGCCTGCCCTCTGCCCTCTAATTTGCCATTTGCAAACCACTGGATCAGCAAACATTACAAAGCAACCAATGCCAAATCAATACAGCATAGCTTAGTTACAGCTTGCTGGCCACCTTAGTTTGCTTGCTCACTGATGTTACCGCTAGCAAAATACTATTTGGGTGAATATGTCAGTTAGCTAGTTGCCAAATTACTTCCCTTGCTAACATGACAGCAACATCAGGTTTAGGTGGAGAGGAAACACATATCAACGGGGAAGCAGTCTTCGACACAACAATGGTACAACATTTTATTTTCTAGCCTTCTACTACTTAATGACGATCAATCACAGTCAGTCTCATGTCACTGTTTTGGCCAGTGCCCGGGTATGGGGTGCCGTTTGTAAAGTGGCTCACGCTGAAAATAACATCAACATTTTGCCACATTTAGCTTCAAACAATGTTTAAAAAAGTGTTGTGAATTTTTTAACGTCACCTTTTACCATATTTACAGCAATATTTGTTAACTCAGAAATATATTAAATAGTTAAATCTAAATTTTAAATGTGGCACCTAAATGTTAAATCTAAATATTAAATCTAAATCTAAATCTACATGTTAAATCTAAATCTAAATCTAAATGTTAAATCTAAATGCTAAATAAAAGCTCAAGATGGTCAGACTGTGTTTATAGAATCAAATAACGAATTAAAACCAACATCTCGGGGGAAATGAACACTTGAACATACATTAGCGTGATAATAACTAGCTAAAATAACAAAAAACATGTTTGGAGAAAGTTTATTAGACGTGTACTTAGAGTTGTTAGTGTCCCTTTGGGAATCGCCTTGTTGTTTACAAATACGTCCGGGTAGAAAAACATCAGAAAACCGTTAGCTGTTAGCCCCGTTAGCGGTGTCTGTAATGATTCATTAACTCAATGAACGGTCCGTGAAAAAAATGTATTTTTCCAGCGGATGTCTTAGTTACAACATGGTTGAGCTAACTGGAGTAGTTTCCGTCGGCCGGTGGTGTGAATTTGCATATTAGCTAAGTATTTAGTTTCACCCAGAACATTTAGATTTAGCATTTAGATTTAACATTTAGATTTAGATTTAATATTCAGATTTAACATTTAACATTTAGGTGCCACATTTAATATTTAAATCTAACTATTTAATATATTTCTAAGTTAACAAATATTGCTGTAAATGTGGTAAAAGGTGATGTTAAAAAAATTCACAACACTTTTTTAAACATTGTTTGAAGCTAAATGTGGCAAAATGTTGATGTTATATTTCAGCGTGAGCCACTTTACAAATGGCACCCCATAGCCGGGTGCTTGCTTACAGCTTCAGTGCACAAGCAACAGGATGCTGACTGCAGTTCACTTAATGGAGGTGCTTCTCGAGGCATTGTAACAGAGCATGTGAGGTAGTAATTTACCAACAAAAAAACCCCCAAACAAACCTGACAGCTGGCATATAGTGGTAAGACAGGAAGTTTGTTTTGTTTGTTTGTTTAAATTTTAATAACCCCACCCAAATGAGCCACAATATGCAACACAAACACTGAGTATTTTCACACACTGTATTTGGATGGAATGTGCAACACATAAATCTCCAGACCTGTGCTGCCTCTCTTTCTTGCAGCTGCTCTACAATTTCTGCCAAGGTGGACCTCTTTTCTCTGTAGGAAAGATACAAATTAGAGAATCACATTAAATCTCAAATTAACATCATATTATTGATCTTTTTTGCATTTCTTTCCTGCAAAATTATCTGTAAATTATAACAGTATTGCTCCATATTCATGACAGACATTTTTATAGTGCTCAGCAGAAATATACACTTAATTCTAACTCCAAAAATGCACCAATCATTTGCTGTGTAACCTGCTCCTAGTGTCCATATTAATCACTACATGTACTACATAACACAACCTAAAAGACACCTCAGTGTACATGAAGTCTCACCCTCCTCCTGAGCGTCTGTCTGAGTGCTCTTTCCCAGTGTCATGCTCACTGGACTCCTGTCTCTCCACCCGATGTCGGTCCCTCTCTCTTCTGCGGCCCTCGTGGCTCCCATGGCCCTCCTGCTCACTGGATGTTTGCCTTTCTAGCGTCCGCCTCTCCCGCCTCTCGGCCTGTTCCCTCCACACCTCCTGAGGCAACTCATCCCTACGTGCCTGGATTAGCTGCTCGCTGGACAGCTGCCGTTCTATCCTGTGGTCCCTGTGGTGGGTGTGAGTCTGGACCTGGGGCTCAGCTTGGCCCAGCGGGTCAGTCCTGGACCCCCGAGGCCCTCTGGTGGGCTCACTGTGCAGACGCTCCCTGCCCGGCTCCTGGAGCACCACCTCAGCCATCACAGCCACCTCCGCTCTCTCTGTCCCTATCTCTCCCATCATCATATCTCTCTCTCTCCCCCTCTCCTTCTCCCTTGCTTTCTCCAGCCGACTGGCAACGAGCAGTGGCGTCACTGCATCATCCAAGTGTTTGATTTTGGGTTGCCGTAGATATGGGGACGATTTCACCTCCAGTGTCTTCGCCGCCTGTACTGGCTGTAGGTGACTCATTGCCTTTGTCGCTTGGTCTCTTGCTGCGCTAGTGCTCTCTCGTACCTGGTTGGCTGAGACTAGCATGGCCGCTGTGGCAACAGAGGCGATCGAGGAAAGAGCGGGCTGGCCTAGTCCTGCAGCAACACCCACTACGTTGCTGTGCCGCGACTCAAGGGTGTGGCGGTAGCTGGAGCCATTCATTACAGGGGTGTAGTTAGCGACCGTCGACCCCAGCCGACGAGCCACAGACGAAGGAGAGGGTGTAGGCGTGGCAGGTGAGGGTGAAGGAGGAGAGCTGGCTTCGTTCTGCTCATAGATGGTCTGTCTCATGACGGGGGAAATCGGGAGACGAGGGAGGGTGGCCACACAGGCTGAGGCATCTTGGGGGTCAAGGAAGACTTTTCGACCCAGCAGAGGGGTTGGGGGTAGTTTACTTTGCTCTGCTTTCAACTTTTCTACCTGCAGAAAGAAAACAGAACCACCTTTAAAATCACATTTTGAGACTGGTAGGTAGAAGTAAAAGCATTTTATGGAAACACATCTCTTCATATTGGAAATCCTCAGGTTTCAGACCATAATTATAATATTTTGGAACTTACAACTCAATGCAAAATACTCAATACACCAATACAATTTAATCTCTGAAATTCATCTCTGAGCCAGGTGTGATGTGATAGGGATAAGTCTACACCTCCAAGTCTGAGGTCATGACTCTCAGCCAGAAAATGGTGGATTACCCCCTCTGCATTGGGAGAAAGTTACTGCCCCAGGTGAAGGAGTTCAAGTATCTCAGGGTCTTGTTCATGAGTGTAAACTGGAACATGAGAGCACTGATGCAGGCGTTATGTCAGAACATTGTGGTGAAAAGGGAGCTGAGCCGGAAGGAGCATTTAATAAAAATGCTCTGAGTGAATTTGAATTCCCTCTAGTTAGTGGTGGATATGTGTTGGTGTATATGTGTAGGGATTTTATTGCGAATGGTAAGAATGTAATGATGGACTGCCTTTACCAAGGCTGGAAGGAGTAATAAAGTTTGCAGTCTTGGTTTGGACTACAGAGCCGCCGTGTTGTTCTGATCTGCACAATGTGATTGGTGGATGCCTTTATTTGTGGTGTGAAAGCTCAGAAAAATTGACCTTGTTCAGTAAAATATTATGTTGCTTTTTTGCAAAAAGAGCCCCCTTTCTGTAAAGACCTCTCGCATTTTCAGCTGATAATGATGATGATGATATTACCGTGGTAAGTCGTCGCAGTGAGCTGAATCGCTCTTCCCAGGTTGCAGCGGCTTTGCGGAAGGCTTCATGTCGTCGAATCAGCTGCTCCACCTCGTCTACACTCCCGCCTAGCTCGTTGCTGCTGATGAACGGTTCCTGAGCAGTCAGCCACGCCTCTGCCACCACTGCCTCCTGGGCAAACTGGTGAACCTCCAACACTGTGAGGAGGAGAGAAAGAAATAATATTCAAATGCAAATCAAAAACTCCTATCACTTCTTTAACACTATCTGACAGTCTTTCCTTAAATATTATGTGTGTAGTTATACTTCATATGTGTATCTGTGTGTTTGTACTTGTGTGTTTATTTATGAAAGTTTGTAGGTCTGTCTGTGTGCACTCACATTGCTGTAGGACTTCCCAGTGCTTGTCCCACTTCTCAGACATCTCATATTGCTTAGCAACCACCTTGTCGAGCCTCTCCTTGATCTGAGAATCAAAATCAGCAACATCCCAATCATAGCATCACATGGGTTAAAATTAAAGCTAAAATAAGACCGCTGTTCAGAGGATAATCAGATACTATTGTTGTGTATATTTAGAGTATGGTCCTAGGTTTTAGATTTAGTTCAGTTTCTTGTCAAGATTTTACTTATTTTGTTTTTATCATTCCATTTCATTTTATCATTCCTGCCTGGTCTGTCTGTCTTAAAATGGAAACCCAATGTCCTTATAAAAGCTTGCTGTTACTTTGCTTTCATATAAAATATAAACATTAAATGACGAAACTGGAGCTGAAAGACCTGGAAGTTGTTTGTATTATGAGGACAGTGTGTTGGCATCGCTCCACCATTGTATGGTCACACATTAACATACATAACTCTTGGTTAAATCAACAACACAAAATACCACATAAGAAGAAGGTTGAGGTGGTGGGGAGCTGCAACAGCAAACAGTGTTGGCAGTTTAAATTACCATATAATTATTGTGCTGTCCTGCTCCCATTATCCTTGATTATTTACTGAAATTTATAATATCTCCTGATCTCACCTCTTCAGCTGCTGGGTTTCTAGCAGCCAGCAGAGTTTTGCCCATCTCGATGCACTCCAGGGTGCTGCGGCTGCGAGCCTCCACTTCGCTCTTCAGACTCTGGTGATAATTCATCAGCACCTCTACTGAGGACACGTCCCTGCAGGACCCACAGAGCACACAGACACTTAGCACACCAGTGCACAAACACCAACACCTGCTTGTTTTAACTGGTGTGTTGCTCTGACAAACCTTAAAATCAAATTTTTAAAAGTACATTTTTATGGAGCTGCTTTACCTCAGCATCAATTACCTGTTCTGTTCCAACAAATTTTGTTTAAGATGGTTTGATATTGATTTACATGACATGTCTGTTATTTTTGCACATTTAAGATTTAAAACAACTGTTCAGGGATATATTGCTGTTGATGCTGTGAACTGTTTTAAAGAGCCCTGATGTGGGCTAATTGTTCGCTCTGATAAAGAAGTACACTGGATTACAAAAATGCTAGTTTTTCTCTGCTAAAAACAAGTTTTGGTACTCTTACAAAGAAGTACAAGCTCCATCTGGGCAGAGCACAAATGCATGTGGATGCCCAAGCATGATACTCGGTTGTGCGTGAGGTGAATAAATGAGAGTTGAATTATACTGCAGGAGTTGTGTGAGAGCTTGTGAACAGATGTTCTGATATACTTTTGCTGTCATTAATGAGGAATGTTCGCCGTTTTTTGATTCTCTATTCACTGTGGAGAAAAAGTTTTACTCACAAATTCTAGAAATTCTAGGTAATATGCAGTGAGTAACTGATAAATATATATATTTATATTTCTTCTCTTTTCAGAATTTTCTTCTTTAACGTGAAATCAAAAACCACTTGAAGCCTGCTACATTGGCTGACTGCCTTTTAACTGGTGTACTATTAATTGTTCTGAATATTATCTGCAACTAAAAGTACTATTCAATCTTATTTTGATACAGAGTGCAATGCAAGCCCAGAGTACACACAACACAACATCTGGTAGATAAAGGGTCAAATTCTATTTGTTATAAAACATACAATATGCTATAACTACAAGTCCACTCCCTCTAGTTTTTGTATAATGCTTTGAAAGCTGAACATATTTCACACCAAACCACCTTGACTTAGTGTTAATACCTGGGCTTCTCTCCTGTCCCTATCTGACAGATGATCGATTCCATCCACATGATCTGATCTCTGACCATGCTGAAGAACCTCAGCTTGTCTGTTTCAGTGGTAATCTGTACTCGACACTCCTCGCAGTACGTCAGCAGTTCTTTCCAGCACTGCATCACTTCATGCTCGCGGGATGCGATGGCTTCAGCCTTCTCGCCAGCATACACCGTCCTCAGCTGAGCAGCGCTCTCCTGCAGCTGACGCACCTGGCAGAGTGGAAGAGCAAATTTTAGGGAAATGTTAAGCTGAACAAGGAAGAAACTGAAATTAAAAAATAGAAAGACACTGTTTTCCAAATGACGCACAAAACACAGCTGCTCTGACAGCTGTGATTAGTCAGGGCCAAGTGGAACAGACTCTGTCAGTGGAGTTGAGACAGAGCAGCTGTGATTTTGCATCGTTCTTCAGTAAAATGTTCCTCTGTTTCTGTTTCCCAGGTGCATGACAGAGACTACATAAAGCAAAATTAAATGCAGAGTAAGAAGGTAGTTTTGCCATAAAGATTCAGACTCAGACTCAGAAATACCCTTTTTTTTTTTTACTATCAATCTATATTCAATTCAACTTTTTAAATTTTCTGTAATTTACAGTTTTAAAAAAATGATAAATTAATTACATCAAAGTTCCAAGCATACTTTCAACAATGAAATGTCAGTGAAGCAGAGTATCAGTAAATAATGGGACAGGTATTAAACAATAACAGTAATCGCTACTTTACTGATTCTAACTGATCGGCTCCACCTCACGTCTGTATGAATGTGAGGCATGGTGTGCTAAAGAATGCTTGTGTGTTAGACAAACATACACTGGGTAATTACATGTGAAAAATTGTCCTGTGGACCGTTACAGAGTGATTATCACTGGGGGAAGTCTTTGTGACTCTTCCTTATGTGAGTCTTCAGGTCAGGGAATGCTTAAGCTGTTTATTTCACATGCTGTCTGTTCATGTGCATGTTGCTGTACCTGCGTGACCAGCAGCTGTATGTCCTGTTCGAAGCTGTGCAGTAGTCTCTGCAGGGTGCTGGTGTTGGCAGTGCTGCCCTGCCGAGCCCGAACTTCAGGCAGCCTTCTGTGTTTGTCATCAATCTGGGACAAAACCTGGAGACAAAAAAAGTGTGAGATTTGTGTAGAAAAAGGAGAACTGAGAAATCTGAGAAACATCTTTAAGTGATTTTTTTTTTAAGTTAAACTGTCATTAAACAATTACACATAGATGTTGGGTCCGTAAAACAAAACCATAAAGTTGAACGCCAGAATACATCTGTTGATATTTTGTCTTTATAATATTTGGCATCTAAATTATCATGACATACTGCATTTAATCACCAGCATTAAAATGGACCAAAATAAATAATACTCATTGTGCTTATATCAAAAACAAAAAATACCTTCTGCAGGGCGGAAACACTGACTAGATTGCTTAATTTGGAGGACACTCACACATAATCAGAATCTCATTAACATTCCCCTACTTTTTTCAGATTTTCAAGCAGCTCTTACCACAGTGAGGGCCTTGGTTATAATAAAAGGTCCACACAGCAGAAATGGACTGACAGTGGATTTTTAAAGGGAAAGTAACGAAAGTTTAGAACAGGAAAAAGCCAGTAACTGATTAATCAGCCAATACCACCCCTCTCTACCCCTGACTTAATTAGAAATTAGACAACTTGGCCAAACCAATGATTTGAACAACCTCTGCTGCGCACACACCCCTCAGCAAAAGTGGCTCCAGTTAAGAGAGTGGAGAACGTTGAGTTCCTTGGGGTGCAGACCTAGGACAAACTCACCAGTTGATGAACACCACCATGACTGTGAAACACCCACCAGTGAATGCACCTTTCTTTACAAACTGAAAGAAGTAACACTCCCCAGTAACATTCTAACAATATTCTGCAGAGGCACAGTTGAGAATGCGCTCACATACTGCATCACCACTTTGTACTCCTGCTGCAGTAACAGCTATATTGAAGCCCTGCAGATGATAGTCAGGGGAGCTGAAAAGATCACTGGCTTCTCCCTACCCTCTTTTCAGGCCCTCCACCAGAGCCGATGCCTTCACCAAGCGCTCAACATTGTCAGACACCCCTCACACCCTCTTAACGAATTCTTAGTTCCTTTGCCATCTGGCAGAAGGTACCAAATCATCAGAGCAAGGACCACAAGTCTGTTAACAGCTTCCTCCCACAGGCCATCAGGCTGCTCAGAAGCCGACCCATCTCACTCTGATGAGCTTCAGCTTAATTTACATGAGACTCTTGATTTGCATGTCATCTTTGGCCACCTTTTTCTTTACAACTTCATTCTTGGGCTACCCTGAAAGCTGAAGACTCAAATCATCCGTTGACTGAAATTCCTTCAATGCAAGCAGGGTTTTTTTTGTAAATCAGTATGCAGTGTACTTTTGGGCATGTTTCACTCCCCAGATTAAGCTGCAGAGTGAGCACTTGTCGCTTTCACGCTGCTTTGCTCTCCTGTACAGGCAGCTGTGGACCCACACACAGGGTGAGTCTGAGTGAGACAGAGGCAGAGGCCCGAAGGAAGAGAGGCCTTGCTCAGTCAGGCTCTGTGACAACGTTATTCTCCTCTGCCTCCTGCTTAGAAGTGGTGAATGTAAAGCTCACAGCAACTTAATACCATACAGTCTCTTGCTTTTGTTTAATATCTAGTGTCGGCAAAAAATGTTGTTTCACATTATTTTTCATGAACATCACTGCCACCCAACCTTGCTGCTGAAGCCTGTTCAAACTCTCAAACTCTTTATGGAAAAAAGGAACAGTAAGTCAAGTATACATATTGAAGTCAGTCTAAATAAATCTGCTCATTTGTTTGAATAAAAAAGTTCAGGAATAAATCTATTAAAAAAAACAGAAAATAATGGGCCTTATGTACTGTACTATGTATTATTTATGATGTGTTGCATTAAATTTCTTCTATCTTGAAGATCAATAAAGTGGTATCATTGCACCATGTAATATTGCATTATACTGTATTAAACACCATGTATATCTATGTTTTTTGTTGTCCCTTAGGTACCTCACCTCTCTGCAGTCAGAGAAGAACTTGTGCAGCTGGTGTGAGGCAGCAAGCATCTGTGCCCGGGTCTCCATAAGCTCCAGCAGGTCAGCCCAGGCCTCGTTCACCCCATCCTTCCATTCAGCGATGGTGGCGGCCTCTGAGTGGCCATAGTCGATAAGCTCATCCACCATCTGGTTGACAGCCGTCACACGCTCCTGCCCCACACTGCCCGTCTCTGATGCAAACTCTGTAAACTTCTCCTGCAAGACCTGGAGATGTGGCAGGGGTGGAGGTAAGGAGGGAAAAGACATATTAGAATGCTTTTAGGTAAGTTGCTTATTCACAGAGCACATACGAGCAGATTCATTAGCTGCTGTAAAAGAATAAAAGTAATTGTATAAAGTTGGTACAATTAACAGATGCAATTTTATGTTAACAAACTATCAAACATGACCGGTGTTGATCTTTTGATTTCAACATGTGACTTCTAAAAATTTTTTCTTAAATCTATTATTCATCCACAGACACCGTCTGTCGACACACTTACAGTGACATGCTCAAAGTCTTGACCCAGTTCGGGTGAGCTGGCGACCACCTCCCTCTGAGCGATCCACTGCTCCAGCTCGTCCACCTCCCTGTTGAGCTGGTAGAGCCAGTACTGCTGCTCCAGGCGGCTCTTTCTCTCCTCCACCAGGTCCTTCAGAGACACGTACAGACGATCGATCTGCGACTGACGCTTGCTGATCTGCTCACTGTGGAAGAAAGGAGATTGTGTGGCAGGGCAAGTATAAAAAAATCTGACAGTCTTAAAATTATGACATACAGTCTATACTCAGTGGCCACCTTTCCTATACTCTGTAGGACCACCCAGCCTGACCCTACCATCAGCATGTGGCAGCAAGAGTCCAGATCTGTCAAACCAGACAACAATTTTCCTTCTACTGTCCAGTTTTGATGAGCCTGCACCTGCTGTAGTTTCAGTTTCCTGTTCTTAGCTGATGGGGATTAGACCTACTGTGGACTCCTGCTACTGTAGTCCATGATATGCCTAGTTTATACTCCATGACTTTGGCCCAGATTTTCCACTTGCCAACAGTTTTTGGAGCTCCCCGACAAAAGCCCCAGATCAGAGGCAAGACATTAAACTGGTGGGGCATTATGTGTAAACTGTTTAAAGAAGCAAGTTGAGAGGCTCACCAATGTAATGCAGAGGTATCAGGCTAAATATATGGACCTGCTGGGCACCTGTTGGTGAGCTACAGCCAATGATAGTACAAGACACAGGCTGAGGGGAAAACCTGGGGGAGGGGTCACCATTAACTAGGGCTGTCCCCTGAAAGTCGGAGCTTCAAATCGTCAGTCGGAGTCCCCTAAGTCGACTAAAATTCTTCAAGTAAAGCAGTATTTCTGGGGTGCTTTGGTCTCCAGATTTAACAGCAGAGTGAGCACTACTCACTTTTACACTGTGCCCCAGTGCAGGTGGAGCCAGACCCTGAGTGAGTCTGCTTACTTACGAGAAATGTATTTAAAGCTCATAGTAACTTAATACTTTACAGTCTCTATTATCCGGCTTTTGTTTGATATCTAGTGTTGGCAAAAAATACTGCTCCACATTTCCAATCTGTCGGAGCTCGGAGGGCTACCTTTGATGTCCTACTGCATCCTGTTCGAACTCTCAAACTCTATATGGAAAAAGAAATAATTGTTGAATGTTTGTATTGAACTGCCAAATCTGATTTGACTGGCATCATTCAAAGTCGGGCACAACCCTATCTGTTACATAAGGAACTTTACTGTATATGTTTGTGACACACACCAAAGTTGAAGTTGCACCTAAACCTAAATTTGTCTATCTTTCATTTTCAGAAGTTGAAACTGACAGAAATATATCCAATAAATTGCAAGAAAAAGTCAAGGCAAAAAAGCAATGCTTGCAGTCCTGCAAGCAAATTTTTATACAGTACTTGAAATATTGTCTTTGTCAGGGTTAGTCAAAACACCATATAACTCCTGACCAATGCTTGTTTGTCTTTCATCCTTTTTCAATGCAGAGAATTGAGAACATTCCTGTATTTTATTTTATTTTTTTTGGTATCAAGATCTCTGTTAGAGAGTGTGTGTGTGTTTACATGCTCACCAGTCTGGATGCCCCATCTCCAGCAGCTGTCGACATTGCTGTGACAGCAGGCCGATGGTCTCAGCATAGTCCTCGATGGTCTGTTCCAGGACCAAGTGTTTTTTAAGCAGCTGCAGTGTACTTGGCTCGTCCTGGTGGGAGGAGAAAACGGCACACACAAGGAAGAGTTTCAATTTAAATCTAATACACACATTGCACAAATACTCAATGTTGCCTCTATGTGAATGAGACGATTGAGAAAGCAATAGATACAATTCATGTATCTACTGCTTGTTGAGAGAGGTTTGGCAGTGTTTTCAGAAACGTTTGTGTTCAGGGCAGTTGTAGTGTTTTATAAATATTAGGCTAAAAAGATTTAAATCTTAAATAATGATAATAATAATAATAATAATAATAATAATAATAATAAACAGCATAGTATTCATAATCATTATAATAATTAAATAGAAATAAAATAAATACATTAATAAATAAATACAGACATAAATAAACAAATAAAAATACAATTAAAAGTAAAAAATTACCAATAAAGAATAACAGAGAAAATGAATGCCAAAAATCTTATGTGGAAATATTTACCTGATGATGATAGACTACACATTGATTTTGAACATGATGATTTTTTATATTTAAGTGCCCAGCAACTTTCAGGCAATTGCACACACACACACCTTCCCCTTCTCCTCGTTCATCATGTGCAGCTCCTGCTCGCTCAGCCAGGCCTCCACTTCGGCCGTGTCGAAGTAGTACTGCTGGGCCTGGTACATGGCGTCCAGGACCAGCTGTCTCCTTTCGGTCTCGGCCCAAAGCAGAGCCCACAGCTGGGCCAGCTGGTCCTGGCCTGCCCTGACGCAGTCAGCCTCTGGGCTGCGTATGGAAGCAATGATCCCTGCCCTCTCTAGGACATCCTCGATCCTGTTCCTGTGTACCTGCAGCTCTCTCTGAAGTGTCTGATGTGAGGTAGAGGGCAATAAAAGGAAGGAGGAGGTGACTGATTAAATTTTTTCTATGCTGTTAAAAAAAGAGCACTGATGATAAGATTCACTGTTGCTTTACAGCAGCAAAGTAAGTACGGTACAAAATAATGAAGGTGAGTAGGTATGGAGGAAGATAAATTAGGACTTAGAGTGTGCACATCACGTTTATCCATCACATATAACCTGTCCATCCTTCTGTGGCCTGACCACATTGAGTTAAATCAGGGTGGTGAAACTGTATCAACAGAGGGAGCCAGGCTGCAGTTACATATTAAATCAAGGCTGCAGTGAGAATTATTAGCTATTATGATTTTCATACCTGGTTCTTCTTCATGAGCTGCTGGACTGCCTGCAGAGAGGAGCCGTGCTCCTGAGACATGGCCATCGGGAGGCGCTCCTGGACCCACAACTACAACCACAACAACAACAATTGTGAAAATGTGAGAAATAACATTAAATCTGGCTGTAATTTGTGGAAAGCTAGTTTAATACGCATAATACTAATACTCTGTTTACATAGTTACATTATGGATATTTAGGGGTGCGGGGTGTAGGATTTAGTGGCATCTAGCAGTGAGGACTGCAGATTGCAACCAGCTGAAACTTCCCCCATGTGCCAAGCATGAACACCAGATTTAAGTTCCCAGGTGCCGAGTTATCCACAGTGGTCTCTTTCTCTCCAAAACAAAAGAGAAGTACTAAATAAAGAAGATTAACAATAAAAAAAAATCAGTGTTTCCAGTGTTTTTTTTTTACTTGTTGCAGAGGGGGTGCTAACTAGAAACCTGCGCGGGACTGTTTTCTTCAACCCGCTCCTGCCAAATTTCTGACCATTACCGCCCGCAACCGCAACGTGTGTATTACACTCCCGCCCGCTCCCGCAACGTGTATGCCCACTCCCGCTTGCACCCACAAAATTCTGAGACTTTATGCCTGCACAATAATAGAGATCGATGATTGTGCGTCATTTTATAGGCTATTAATAAAGAGATTCATGGGGTTGTTTGTTTCGTTTCCCTGGCCTGCATGTCTTTTGACGCACTGGTCAGGAATAGCGCTCCTATTTCGTTGTTTTCATTTAGTTTTTAATGAAATAAAGGCTGTTTCATATTCTATTCTCCTCCTCTGTATTTTATTTATTTTTCTACCTTTATATACTAATCACGCAGTGATTGAGGTTAAGGCAAGCCTGGTGCCAGGATGAGGTTACTGAAGGGGGCAAATCTTTATTATGCAACATAGGTTCACAGTGAGTTATAAAGAGCGCGCAGCCGTGCGCAATTGTCGTGCGTAATGACAGCTCGTCGCCGGTGAAACACAATAAACTGCACGTCTTCTTTCATGTTTGTCTCATGACAGATGGAGCTTATAGACAGACAGACAGGTGGAGCAAGCGGCAAATTGGTATGAAAGCTGGTTCAGGGCATATTTGTCCATTTATGAATAAATATAGAGTGGAAACGCTTATACATGTGCACCAAGATCCCGCAGTGGTTTTTTTAGCCGCCCGTTCCCGCCCGCAGCAAAGTCCAAACCGCCCGCTCCCGCAATATTTGCGTTTGGTCCGGCGGGACCCAGCGGGACCCAGTCCCAATGCAGCCCTCTAGTGCTAACTATGGTGGCCAACATGGAAACACAAATGGCCCTATCTAGAGCCATTGTTTAGTTTGTCCCCGCTAAGCCACTGTAGAAACATAGTGATGCAATATGGTGGACTCCATGAATGAGGACCTGCTCCCTGTGTTGAAATAAACAGCTCATTCTAAGGTAACAAAATTAACAATTCTCATTTTCAGGTGATACACACTAAAGAAAACGTACGTATTATATTATATTCCATTTCTGCCAAAAAACAACCTAGCTAAATCCATCACACTGGAACTTTAACTCCATGTTGGGAACAAACGTTTGCCCCCACAATGTAAATCATAACATTTAGGATTGATTGTATATTTAAAACGGTACATGTGTTAAGGAACGGACGTCAAACTCACAATCTCATCCTCAAGGTCTCGTCCGACTTGGTGAACTTCCTTAGATGCCAGCAGGATGCGCCGTCTCTCCTTCAGCGGCTCAATCAGACGCACCATCCTAGCCTCCACAACGGCTTGACGCCCAGCAACTGTCTCCTTGATCTGTGTCTGCTGTGGGATGGAGGCCACCTGTGCCTGGAGCTGCCCCACCTCCTTATACCACTCCTCCATCTGGCTCTCCATGGTCTGAGGGGGAGAAGGAGGACAGGAAGGAGGAGCAGGACAGCAGAGGAGAGGGGGAGTAGAGTGAAAGTTATCAAAATGGATGGAGGAAAAGAGGAGGTGTTGTTCAGGAGAGAGGGATGTAGGTAGGTGAGAGGAAGAGAGAATAAATTGGGTGGACGTAAAATAACATGTTGTCATGGGAGACAAGATAAAGATGTGATGAGTGGGATGTGACAGAAATGCAAAAATGAGTAGTTTGTTGTTTTGACTCTCAGCAGCAGTGAATTCTCATGTTTGATTGCATTTTAATTAGCATTCTCATTTCTGAGAGAGATTTCAAATACCTTCTAATTAAAGTTAGAAACCAAAATAAACAAAAATGTTTAGCGTTTCAGGATTTTCACTAACATTAAAGATATTATTACACAGTACCAGCTATTACCAAGTATTATGATTTTTATATAATGTGTATGCAAAATTATAAGGGAAAAAAACTACAAAAAATAATATCACAGTTTGTGGCAAATCCACAGAAACAGGGCAACACAATCACAATAATTATTTATTTGTAATTGGTTGCTGGTCATGTCTGAAATTAAAGCATTTAAGCACAAATGATCACAACAGAAATAGTGATTGCAATCTCTATCATATTCATATACTTCAATTGTATATATAATTCTTTATTAATTTTCTAATATATATTTAAATATCTCTTGTGTTCAGTTCACTGGAATGTCATGATTTAATAAAAGATGGACATGAAACCAAAGATGAGTCTGAAAGTAACCCAGAACAGTGAAAGAATAATTTATAAACATGAAGTGTAGTGAAGTTTACTGTACCCCTTGCCAGGATGGATGCTGGGAAGTGGAGTTTGGTGTGGAGTTAGGATGATGTGGTAAAGCAGTGCTAATGGCGGCCTGTTAAAGGAAGCTGTAAGCGGCATGCTGTGGGAGAGGAGAATGAGACATGTCCGGTGAAATGATGAAGTAATGAAAGGATGAATCTGTGCGTCAGCCCAGGTCACACCTGCCTGCTGTTTGCTGTGTAAACAATCTGATTCTTCCAAATCATCAGTGCTGGAGGGCAAGGGAAGAGTTTCATCCCAACATCACACATAAAAATAAAAAATAAAAAAACCTGGGAAAACAAAAAAGTTTTGTACCATGAAAGTGAAACGCTGGGGGATATTAAATTATGGAATATTGAAGCTGAAGTATGCAGTTTTCTGGAAAAGTAAAAATACAAAACAAAACAAAAACAAACAAACAAAAAATAACAGCATTTAAAATTCATCCTCCTCCTGCAGCATGGGCACACGCTTTCTACAATAAATTGTGCGGGTGCCTCATGCGGTCGGATGTTAGCCACTGCTGATTTAGCTTGTGCTACCAGAGTAACACATGAACCACTTGCTCAGTGTTTAATTACTGCAGTAGATCTAAAGTAATTCAGTGCTCATGTGTAACATCAACTAAACACATGAACTGTATCCAGTCAATCACAAAACAACTACCTTATCAAATAATGTCAACAATAATACAAATCCACAATATGTTGGCATTTGTATTTAAAAATACACTCATTAAAAATTTCCAATTATTAGTATCTGTAAAATGATCTTGGGATGAAACACTTGCGAAACTTCAACAGGTTGGCATGAATGCTGATGGCTTATAGAGTTTTTAAAAAAAAACAACCTTACACGGATATTAAAAATGAATGTTGGCGTGAAAGCAAAGAGACCCTGACTTTGCTGAAATGAGATGAAAAGCTGTACAGAAAACATTGCAGGCACACAGTGAGAAATGTTGTTGTTAGTCATTTCCAAACATGATGTTTTGCTCAAATATTAATGAGACGAGGCGATCACTGTGTGGCGGTAATAACGTGAGCGGTGAGTCACTGTGAGACAGTTCAGCATGTAGAGTAAAAAGCAGAGCTGCAGAGCTGCAGAGTCACATTCACAATTTAGGTCAGACTTTACAAGAGCAGTGTATACTTATGATAAATATACAATATGGTTTTAGCTCAAAATGCTTACAAATATGATCACTACCCGTATACACTTTTTGCTGTGGCTAAAACTAAAGAAGACCACAGATTCAGTTAAATCCCAGAATAACGCGTCAGTAATTCATAAAGGAAAATGAGACACTTGTTATCTCATTGGATGCTTGTCAGACTGATCAGAAAGGCCTACAACCAAGAAACAACAGGAGACAGAGCAGCAGTGCCATCTAATTAACATGCACAATCCAAAAATAAATGGATGTTAAAGCCCCCATGAAATTAAAAATACATGTTCTCAGTTTTAACCCTGTGTCCCTGTGTTAATAGAATATTTATCTCTTGTTATATGCCAAATGCATGCAAACAAAAAAATCAGTACCAGAGTATTTATACATCAAAATCCCAATCCTTTTGCTTTCTCTTTAAATGGTTTCAAATGTTTGATGACTCACCACACCGGTCATTTAAAACCGCACTTCACTATTTTAGGGTTGTTGTTGTAGTAGCTAGCTAACAGAGCGATATGGAGAGAGCTAGGAGAAGTGTGTTTGGATTATTGTCTTGATCTAACAGTAAAGGAGTTGTGAGCAGAGTCAGCAGTCTGCTCAGCAATGGAATCCGTTGAAGCTCCACACAGTGTTAAATTATAACCGCGTCCACTTTTGATCTAAATCTCTCTTGTAGCTGTACAAAGCTCAAATATTCCATTTCCATAAGAAATATGTCACAGTATAGAAGCTATAGAAGACACTTCCATTTCACAGGAACTTTAACTTTAAAAACTGAAAATAAATAAATAAATTTTAAAAAAGAAGCAAATATGAACTGAAACTAGTATCACTGAACATGCTCTTAAATTTCTTTCCAGTACATTTCAATAGTAATGTTTATCTTGGAGAAAATATTTTTGTAATGAAATAATCTGTAGCCTAGACCTGACCAACTTATTAGATGAAGAAAGCTATATTTCTGTTACCACTCATTCTTGAGAATTGGGGCAAAACCTTATGTTTCTGGTTTTTGATTTTTACTCTACAATTAGGCTGGGACAAAATATTTTAAACAATTTTGACTATTAAACCTTGTAAATGGCCAGCGTCCCAGTGATTGATTTTTTTTCTTAAATAGCATGTATGCTATGCTAATGGTTGTCAGGTAGATGCAACGCATTTCAGAGATGACAAAAAGCTATGCATTTATTAATTTCCTGTAGTTGAAGTGAGTAGCCATTTTATTTTTCAAAGTTGCTGAGAGTTTTCTTAATGCTAATCAAAATAGTCTTTGTAAACTATAATTCTTATTTGGTATTGATTTAAAGGAGCTATATGTAAGAAATCTAAAGCAAACAGTTGTAAAATCATCCTAATATGTGACTAAGAGACTAAGGAATAATGTTCATATAACATACTGATCTCACCGACAACAATAGTACAGCCACAATATTCGCATTTAAAAAACATTTTTACGGTCTGCAAATCATGTTTATGTTTTGAATTTGTGTTTTGGCCTGTTGCGCCACCCACCGCCGTCTACAAGTCACACAGTCACTAGAGTCTCAGCATCAGTTACAGTTACGACTGAGCTACAGCAGCACGGCAAGCAGCGTTAGCAGTGTCCCCGTAGGGGCCGTACACGACTCGCGGCAGTATTTTGAATTTGAGTGCAGTAACCGTTTTGGCCACATTCTTAAATACAGCGCCTTTCAAAGGGCTACTGTGTTGACATGTTATGAACAAGACACACCCGATAGCATTTTATTAAAATAGAAATAGAATTAAAATAGAAAGAAATAGGAGTCATATTCTATTTTATTGTCTATTTTATGTCTGTTTTGGTAGAAATCTGACAAAGTTGATTATTTTTTATATTTTAAAAATTATAGAAGTACATTTTTACACCAATGTTATTAGTGCGTACTATTAGTTTTAGATTTTGAAAGCTTTTAGCACATGAAGTTGTGAATTGTTGTATAGGACAAGGCTATTTTCTGGCACAGGGCAACTTTTTAAGAATGGGTGTTATACAAATATTGAACTTTTATTTTTGTTGGTTTTAATTTTCTTATCAAATACTGGGTAGTTATGAGCTTCTAGATACTGATACAGACTTAAGTAAAAAAAAAAAAAAGAAAGACTAAAATAGTCATATCATTATGTGCACCAACTGTTGCTACTGCTTATGCTTTTATAAAGATCCCAGTTTAAAAAAATGGGAATAAGTAAGCTAGAGATTTGAGACACAGATTGGTTCAAAGAACACTGTATGTTTTCAAACCCGACGTACTTGTAGTTTTTTCAGTTGCTTGTTGACAGTGGTGAGGTCCTGTCCCTGGTCCACATAGGCCAGTTGACCCTCCAGCTGGCCCAGTCTCTGGTCCAGGCTTTCGTAGCTCTGCACCAGCAGGTCAGCCTTGTTGGCTTCAAAGAGCTGGCGGGCTTTGGCCTGGGTGGTGCTCTCCAGATCCTGCCAGCACTCCCTGATCTCCTCTAGCTTCTTCCGGACCACTGGGCTGAGCTCAGGCTTCTCCTGGATCAGCTGCTGGCCCTCCTGAATGAACAGGAAGAGAAAGGAAGACAGAGGGAGCGGGGAGACAGAGGTCAGACTTTTCAACAGACCAAGTGAACAGCTTAACATGCAGAGTAGAGTCAAAAGCATTTATATAACATTTGAGGTAAATACTGTACTAACAACAAACAACTTAAGATACCACATGCTATGCCATAATCAGCATGCAATATTAAACATAACCTGTTATGATAATAAGGTCACTAGGAAGAGTAACTATCACCTTAATCAGTGAATCAGTGGCTCTACACAGCACCTGGGGAGCATTAACATGAACTCATAATCTTTAAGCATATATCAGTTTCATGCTAATCACTTTTTCCTCATCACTATGCAAATATATGCCAAAAGATACTCCAAAAATCTGATTAGATCATCTGCTGTGATACTATGAGCTCATGAGATTCAGGCGAGACGAATGAAGTCTCTACTATCATTTTTCATCAGCTGTAGTGTCCACAAAAATGAAGAGGTGAATTAACTGTGTATTTCAACGAGCAGTAACATTACAAAAAGGTATGCAAAAGCACACACATCCAGACAAATATAAGGTGCTGGACAAGAGATCATACAAAAGATGAAAAAACAGAGTGCGCACACTAGACTACCGCCCAATAATATCTAACTGAATTACAACCAAGGTGATGTTTTGAGCTTTGCATGCTTCAGTCTGATAAAAAGCGCAAAGCTCAAAACGTCACCTCGGTTGAAACTTAATAAAATATTATTTACCGTCTGTTGCAAATACAGGAATCAAAGGTGTACTGTTTTCTGGGGCTGCAGCTTATTATCAGTTCTATCATCAATTAATGTAGTGATGATTTTTCTTTTTACAATATGTTGCATTAATAAAATAACAATCATCACACTTTCTGATCAACAAACAGAAAATCCAAACCCATTTTTTGATGACAATGACGTAATCAGTACAAGTCTTTCCATTTAAGAAGCTATAACTACGTAATTAGTAAAAATGATTTTCAATAAGCTCACCTCACAACACTGGAACTGAGGCACTGAAATGTAGAGCTGCGAGAATAAGCTGATGAATTCATTCGAAAATCAGTTAGCATTTATTTTATTTATTTATTTATTTATTTTTTTGAGAAAAGACAGCCAAAAAAAGAAAAAGTTTCAGCTTCTAAAATGTATATATTTTCTGGTTTCTAATTCTTCTATAGAAGTAATCTGGAAATTTTGGGGTTTTGGACTCTTTATTGTACAAAATGAGACGTTTGAAAACACTATCTCAGGCTCTGGGAAGCTGTGATAGTTATTTTCCCCAATTTGCTGACATTTTGCAGACAAAACAATCAATCAATAAATAAGAAATAATTATTAGTTGCAGCCCAAGTCAAATGTAACATCGAAATAGAATCATAATAGAATCTTTTTCATCACATCCACAAATATTCAGTGGATCTTTAGTTGGGATAGTTATGTGTTGACTGTGTGGAACTGGGTTAGGGTGTGTGTGTGTGTGTGTGTGTGTGTGTGTGTGTGTGTGTGTGTGTTTGAAGAGATTAAACCTTGTTGTATCAAAATGCCTCATAAATTACCTTGCACTCCCCTCCCCCCTTCTCTCTCTTCCCTTCTTTTTCATTTCTGCCCCCTTTTGTACGTTACCCTGTTCTGAACACACACACACACACACACACACACACACACACACACACACACACACACACACACACACACACACACACACACAATTCCTTATGTACACCTGCTCCCTTCCCTTTTTTCTTCATTTTGCCTCCCCCCACAATGAAATCCTTAACCCATCCTATTATAATTCGTCTTTTGCAGCCTGTGTGTTTGTACGTGTGTGTGTGTGTGTGTGTGTGTGTGTGTGTTAGAGATAGAGATAGAGAGTTGCAGAAAAAAAAGAGCAGACAAATAAATAATACATGATTAACACAAACAACCAAAGAAGGACAAAAAAGGTGACTTATTCACCTCTGTGAACCAGTGTTGGGCAAGATCACTTCAAACACAAATATGTTTGACACTGACGTAAACTGTAGAGTCACATTCAAAGCTATTATTATTTCAGTGTCTATACTCATGCCCCTTAAAGGCAGTAGATTAATGTGACAATGTGGCTGCTACTTCCTATAAATGTGAAAACAAGGGAACATAAGGAACTTTGCTATTAGTGCAATTAATAATGTAGCAAGCTCTGCGTCCATGGCAACCGCTCCACTCAAACACAGAGAAGCAGTCAGAGCTACAGGCTACAGTGAGGCTAAAAAGAGTTCATATGACATTTTTCGAAACAACTTTTTATGTCGTGGCTGCAGCACACTTGGCTTACTACGGATGAGCAGTATGGAGATACTATGTGGATTCAATTTTGTGTTCTTGAACGTTAGTCTGGGGCGCCGTCTGCCATTAGGTCTGCTAGCCGCTGCTACCGCAGATCTCCACAAGGGATGTGAGAAATTATTTATTAGGCAGCAGTAGCTCAGTCCATGGAGACTTGGGTTGGGAACTGGAGGGTTGCCAGTTCAAGTCCCAATAAGGAGCGTGGACAGGTGGCTGGAAAGGTGCCAGTTCACCCCCTAGGCACTGCCGCAGTGCCCTTGAGCAAGGCACCGACCCCCCAACCGCTTGGGGTGCCTGTCCATGGCAGCCCCCTCACTCTGACATCTCTTCACTTTGTGCATGTATAGGTCCTGTTTGTGCATGTGTGTGTATTTCAGACCTGTGTGTTAATGACAACGGAGTGAAAAAAATGAATTTCCCCTCAGGGGGATTAATAAAGTATATAAAACTTAAAAAAAATTAAGTAAAAAAAATGTGTGTGAAATTTCGTCATAATTAGCATATGAATACTTGATCTATCACTAAAAATATGTTTGTGAGGTTACAGTGACCTCGACCTTCTTGACCTTTGACCACCAACTTCTAATAGTTCATTCTTGAGTCTAAGTGGACATTTGTGCAAAATTTGAAGAAATTCCCTCAAGGCGTTCTTGAGACATCGTGTTCACAAGCATGAGTTGGACGAGTTCACAGTGGCCTTGACTTTTGACCACCTATACCTAATCAGTTCTTTGTTGAGTTCAAGTGGACATTTGTGCCAACTGTGAAAAAAATTCCTTCACGGTATTCTTGAGATATCATGTTCATAAGAATATGGACAAACAAACTACCCCAAAACATAATGCCTCTGTAGCCATAGCGATGGCTATCGCTAGAGCAGAGGCATAAAAATAAAAACACGTAAACTTGTGAACCAGCTAGGTACAAGTGAAGAAGAAAAAACATTTATTACTTTCCTTAAAAAACTACAGAAAACATCTGCTATGGTGCTACAGTGAACTCCTAGTTGTTTCAGCAAAGCAAACTGGAGATAACTGGGGTTATAATGGGCATGTCTCAGGGGTGTAAGTGTGTACATTAACACACAGAGACAATAGAGCCACAGGAGGCCACACTACACTCCTCATTGTCCTGTAATTTCCAGTGTAAGCGTACGTTACGTCATCTTTCATTCTGGTGTAGCGTTTCCCTGGCTGCTGATGCATGCCATCCTCTGCAGTGAGTGGGAGGGCTGCGTGGGCTCGAGCAGCTTCACCCACAGGCTCAAAGCTGCTACTCACTCTCACACATACTCAGTCTGCAGTTCAAAGAGGATCATGATATTCCACTGCTCAAACAGTATCTGCAGAGATCCCACAGCAACCTGGTCTGAAACAATCTAAAGGAAAATCCAAGTCCAGCACATCACTTCTGTAGTTTAACAGTTGCATAATGTTCTCTATTGTTATCAAGTTGTCTTGACTTGAGCTTGGATATATATATATATATATATATATATATATATATATATACACACACACATATATATGTATATATATATATATATATATATATATATATATATATATATATATATATATATATATATATATATATAAATTTCTTTTTCTTTCTTTAAAAAAAAGAAAAATATGAAATAACCTCTTTCATCTTTTTGGCCCTGTTGCTGTGTTAAAGGAATTTCTCTATCCAGTTAAGAGAGTATTATTAAGTGTTTGTTGCTTTGGTGTAGCCTTGTTACCTCATTGAACTGGATTCCACCAAGTGTTTATCTTTGTTCTATGTGCATCTTTTGGGGAAATTTGTCTACATTAATAATATTATTATTATTAATATTATTATCATTATTATTATTAATTAATTATTGCTTTTGCTCGCAGAGGCTTTAGTTGCACTTGCAGTGGCATGGTGAAACACCATGTGCCATAGATGACAACAAAATGCAAAAAACTCTCACACTGAGCTTGAAATAAAATAAATTCTCATAACTTCTGTAAATAACAGTTGGACGCAGTTTCATACTGCATTTTTGTTGTTGTTTATGACATGTGGTGTTTTATCGCAGGCAGGGCTCAGCCCATGCTTATACGCACAAAGGGGTTCTACAGAGTGGAGGTGAAGCAGACATCCAAGAGTTGATGACAGCTACACAACTCAATGCTCTGCTGTGCATGAAAGCGTTGTAGTACCCATTAAAATGCTGCAATATCTATACTTCCTATGTGCAATAATGGGAATTCAGCTTTTCATTGTGCTATTTTACCCTTTATTTATTATGTCTTTCTTTTTTTCTTTCTGATGCTTCTTGTTTTTCACTTTTGTCCTTGCTGCTGTAACAGCAAATTTCCCCGCTTGTCTTGTCTTATCTTAATAAAAAGGAATAAGAGCAAAATCAAGCAAATGAAAACACCCAAAACTGATGAAAGACAAGTGAACACCTGTGAGAACACCTGACAGAACACTGATGCTAACAGTAACAGATGGGCCCTCCTCATTCTGCTCTCTGCTCTGTATATTACAGCGGACATCTGCTCCTGAGCGTCACTGCTGACGCTATGCTGGTCATTCTGTCTGTCATGCTCAGGTCACTGCTGCTATTGTGTCAATATTTACTTCACATGAAAAAAAAAAAAAAAAGCTCGTCAGACCAAACAGCAAAAACCCTCGGGATATTTCAGATTATAGCATTCCCATTTTAAACAAATAATTGCTGACATTTTTAACTATATTCTGTTTGTAATGTAGTACCCAGCAGAACATAGCTCTTTCCTCAGGGAAATCCTCTGGTAAACAGGAGATGATGCACGCAGGGTTAAGGCTAGAATTCCACAATTTCAGCCATATACACAACTACTGGACATATGTTTAATGTAGCCACATATAGCCTACACTTCAACACTTCAAATCAAGTAACTTGAAAATGAGCTGTCAACTCTTGTCAACTTTATACTGTCCTTATTGTACTATTAACAACTCATGTCTCTGACTGTAACTGGTGTTATTGTTAAAATAAAAACATTTGGTCACAAAAAAAAGAAAGAAAATGAGCTAAATGAAGAACAAAGAAGGGGTCTATTGAACAGAGTGATTATTTAGAGGCATCCTGCTCGCCATAGTGGAGTAAAATGTATTGAGAAGAAGGTGATCCATGATGCTGTCCAGCTGATTTTCTCAGCAACATGTCTATAGGTCACACAATATTAGGCTATTTAATATTTATTTGGCATATTTCCCATTGGACATTTTGGTTGTTGATATTTTCATCTGCCAGACAATGACACCTGCTGCCACTGGCTAATGCAAAACTTGGATGCATGCAATAGCAGCAGCAATGGCTATCTATAATTTATACTAAGTCAAAGCAGGCTTTTAGTATGCAGTGTGTTTTCTAAAAAATTATACACTAAGCAAACAGAATGCACACAACATACAGGCAATTTTTGAATAGTGTGCATCTAAACAGCTCTCAACATAAACATTCTCTCAAAATGCAAGTCAGAAGAGAAAAGTCACAGTTTGACTGACATGGGACAACACATATTGTATTATTCCATGTTACTACAAAATGGGTTAGTGAGTAAACTTACATCTAAATGTTTTTTTGGCCTACATAAGTTTAGAGATTTATCAAAGTATATTTTTTACCAAACACACATAAACTGAGATAATACAAACACGTTTCCCAATTGCAGCTCTATACCAATGATCTTTTTTCTATTCATCACTGTCAGAGATACAAAACCTGCAGCCTGCACTCGCTTGCAAAGTAGAGGTTAGAGAGATAAGCACTTTACATACATACACATAGTCACACAAATACAGCTAGAGATGACATATTTTCCAGGTGCCCAGTTAGAGCTGGGATATAAGCACTGTGGGCACCCATCTACCTAAAATGTGCCCTACTCTCCTCCTCTGTGCTGCTGTAAAAGCACCACTTTGACTGGAGGAAGAAAAGGACTGAACTTTTTCGTTTTTTACTTTTGTTTTTCTCAACCCCCTGAGTGTGTCTTTTGTACTGAGAGTTTCAGAAAGCTCAGAGTGCTCCAGGATTTGGGAGGAATAGGACAAAACACTTTGTTGGGATTAATTTCATTTCACTGCACTTTCCTATCTGATATGAACTTAACATGAGAAAACAACGAGGTAAAGACACTGGCTCTCATTAATCAAACTAATGTAAACACAAGTGCAGATCCGAGCACAGAAATCATCTTACAAGAGGGTTCCCTTGTGATTCATGAAAAAAAAAACAAAAAAAAACCCCCAGATAATTCAGATATTAGCACCAGTGCTGTTCAGGCTTCAGTCAGACTGGGGCTAGTCCAATAGAGACTGAGAGCTGTGATAGAGAGCACACGGTGATGTAGGCCTTTACAAAATACAATATTATAGTATATAAAATATAATTTCTTTAAGTGATCAATATCTGACTGTAAATACTTAGATCATATTCTGACAGGCATCCAATAACAACTCCCACATTTATTATGCTGACCCAAACTTGCGAAAACAAGCTGAGACCTGACCTAACGTTTGATCATAGCCTCTGCTCACAATCACATAAATAAATGCCGAGGTCTGAGTGGAAATAACCGTGTGCCCAGTTTTCTGTTGTATGATTGTTTTCATAAATGAGGGCTACTGTTTGCTGGTTAAGTCATACACACAAAGTTTAAACACATCAATAATAATTTAATAAGACAACTAAATGTTCATTGTTGTGGGGAAAAATATAAAATTAAGAAACCCTTGAAGAAACTGCATTTATGTTGAGACCAGGATTCTTCTGATGTCCTTTAAATCTTGTAGAATTAAACATACTACTGAATTTTTGCTGAATTATGCTCAAAATCCTGCAAACAGATTCAGGTTTGGACCCCTCTGGTGTGCATGAAGGCCCGAAGGTCAAACAAGAGTCTTAACAGCAGGGTTGTAGCGTGGGCAGAGGAAGTTCCTAGTATAATTGTGAAACACACTAAGGGCCAGAATCACAACCTAGGTATGGATGCCAAAGTTTTATTTGTGTGCTTGTTTTAATGAAGCAGTCCAGTTTTAACAGCAAGTAAAGTAACATATACACATTTATCTCTGAGTAAGAATAGCTTAATATAATGAAAAACAATATGGGGAATACATGTTTGAACGAAGAGCAGCAGAGTGGGGAATTCAGCTCTCTGTGGGTGGATTTACAAACCACCACTATATTACTATTAGCTCAACTACTACAGCAAAATATCAAAAACCTTGAATTCCAATGTCCATAAAAATTTGACTACCCCCAGTGTGTTAAGTTAAATCATACAGCAGCATCTAGAAAGCTTTAATTAGAGCACAAAACAATTTTAATATGGCTTTCACAGCCTTGAAATGTGTTTTAAACCAGAGGAACACGTTCTGACTCCCAGCCTTGTCTGTTTTCCTCAGCATCACTGTCTCAGTTCAGTCCAACTCTACAGGCAGGAATGCTGCATGAACAGTGTTACCAATGTATCTAAATAAAACTGGGATTGATTGAAAGAGCATAAAAATATGACAGCAGATCTTTGTTTCTGTTAACCATTTGCTCTAAGTGAGAGTGCTGGTATTATTACTGCTCCACTGATGTTCTCAACGCACATATCTCTACACTTGCCCACACACACACACACCCCTACGCAAATTCCCTCATTTACGCACAGACTTTCTCATATACTGCAGAGCCAGCACAAAGCTGTAGGTCAAAGCTTAATGCACACAGGACGCTGTGAGGTGAGGCAGTTGTATGTAGTATATGTCAAAAAGGGAAAGGACATCTGTGCACTGAAGGGCATACATATTTAAGATTTTGCCTACAGCTGCCCCCTGAAAGTTGAAGATTTGAATCATTAGTTGGAGACCTTTTAGTCACTGAGATTCTTCAAGTTGAACTGTTGGTTTTTGGGGAGTGTGCGGTGTAAGTTCTGGGGACTTCTGAGTGCTCCTTGCTTTCACACTGCTCTCCTGTACAGACCCAGACCCAGGGTGAACCTGAATGTGATGGACTCAGCTGCCCGCTGCTGACCATAACATTAATGCATGGTAACTTTTAGTATGTAGTATTTAGTGTTAGAAAACCATATGCTTGACATAACATAATAAATGCTCAACATTAAATAGTAACAAGCTAATACTACCATTAGCTGTGTTTTAAAGGAACTGCTAATGTTAGCAAGTCAGCTTTAAGCATAGGTGAGCCAAAGTAAAGCTGAAGCAGGTAAAAGTTGTGCCAAACTTGACAATGAATAGTTGAGCTGCTTCTGCTTAAGAGCTCAATCGCTAAAATCATAATCTTACTTAATACAAGTCTGTTTTGATGTCACACCCTCACGACTTTAGCTGTTTGTTTGCTTTCCTGACTTTGGTTTATCTTCCTGTGCACTGAGCTGAACTGCCAATCAAAGTGATTTCACCCACTGACAGACGGTGGCAGTCTCTGATGCTCATTCAACATGCTGAATCAGCCGACAAGGGCTAGGCTAGACCCAATGGTGTGGGACACACCACCAAAACTGGAGTGACCCATTGACAAATGGCCGACTGTCAGCTTGGTGTGTCAGGGCCCTCAAGAAAACACATAGTATCACCTTCAGGCCAAACTTCTGCCCATTACTATCCAATGATCCTGTTTTTGACTCACAACGCCACCAGTGTTCGATTGACACAATAAGCACTGTTTTCTCCAGATATACTGGCTGTGCACGAACAGCACAAAGAGTCTTACAGAGGGGGAAACTAGATAACTGCAACAAACTCATAACAACACAAACAACAAAGGAAACAGAAAAAAGAAACAACAGCCAACAGTCACAAAGAGATTAAAATATTAACTAGACTATGAAATCTATTCACAGTCTGACTCTGTTAATGTAAAACTACTCATCTCTTTACTAGTGTGTGATACAACAATGAGAGAGTGAGAGTGGGATCAGGGCCACAGAGGCTGAGATTGTTATTCTTAATGAGTTAATGAGGCCAATTAATTATCAAGCATTACAGGAGAGAAGGGGACAGGAATCAAAAGCCCGTTGGATTTAGGCTACTGTAGCAACTGCATGTGGAGGGAGCCATTTTCAGTGTGCACTCACACACTCCCCCACATACTCACATACACAAACAAACACAATCTGCTGCAGCTGAGGCAAATCACCCGCAATAGCCAGCAGCTTCTATTTCGTCTAAATCACTGCAGTTACATTGTAGAGTGACTAGTCGAATCTTTACAGGCAGCACATATTCTAAAGACAAGCAGACTATTATTAAACTGATTTGTAGCTCTGTAAAAAGGAAAACTTGGGCTCTATTTTTGGTTAGAAACCAGAAACCGTGGCTTTACACAAAATATTCTTCCACCTGGGCACTAATCTTTCTTCACTGAGTTTTGTAACACATTTTTTCACTCAGGTCATCCCCTTGTCAAAGTTTCATGTTACAGATAAGATACACATATATTCAGATGTGTTTATCTGGCCGGCTAAGGAAGCCCAGTCATCCTGCAGCGACACAACAGCAGAGTTATTGATTAAACAATGCATTACACATTCAAAACACTGCAAACCTCAGCTTATTAGATTTGGCCCTCTGTATTACACTACTTTAACACCTACTGTTAAAGACTAAATCTCAACACACCAAAGCAGTTTACTGTGTACTGTGGTCACTGCATCACTTCCTGTTTAATCTTGACATGTTTCCAGTCCCTGATTGAAGGGGAGAAGATTTGGGTTGAGAGAGAGAGAGAAAATTGAGAGAGAAGGGGAGGGAAGGAGGAATGACCTTCACACATGAGCTGTGCGAAGAGAGGAGGGAAGACAAGGAGAGGGGAGAGAGGATTGGACAGCTGTTGCCTGGCAACCGCTGCAAGCACAGGAAGAGGAGGAAAGTCGCTCCAGCTGCTGCCGGCCACTTGACGTCACAACAGAGCCTGACGCAGCACACAAGATGCATCCTAATCAACCAAAAAGGCCTCCTCTGCTGGGGTCTCCCCTGTCACCTACACAATGAGGGAGGCTCATTGTTTTAGTCTCCATTTATGTGCTCTTTTTTACACAGTTACATCCTCTCTCAGACACCCACAAATTGTCCTACACTGACAAACACAGAGGGTACACTGTTTACAGCTGCTGGAGGAAGAGAGAGTTGTACTCATGCTGGTTTTTCTCAGCCTCTCCTGGAGGCCAGCAGTCTTGGAACAAAAAAAAAATATTGAGCTGGATCATTACAGTGGGTTCAGACCAAAGGTTCAAGAATATATAGTTTCCTGACAACCTTGGATGTGTGTGTGTGTGTGTGTGTGTGTGTGTGCGCGCGCGCGTATTTATGTGTCAATTTGCATGCACACACATGCATGAGAAAATTGTGTGTGTTTTTGAATGAAGCGTTTAGTACTCAGTAAATAAGTTCTATTTATTAACTTTTACTAAGTGAGTTGTTGTAATGTTCTGTAAGATAATGTGAAATGTTCATAATACATGGTGTAAAGTGACGCAGATTTCAGCGGCATTCAAAATATAATTATTAATAATTTCAAATAGCTTTTATAGACCTAATATATGCAATATTTTTCAGACACTGTTTATTTTATTTTATTTATTTAACCTTTATTTTACCAGGTAGATTTGCTTGAGATCAAATTATCTCTTTTACGAGCAAGGCCTGGCCAAAACCCTACAGATTAACTTGTGACTGTTTTCTGAGAAGAAAGTTTTCTGTTGACTGGTCTTAGTTTAAAATTCTATTTAAATGTCAGGGAAATTCATCAGTAGGAACATCCCTACAATGGTCCTTGTGAAACCTTGTGTCTTTGGCTGTATCCTGCAGTTAGATTGTTTTTTTTTTTGTTTTTTTTTTTTATATTATCAACAAAGCAGTTCTCCTGTAAGAGAATGGGGATGGATGCCACAAACAACTTCAGAAGCTAAAACCTGTCTATCTGCCAACAGCTAGATGGCACACAGCTATTTCCAGGTGAACTTCTCTCAGTTATTTAGTTCCACCAGAGTAAACAATCTAGAGTTAAAGTTAAAAAGTGAATGTGCCCTTTTCTATGGATGAACCAGCACATCATCATTGTCAGTAAGTGTCACTGGTTTGGTCAACTAGAGAATTCCAAACTGGAATCTGGAGACGAACAATTTTAAGACACCTTGATGTCAAGAGTGCTTTCACTGAAGAGAAGGTGAAGAACAAGGGGATAAGCTGGCAAACTATGTGACGATCAACAAATGTCTTCTGTTGCTACCAAAGACTCTCTGGGATCACAGAGATCAGGAAATCTGTTTAAGCTAGTTTTCAGTTCCCTGATAACAGCTCTTCACTCTTAACACTGAAACAGATACAGGACGCACTTACAGATGGCTGACGCTAACCTAAAAACAGGCAATGTGTTTCACAGCGTCCTTCACAGCAGAGAGGGGTTCTTACCCAATTACATAAATAGACTGGAGACTCTCAGAGGACACAAGCACAGAGACACAACCAGGACACAAGATGCGGAATGTTTGGATAGAAAGTACCAGGTACCAATGAACAGGACCACAATCCACTCTAAAATAATAGACTACCAATTCACTTGACTATTTTACTTAAATGATACAATCAGGATTCATATTACAGCCAAAAAGATGTTTATTTAGCTGTTTAACCTTCTCTTAATCTGTGTAATGTGTTTTTTTGTTTTTGTTTTTTTAATAATTTTATTTTTATCAGAGAGAAACATACAAAATCATTTCAGCACAATTACACACACACAAGACAAAAAAACATGCACTTGCACAATTGCACTAACATATATTCTCCCATCTATTACTCTCCCTTTCATTTTATAATGTGTAAAATAGGAACATTTCAACAACGGATGTCACACTTCCTAATTTTTCCATCAAGATGTTCTGACAGCAATTTTCAGTTGTCCCAATAGTTAATAGTCTGGTACTTCAAACCATGTAATAAAGGTACTTAAAGCAGTTCAGGTCTCTGTTATCTTGTATATCTGATCCATTTTGACCATCATCTCTAAAATTTCTCTGAGTTTTAAAGTGAACGTCAGTCTCTCCATGATGTAGATTTCATGAACAGTTCTTTGCCAGTCTTCCAGTGTCCTTGTTACAGCTTTCTTCGTTCTACTATTGATTGAGTATGCAATGCCATGGTATCAAAATACATTGAGCTCAGATCAAATTGTATAGTAATTTGAAATATGTATTCCAGACAATCCTGAATGTCATGCCAGTAAGACAAAAGTTTTGGACAGTCCCAAAATAAATGATAATGCGTTGGCTATATCCAAACCACACATCCTCCAACAATTTGTTCCACTACCTTGATGTCTCTTCTGAGCAGGTGTTATAAAGAATCTCATAATGTTTTTCCATCCAAACTCCTGCCAGCTGTGTGAAGTTGTGGTTTTCCATTGTGATTTACAAATGCTTTCCCATTCATCCTTAGTTATGACCAGATCTCCCTCCCTTTCCCATCTACATTTAATGTGCAGGGTGTTCGAATTTGAGGAGTCTTGGAAACTTTTGTATAATCTAGATATTAATCTCTTTCCACTCCCAGATTTGTAAATTGAAACAAAGACCTTCAGGATATCACTTCTCACGTCCTCTGTCACAACTGTATTTAATTGATGCCTTACTTGAAGGTATCTGAAAAAATCTTGCTTCTCTAAACCATATTTACTTTTGAGATCATCAAAACTTTTCACAGACCCATCGTGTATGAAGCAGCAGTAAGCCGTAAGGCCCTTTTCCATCCATACTTTAAATCTACTTTCTGTCCTATTTGGAATAAAATCCATGTCATATGCACACCAACGTAATACGTTTTCTGCACCCTTTAAATTGTATTTCCTAACTACTTTGTGCCAGGTTTTTAGTGTTGCTTTTATCCAGGGGTTATTTTTATTTGTAAGACTGTCTGCAAGTTTTTTGTCTGCCATTGCTGCCTGTATAGGTGGACCCACAGAGCCTCCCTCTTCTATTTCCTTCCATCTGGCCCTGAACTGTGGGTCACAGAGATATTCTTGGTTTTTTACCCATCCAGATATATCGAGAAACTAATTTCTGCCATTCAATGAACTGCCAATCACTAATTTCAATTGGCAGCAAAAGGAAGAGATACAACAGGCGGGGGAAAAAATCGCCATTTTGAACAATTCAATCCTTGAGGTTAGACTGAGAAAAGGTGAGTGATTCCGTCTGGAGATGTCAGACTTAAGTTAAAGGTTGAGAGGAATATAGTTGGCTTCAAATAATTTTTTAATGTCTTGGGTAAGATTAATTCCCAGATTCCTAATTGATTTCTTGTTACAACTCAGGCTGTATTACCAAATCATCCGGTGGGTTAAAATTAAAAGTCATAGCCTGGGTTTTCTGGATATTTATCTTATAGCCTGATAATTAACCAAACATATTCATCGACGACAATAAAGTTGGTAGAGATGTGGATGGTTGTGATAAAAAAAAAAAGAAAACGAACTCGTCATTCGCGAACAGAGATATTTTGTGTTCCTGACCTGCTGTATTTATACCCTTGATTTGCTTGTTTTGCCTAATATATTGACTGAGAGGTTCTATAAAGAGAGCAAAGAGAAGTGGAGAACAGGGGCAACCCTGTCTACAAGAACGCGCCAAAAAAAAAAAAAGACTTTGAAACGTTGCCATTTATTTTAATTCTTGCTGTTGGATTTTTAAATACAGCTTTGAAAACCTCGATAAGACTATGATGAAAACCAAATTTATCTAATCTTTATCTTTTTGTAATTCTCTGAGTTTGGTGTATAGAGAATTGAGCCACACCTGTCTACGTTTTTTTAGTGATGAGGAAATAGAAATTATCTTCCCTCTCAGGACTGCCTTGAATGCATCCCACACCATAGGAGGGGACACTTCTCCATTGTTGTTTTCTTTAAAATAGGTATATATTGCCTTTTCCGACCCTCCTTTTACCTGGGGGTTATTCAATAAACAATTTCAATAGTGTAGATTCTGGGTTATTACCAATATTAATTGTCATTACTATTGGTGAATGATCAGATATATCAATTGTTCCAATATCATGTGACTGGATTCTAAATCGTTCTCTCTTAAATGCAAAAAAATAGTCAATCCTTGAATAAGTAGACTGAGGTGCAGAAAAATAAGTGTAGTCACGGCCTGTTGGATTAAACTCCCTCCAAACATCTACTATGCCGATTTCTTTCATTATAGAGTTTATTTTATTAATCATGGGCTTACTATGTCGTAAATTAGAGGTGGAAGATTCCATTTTTGATAATCTTATAGTCATATCTCCTCCACATATAAGCACACCCCGAGCTTCAGCAGACATCATATCAAATAATTTTTTATAAAAGGTCCAATCACTCCCAGGTGGAGCATATATGCTAAAGAAAGTTACCATCAGCCCATCAATCCTTCCCGTTATCATTACATATCGGCTTTCTTTATCTTTAGTCTCTGAAATGTGTTCATATTGGACTTGATTTGAAATAAGGATGGCAGACCCTCTTCTATGTCCTGATTTATAGGATGAGTGAAACACATATTTGAAGCCTCCTCTTCTCAGTTTTGCATGTTCAGTTTCAGATAAATGCGTTACCTGAAGGAATGCTACCTGAGCCCCCTCCCTGCTCAGTTTTGATGTTATCTTGCCTCTCTTAATTGGACTGAGTATTCCATTTACATTGAAGGAGACCACTTTCAAAGTATTATTTGCTCGTACCATTACTAAGATTTATTTCCCAGTTTTTAGATGGAGATTGTGTGACATCTCTATTCCTCCTCTGAACTGCAGCGAACACATGAACAAAACAACAACCAATGAGGTTTGGAACTCTATAAACTGAAAATGTTCATTAGGGTTTCCAAAGGTGGGGTTAAAAGAAAAACCCTGTATTAGGTGTTTAAATGCGGCCTTAGAGAGGGAAAGCCTCTCTTCTGCGAGAGGGCCCTCATTTGTAATGGATTCAGCAGGAATCACATCCATAATGTCAAAAATGTGCCCCCGACTTACTGATCATCCTCAATTAGGCTCTTTGATAACTAAAAAAAAAAAGAAACTTTGCGCAGACAATATGTCCAAGGAAAAAACGAAACAAAAAACTTTTTAGCAGAATCTACCCTCTCCCACCTTTATACTCCAATTTGAGATAATAGTTAGGAGCCTCTGTTACATGGAAAATAATTCTATCTCTTCCAAACATAAGCCTAGAATATCAGAATATGTGGCTTACTGCTTTGGACATTCTTCTTTGAGTCTTACACTTACTCATTAGACAACATGTAAGTGAGGAGCTCCCGCTGCTTCTCAGAAGCAGCTGACCAATGCCCCAGCATAAATCAAAGATGTCCAATTCTATAATCGAAACTCCTTTTAAACAATACTAGAAAATACTACAGTCATTTTCTACTCAGCCGTATCTTGACCTCTCTGCGATGAATCCCAGCTGAATCTCTGGAGCTTATCTCTGATCGTTAGTCCTCGATGTGCATGAGTCTGTCGTAATGTGTTTTAATTGTAAAAAAAGATGGATAAAGTTGTTTTTTTGAATGACATGCAAATATACAGTACTCGGATCAGGACCTGTAATCAGTCACATCACAGTGCAAAGGGGCAGAATAATGTTTCTAACACTAGTCGGGAATGTGTATAAATCCCTATCACCACTGCCATGACAAGATGCCAAATCCTATGAATGTTATTTTACAGAAAAAAAATTTAAGTTGCTAAGCAACGACCATGGAGCAGGCTTTTGAGGTGAGGATGGATGCTACGTATGACTTCAGAAGCTAAACCTTGTCTACCTGCCAACAGCAAGACGGCCTGGTGTGACTACAGTCTGCTACATGAGCTGGGACCACGAGAGCTGTTAACACACCAATACATGTTTGTACTAACTTCTATGCTTATGCGGATCGCACTGGCATGACATATTCCCTACCTAATATCTAAATCTGATTTAATCCTTAACCCAATGACAAGGTCAGCTCTTTGAAGAACTGATGAGACAAAATTTTACCCAAAATTAGTCCTCACAAAGACAGAAATTCATACACATTACACAAGCACATGCACTTTACTTGCCACAAATGTCTTACTAGGCAAATCCCCCTGTGCAAAAACATGCTGTCTCACCCATTATCTTCACCCGCACTTCAGTATCACAAATGATCACAGTGTATTTTTGTAAAATCATTCAGTAACATGACCATCTTTTTCTCCATTTCTCTTCTGACTGTAATTTAGATTTGGAGTGTGGTTTTGAGTGTGTTGGCTAGGATGTGAAGACAAATCCTGCAGTGTGAACAGGCTTCACAGAAGTCTCTGCACTCTTAACACTTTTGATTTTGTTGCGTGCAGTCAAGTTGGACTCTTTGCAGTACAAATGTTTATTTTTAGTATTTTAAGTAGTGTAAAAAATGACAAGTGTTGAGTAGGTTGTAATTGTTTTTTTTACTGTAAGCCAAATTATATATTTTGATCTGAAGATGAAAACAAAGAAATGCACAAAGCAACATTCTGATACTTCAGATTGTGGGTGTAAAAACAACAATGGACTCCTTTATCAGAGCAGCCTCAGATTTGATACTTCGAGAAATGCATGAATCTTTAACAGACCACACTTCAGACAACCAAAGTCTTTTGAACTATTGTCCATAGTAATCATGTCTTTTATTTACAATATCTATTTTTAGTCAATTAACATGAATCAAATTAATAACATACATGTAAGAATATATGTGTCTGAAAGGACCTGATTATCGGAACCAGTTACTTTGCTGCAAGATCATGTTTGTGAAGACTGAATTTTGAGGACTCTTAAAGCTTGAACATTTCTGTTCTGTTTCTCTTACAGTTCTTACAGTACTCTGATTGAGTTAACATGGTAGGTACGCAAACTTAGGTTATCTGTATGTTTTTAGGTTATGCCTATTGTACACGCTAACAGGGTAGCAAACAGCTATATACTAGGGAAACAGACATAATGGCAATATGCAAGCTATATTTCGCATTTGTGAGATATCTGTTTTGTGATAATTATCTGTGAGAATGTTCTGTATTGAATGAAACTCATGTTATGATTTTGTGTATTTATTATATTTTAAGTTCTCGTGGCATGTTTCATAGCATGTTTATGCTAATAAATGCCAGTAACCAAGAGGAACACCTTGTGTTTATGATTTAAACTTTAGGGGAATAAACTCATTTTTAATTCAACTGACAAATTGTTTTGCACATTAGGAATTTGTCATCTTTGTCAATTTACTATACCTTTGCATTAAAACAACATGTTATCATTTGCAGAAAAATAATGTAAATGCAAGAAACAACAGTGATTCTCCTCCTCCTCTCCTCTTACTCTGTCACTCTTTTCCTCTTCTCCTGTAAGCACTTTCCAGAAACCTAACTCTGCCTTCAGATAAGCACATGACCTATGAATCTATAATGGAAAAAATCTCAACGCTCTCAGGCCTTGCAGTGCTGCCCTCTTTACATTATATCGCTGTATATCATTACACATCAGTCAGCCAATTTCCTCACATCATATGCCCACCTTACAGACATGCACACACATGCTAACATGCATTTGGCCACACCCGCACACACACTAAACATACACAAACCTATTTCACAGTGCCCACTATAGGATAGGAAATAGACAGGGTTCTTGGCAACAGCGAACAGTAATTAGATTTAGAGAGCAGATTATAGGCCAGTAGTGGGTGAAGCTGCCCACCATCAGCCACAATGTTACAGTGATCAGCAAGCTGAATGGACAAGGACAAAGAGATGATGTAATACTTTAACCTCACTGGTTTATTTGAAGCTTTTAAAGTTGCTGAGTGTTGGAGATATCGGCCATAGATGTCTACCTTCTTTTGTATATAACGGAACTCGATGGCTTGTGGTGCTCACAAAAATACATTTGAAAACTGTAACAATGATTTTTTTCCCAGAAATTACTCAAGATAATCCACAGACCTTGTTGTGAGTAGTTTCATGTAGAACTGTTTTTTTTTTTATTCTACCGAACTACACCTGCCAACTGTATCACGGCGCAGAGGGAAGCCAGCATCTACTGCTAGCTAACATAGCACCACAACGTTACAGATCAGCCGAGGTGGAAGCCATTAATGTTTACATTTTGCACTGTCATGAGCAGGTGCCCCTTACCCACAAGTAGACGCACGCTTCCTTCTGTGTAGTTCGGTAGAAAGAAAATACTTTCTACATAATATTGCTCACAACAACCTTGAGTAACCAGGTCATGACATTGAAAGTTTGTTTTTTTGGGTGCTTTAAGGCACTACAGGCTGAGTGCCATGTAGTTCCATTATATTGAGAGATGGCAGACATCTCTACGGCCCATAACTCAAACAATCGGCAACCCACACTAAAACAATCTAAATTGACATAGCACTACTGTAAGAGGAAAAATATGTATCTTTCATTTTGGGGTGAACTGTCCCTTTAAGAAGTTGCAACCATTGAATGGTTGTCATTTTTATTTGATAAATGACTGAATATTTCAGTCTATCAACTGATCAATTAACTGACCAATCACTGACCAGTAGTCTCAGCCATTAAAGTGTTACAGTATGTGTACAGATAACACATAACACAGTGTTGTGCCTTGGCTCCACCACTCTGCTCCTACCAGGGGAGTTCAGATTCAGCCCTGCCCAGGATGAGACTGCAGAGAATCGAGCCATTATGCCACAGTCAACTGTATGCACCATCACAGCAAATTTGACGAGTTTTAATAACTGAAATACGCTCAGTATAGGAAAATATAATGTTTCAGATAGTAGCACAAGGGCGACGTTTTATGCTAATAAATGTAGTGTTAGTTTGGTGTTTATTCACTAGAAAATACAGCAGCTCTTTGGCTTTCCTCAGAACAGATGTACTGCCTAAAATTGTTTATACCATACACTCACAAGCTTGGTTTTCTACAACAGCCCATATGGGTTCATCATCATCACCACCATCATCATCATCTCCCATGTGTCCTGTCAAAAACTCTTTCGGCAGCCGCTTAGTGTGACTCACTCTGAATATTATGAAGGGGCAATACATACAATATTCAATTTTGTACTGATAACAGGCACAGTGAGATTGCTGAATGCTGACCACCAACTGCTAATATAATTTGACTACCTGAAACAGCATCAGCAGGTCAGAAGTTAGCATCAGTTACCCTGTTTTAGTGAAAACATGTAGATCATAAGTGGGTTGTAGTAACGACAAGTTTACCCTATCAGGGCAAAGACTATGTGGGAAATCTGTGATCTTTCATATATTTTCTTCTACTATGTGACTTAAATTAGGTTACTTCTGATGCACAAACAGTCTTTCATCAGTCATTTTGAAGAAAATGTCTCAAGGAGAGAGATGCACAAATCTATTCACACACATAGGTAGCAAAATAACATCTAAAGTCATCTGTAGTATTATAATGAGCAATTGTCAATATCACCTTCACTGCAGAGGCCAAATATAGAAGCATGTGAACACGCAACACTATGTGCAGTTTGCCTAAAACAGGATCACAAATCAGCATTGAGTAGCTGAGGGAATCTGGCACTGAAATACAGTTCCACTGATTGTGCACACCTAGATTCACGTCACTACAGCCAGTCAGAGGTGTGAACACAACAGCCCAAAGTCAACCAAGTCAAACCTGGACGTGCAGCTTGGGAAACACTGGCTAACCTAATTACGTCTGCGTTGACTGCAGCTTTACACAAGAGGCTGATGTGCTGTATAAATCTCCTTAATATGAAACAGATCCTATCAGAACACAGAGCACTGCTGAAGGTTACAGAGCTCCCCTCTCTATTTAAAACCCCTCCGTAATACTTTCTGCCCTTGCCACTGGCTTAGTTATGCTTTAATTAAGTGAGTTTAGTGCTGAAGTGTTAAATACAAGGACTATTGCATAAAACAGCTCAAAATAAATTTGACATTGGTTAATGAAAGGCTGTGTAATGTTGAGGATTGATGTGCAAGCTTTGTTTACATCAGTGATGGCTATTTGAAGGGAGACACACTTAAGAGGTCACTTTTCTCTTTAAAATTGCCAAAAAACAAACAAACAAAAACAACCTTCAGTGACAAAACAGATTTTTAACAGTTGCTATTTGTCTCTCCAAAGACAGCTAAGATGACTAACCATTAGCACAGTGAGCTAGCTGGTGTCTACTTTAACATGATTCACCTGAGGGTATGTGCCTTTCCATTTGTACATCTATTTTCTATTCATATCTCGATGTTAAAGGAATACTTCAACTGCAAAATGACCATTTTTGTATCAATTACTCACCCTGTGTTACCTTGAAATTGTGAAGGAATCTTTGCTTTTCATGCGTGTGTCCAAGGTGAACGGAGAATCCAAAAAAGGCAGACATTCATGAATTGAAGTAAATGGGGACTGCATTTAACAACAGCAAAACTATACATATATGATATATATACATATATGTATTATTTCGTACAGGGTGATGGTGCATCTGCTTGGCCTAGGGCCTGTCGCACCTCCTCCGGTGCCAATGGAGGACTATGCCTGGCAGGGGCGTCCGCTTCCCTGAGCCAGGCCTAGACCTGTCCGCATACCAATGACCAGGCTTAAGCTGCAGGGTCTTCAGCTGGGGACCACTGCTCACGGATGTTTCGCCCCTTAGCCCAGAACATCTCCCAGTGGCGGGGCAGTGTACAGGGACGTCTCCCTGACACCCCCTGCAGCTCAGCCTATGTTGGTGTTCCCCCCCAAGACTTGTCGCGCCTCCTCAGCCAGAGCCAGTGGCTTGCTCTCTCTGCTTCCTCCGACAGCTCTTTGATGGCTTTGCTCAGTCTGGCTCCCCGCAGCCCCACGTCCTTGAGCAGGCGTGACGTGGAACTGCCAACAAAGCCCCTGACTCCCACCTCCACCGGGTACGTCCTTGCATGCCAACCGCTTTCTCTGCACTCTGCGACTAGGTCTGCATATTTCGCAATCTTCCTCTCATGGGCAGCTTCCAGTCCCTCCTCCCATGGCACAGTCAACTCCACCAGTAGTACTGACTTCGCGGCTGCGGACCACAGTATCACATCAGGTCTTAGTGTGGTGATACAGATTTCCTGTGGGAACCGGAGTTGTCGACCGAGGTCCACTTCCATCTTCCACTCTGCCCCTGGTGTTAATACCTCAGAGGATGGTGCTCTGTTGCAGGAGTGTACTGCAGGTTCTCCCTGTCTGTGGAAGTGGATCCTCTGTTTGCTCCTCGTTGGATTCAGGCTGTTCGCTTCCTGCCGACTTTTCTCCAGCACCTCTGCCAGCTTCCTGAGCACTTGGTCATGCCGCCATGTGAGTCGACCTTGTGTCAGAGCTGTTTTACATCCTGACAGGACATGCTGGAGTGAGGCATTGGTGGCGCCACAGAGGTCACAGGATTGCTCTGTTTCAAGCCATTGGTGGAGATTTTGAGGGCTTGGGAGCGTGTCGTACGTTGCTCTTATGAGGAAACTGAGTCGAGCTTGTGGCAGTTTCCAGAAATCTGCCCAGCTGAGGGCTCGACTTGCGACACCCTCCCAGGTAGTCCAGCGCCCCTGCTGACCCTGTGCCACGGACTTCACTTTGAGCTCCTCCTGCTCCACTCTAGTGACCTCGGCAACAACAAGGTCCTTCCTCTCCTTCCTGTTTGCCTTGGACCATGGCATGGGTGGATCACTCCACCCAAGGCCTGTCCTCCCTGCTTGGACCCTGCCCACAAGCTCCTGGTGTTGCAATCTGCCCATCACCTTCTGCACCTCCTCTTCCGCCCTCCATTTCCTTCCCGTTGCGACTCTGACATTCGCTTCTGCCACTGTGCTATCGGTGGAGTCCCTTAATTCCATCAGCAGTCTTGCCTTTTCCTGCCTGTAACCCAGGGTGATGGATTTCAGGGGTAGCTGTAGTAGGTTCCGACCGTATAGGCCTGCTGCTGAGAAGCATCGTGGCAGCCCGAGCCATTTGCGGATGAAAGCATTGGCTTTTGCCTCCATCTTGCTTACGGCTGTTGCAGTGACTTCACACAGTTTTAGAGGCCACATCACCCTTGGGTACAGGGTGAAGTGGTAGCACCACACCTTGTGCTTTCCGGGTAGCTGGCTTGAGTCAATCTTTGCCAGGCCTTCTGACAACTGCTGAAGGATGATTTTCCACGTATCCTTGTCTGAGAGGCCAGATGTATATTGCCTTCCCAGACTTCGGATAGGCTGGTCCACAATGAAGGGGATGGCTTCCCCTCCGATAGTAAAGGTGACTCTGTCGTTTCTCTCCCCTTTACGCAGTGACAGGCTCCTAGACTTCTGAGGCTTGAACTTCATCCTTGCCCAAGTGATCAACTCGTCCAGTCTCTTCAGAAGCCTGGATGTGCATGGGGCAGTTCGCAGCAGGCAGGTGATGTCGTCCATATAGCTCCTTAGCGGGGGAAGCCTCTGCCCTGCCGGCAGCCGGACACCACCAACCACCTGCCTGGCCCCGATCAGGATGACCTCAAAAGCTGCAACAAAGAGGATGGGGGAAATGGAGCATCCCATTGCAATCCCTACTTCCAGTTTTTGCCAGCCAGTAGTGGTATATACAATATGCATATGATGTGTCTGTATGTAAATATGTGTATTTGTTGTTGTTGTGTATGTGTATGATGTTTTGTATGTTTTTTAAAGACCCTTCTAGGGACGAGCATTGGTAATTAGCAGTAGCTACAAATGCTGTGATACATTGCATTGGTTAATTGTCCTATCAAATAAACATGAAAAAGAAAAAAATATCAAAACAATGTTTACAGACTCTCACACACGAAGTCTGCTTGAGTACATATGTGTGCTCAGGCACAATACTCAGAAGTGCATGAGACGGTTTGTACTGATGTGTTTTAAATCACAACTTTAAAACAGCCAAAAAGTCATGTGTTCGGGAAGTACTGGGCATATGACTGGATAAATGAGACTTGGATTATACTGCAGGAGTTGTGTGAGATTTTTTGATGTAGTTTTGTTGTTAAATGTGGTCCCCATTTCCTTCAGTTCATGTAGAATGTTTGCCTTTTATAGATTCTTCCTTCTTCATGGAAGCATGTGAGAAAAACAAGTTTGCTTCATGAATTCAAGGCAACACAGTAAGTATGTAAATGGCCATGTCAAGATTTCCTTTAATTCCATTTAAAGACTCAGTGGGAAACAGCTCAAAGTCTATGTGTACTTCTAACTGTAGGAGGCATATAAAAATTATATTTACACTTGATGAGTATAGACTTTATTTCTGCAGACACTAAATCATAAATGCAATCTGTCACAAAACTGGTGTCCAGCACATTGATATAAGACTGTTCAAAGCAACATATGACAACCAAGAAAGCTTCGAAGATGGCAAAATTATCTGTGCATGGATTGCAGGAGCACTGGTCTAAAAAGCAACAAAATCATTCATTTTGACAACGTACAAATTGACTCCACTACCAAACCAATATTTCATGTAATTCCTTCTCCCTGTCTCTATTCTGAAATCCTCTGCCACTCACCGCCGAAAGAAACCCAAATAGTACATAACAAAATACACAAAGACATTTTTCCACATTACAGAGTGGCATTTTATCCTGTTCCAAGGAACCAGAGGGCATAAAATTCACTCAACACCAGAATGATCTTCTGAACTTCAAAAAAAAAAAAAAAAAAAAAAGTACTACAAATTGTATCTGAAAGGGTGAAAAACACTATCTTTAGGGTTCGGCATTACTCACCTTTTCAATTTTATCCAGCCATTCCTTATTTTGGGCCAACTCGGCCATGAAGGCCTGGTGCTTTAGCCATTTCTTATGGAGCTTCTGGGTCTCGTCTCGGCTGCTGTCCCTCGCCATCAGCATCTTCTCACACACCCAGTCCCCCAGCTGGGCAAGAGAAGCAGGGAGAGAATGAGAGAGAGAGGTGTCAATACTGGATGAGGACACAAACTGTAAATAACTGACTCCACATTTAAAAAAGATCTGGATATACCAAAACATTCTCACACACACTAATAGGTGCCTGCTGAAATTGTGTCCACCTCACAAGAGAAACATATGCTTGATTGCATAAGACACACAGACACACAGACACACACACACACGTTACGTGTAAAAGTTAAATAAAAACATAGTAGATGGAGTACTGTGGGTAAACATACCAGCAACACATATGGGTGGGAAATACAAGGTCAAACACACAGACATGAATATTTAATGACGCACAGCAGGCACATGTAGGCAGACACACGTGTACCAACAAGCATGGCCATAAGAATTCACATGCACACAACAGATCCACAGCATCAACACACACCTACACAGTAAACAACCCCCCCCCCTCACATACACATCAACTGTCCATAAAAGAGTAAAATCTGCACATTTTTGTCTGTGTGAGGCAAACACACTGTGAGAACACCTCACGCCTGCGCTGACAGCATCACCAAAATATTCAGGTCAGCATCAGCACCCTCATCTCTCCGTCACCAACATACTCACACCTGCATGCAACACTTCCACCTGCACCTCCAACCATCTCTCCTAGCCCAACCATAAAACAAATAACCCGTTTACCGGCAGCGTTTAATGGGAACAGCCCACAGGATTGTGGCAGCTGCAAACAGCCGCTGGTATCCGCATCCTTGCTGGTCACTGCCGTCACACACATGCAAAGACGCTCTTCACCGCAGAGCCAGATGGAGAGACAGTGAACGAGGAGAGCACGGAAAGGAAAGAGAGAGCTATAAAGAAAGAGAGGCACCCTCTGGAAAACTGAGCACGAGACAGCCTCACAAAAGGTGTGCTGAGAGAAAAATGCCAAGCAGGAGGATAAATAACAACAACAATACTGAAAGCTGAGAAGACAGACTGGAGACTTCAAACTGAGGCTGCGCTCCCTCTCTCTCTCATGCGCTGTCTCCCTCTCTCTTTGCTATGTTGTTGAGGATTCGCTATACCAGGAGAAAGAGGAGGGGCAGGGGCGGACCAGTGACGAGTGAGAGGGCAAGAATGAGGAGGACTGAGAGAAGATGAAGAAGAAGAAGAAAAAAAATCATCCTCCCAAAACAATAAAATGGCAGGCAGCCGAGCCAGTGCATGGGCGCCCCTCCCCTGCCTCACACCTTCAGTGAGTAAGCGGGCTGCCTGGCTGGTTGGAGGAGAAATGAGGTGGAGGAGGAGGAGGAGAGGAGAGGGAGGAGCAAAAGACTGGGATTTTGGGGGGGCAGGGGATGCAGGCAGCGCCTCCAGGCTCACCGGTCACAGCTAATGATGCTGAGCTGGAGGAGGTAGAGGGGGGAGGTGGGCTTTAAATGGTGTCAAAGCAGGAGGATGGATGAAAGACTGAAAATCAGACAGAGAAATTTTTATTTTGAGACTGAAGCATTCCAGTCTCGGCTAACAGCAGAGCTAGGCTCACGACTCCTCTACAGCTGCTTTTGTTTTATCCTTCCCCTCCCGCAATAAACACACCACCCCCTCTACCATCCTTCTCTTCCTCTCTGCAGCAGCCCTACTCTCTGTTTCTAGCTTGCCTGACTCTGCTGCAGTGGTAAAGCAGAGAGAAGAGAGAGAGAGAGAGATAGAGAGAGAGACAGAGACAGAGACAGTAGAGATTTGGACAGAAAGGAAAGAGGAGGGGTGATAGTGGGAAGCGAGAGAGACAGGTAGTCGACGATTGGACAGAGCAGTGATTTATCCTGAATGATGTATTTGTGGTTTGATAGATTTACTGCTCTTCTTTCCTTAAAAGGACAGCGGTTGGATTTCTGTCCAACCTCCCATCTCTATTTGTCACCTCATCCTGGACCTATCACACATAATCACATACAGTACAGACGAGTAAGGACATGCTAGCTAACATGAGTAAAAACGCATACTGAAAACGCAAACATACATGGAGTGTGTGCAGACTCACTCTCATAAGGATTGTACAAACACATGTGCACAAACACACAGGCTCACACACAACTACAGGTCCCATGACTGCCGAGGTCACGGAGGGTCACAGCCTGATGCCCCCCTTGAGACTGTAAATGAATCAAATGAGGGACGACGGGGAGGAGGAAGGGAGGGAGTGTGTGTGAGAGTGTGTTAGGGGGGTGGGGCGGTTGGGAGTAAATAAGAATGAAAGAGGAAGGGGAGGGGGAGATGGAGAAGTTTGTCTGACGTCAGAGGGGAAGAAAGGGACAGAGAAGATGAGGGAGAGTAGGGAATGGGGAGGATTCATAGGCTCCTCGTCACGTCACCAGAGTTCACCATCTTCATGTATTTCAACTGCAGATTTTGTCCTGCACTACACATCAGTTTGTGAGACTGTGTGAAACAATTTTGCAAAACAACAATGACAATGACAACAATAAACACAATTAAAATAGTCCAAAAAGAAACAATTCAACTACAAAGCCTGCTTACTTATGGTAGAAGCATAAATATCGCGAAAAATGTCACAAGTCTACAATATAGGACCGGCAAAGCACTGCTTCTAAAATGCTTCCGCTGTAGTATGAAGCTAAGTGGCGGATAGAACAACACAGGGGGTCCTTTTCATCATGCCAACTTAAGCTTCCTCGCCTCCTCTCTCTAACCGTCATGAAGGATCTTCCAATCCCTTAAATTCGCCTTGACGAGGAGAGAGGAAAAAGGATAGTGGAGAGAGGAGGCTTCTGGAGGAGCTCAGAGTGAGGGACACCGGCGTTTCTTTATTTTTGACATTATGTGATGTATAATGCCTCAGCTCAATATGGGTCTTTGTTCACACAGTTTCTTTTTACAGCGCTACTTTGTCATGTAATTTTTATCCTTAGCATACAATAACCCATCCAAGGCACCAATTCATAATATCTGACCAGACAGAAGAATAGGACAAACAGGCTGAAAACTGCATACAGAGGGACTTTGCATGTTACATCTATTTGATAGAGACGCACTGTGTGTTATGCAGCCTTTGGGCATACACCTGCTCTTTCCCTGGAACAGACTGAGAGGTGAATCGGGGTAAAAAGCTACAGTATAATCCCTAACTGAGTTCACCTCCTCAGTATACCCTCAAGTCCTGAAGATGGATATGTACTGTAGATAAAGAGGAAGAGACATGTTGAAGAGTGACTTTTAAGATTACATAAGAAAACATTTCAAATATTTCTAGACTCTGTTATTGTTCACAACAAGCATAGCCACAAATGCCAACACCAACTGGCTACAAAAATTGTGCCCAGTTACAAAGTTAATTGAGAGCCCATGTGACTGTTGGCAGGTCTCGGTGTACTGCTGGTGTCACTGGGAAAAAACTGAACTGGATACAGACATGAAATGTATTAAATACATTATAAACCCAACACAGAAATATCAGACCTTATAAACATGTGGTTTGTTTTGTGGTAGTTAATAGCGCTGATTTGCTTTGCTGTAATTTGAGTCTATTCCAATAGTGACTGTGCTGTGCTGTAGCACACAGATCTGGTACTAAAAGGTGGAGCTATAAGCCCTGCAGTCTGTTGATTGGTCAATAGCAGACGGTCACTCTGTCTCAGGGCTATCTTGTGGCTGGTTTTGAGGCTTATGTAACCACTGTTCATACCGTGGCATGTTTTACATACATTAGTAAACTGTAACTAAAACATGAAAGGACATTTTGCTGCCTCTAGCAGCAGCTGTAGACAGAGACAAAAATAATTCAATTCACTGCCGGAAAGTTTTAAGGTGGAACGTTCACTTGTAATGTTACTCATTGCATGAGTTGACAACATGAATCCATCAACACGGCTTAAATTTCAGTAAGACAACTTTCACCATTCCATTAGTTTTTATTGTCTCTCTTGGATGACATAGACTTTTAGTATTGAGTGGATCTTCATATATTAATTTCGACTGGATTATGTGAACTGTGTATATTCTAATCCTAACTTGTAGACAAAAAAAACAAAAAACATTGCAGAGCCTTGTTCCTGTGGGCTATGGCACCCACTATTTGTAAATAGCCCTTGGAGAGAGACTCTTACTGCCGCTTGTTCTTTTTATTCTGAAAATGTTGGCATGCAACCATGTTCTGTGGACAATATACAAAGTGCAGACTTCCATCTGTGTTAGCGGTGATGACGAAATACAGCAAGTGCTAAAAGGAGCAATGAGTGACAACAACCCCGCCTACATTTAAGAGTACTGTTTGTGGTGGAAATGCTTAACTGTCGTAGGGTCTAGGCACCATATCTGAAGGGTTACTTTGGTTCCAAAGGTACCATACAGAAAGTGTTTGGTGGGAACAGGGCTTAAAGGAATCCTAATGGGAGAAGTTATAACTGGTTACAATCTGAAATCTTAACCACTGGATGCCACTAAATCCTCTACACTGTTCCTTTAAAGTCTGTACCACAAAATAAGATGAACCTTGTTAGTTCAACACAAACACTGGCGACTTCCTTTAGCATCTCTTGCACTTATGGTCAGCTTATGACCACTGGAATAGTTAGATTTTTGCCCTTTACAGTTGATCTTATGATTTTGCCTTAAAGTTAGAGTTAAAACAATATGACACTTCCATCACACAGACTGATTTGTAAGCTAATAAAGTACAATATGTTCTTGAATACCAAAGGCTAATGTGATACGCACTGAAAGAAAGTTATTGTACAAACCATAGGCTGTAGATAAAGCCAACGCATCTCCTCTTACTCCCACTGTACAAAAATAAAGCCAAAATATCCCGTAAATGGCCAATGCCATCCTGCGCTTGTGATGTCATTTGGAGCCAGAGTCCGCGTGGTAGTGGTCTTTGCGGTATCGCGTTCTCGCCCATACATCCATGCATCCGATCATGAGCAGTGTCAGTGATTGCGAGCAGAAGGATTGGCAAACACAGATGTCAATCATGACGTCAAACCCCTTGTTACAGCATCAAATCATTAATAAAACCAGACTTCTCAGATAAAACGAACACTTCAACATACATAGAGGGTTGGAGGAACTTGCCAGAAACCATCTATGAGAAACATGTATCTGATGTGTACTCAGATCTTTTAATTTGGCCCATGTCCCATCCACTAAAATAGAGGGGGCGGGGACCTACACTGCAGCCAGCCACCAGGAGGCGACTGCGATGTTTTGGCTTCACTTTTTGGGAGCTGTCATGTTGTCCATTTTATATTTTATGCAGTATATGGTACAAGCCATTAGGCTTGTGTGCTGAAGCAGCAGTGTAAGTATAGTCTGAAATCTACCTTTAAGACCAGGCCAAAAAATATAAACTGCAGATGTAATCTCTTTGTGTATTACACAAAAACATCTGATCATATAAATCTTCATGTATATGTGTCAGCGAGCGTATGAAAGGCAGCAGTAAGAAGCAGGAAATACAAGGATGCAGCCTGGACCAAACACAAGAACACACCCTGGCAGCTGGGAGCTCAAGTTCCTACAGAGTGATGCAGTGCCACTTACCCACTGTAGGCCACACACACACACACACACACACACACACCCACACACACACGCGAACACGCACGTGTACAGTGGGGGAACTCCTCATGCATACTGTATTTCTACAGACACGCATACACCTACGAGCAGACAGATAGATATATGACACACACACCTATACTCGCACACACATGTACACAGTCAGATACGCTCTTCCTCCTCTGAATTAGTGATGAGGAGCTGTGCTGCTGAATTATTCAGTAGAGCCAAAGAGAGAAAGTTGCTGAAACTAAACACGGTCTTGGCCCAGAAAGAAGCCAGTGACTCTGCAGGGTGAGAGAGCAAAAACTGCAGGAGCAAGCAGAGGTGAGCTGTGCACAACACAACTGGACACGCACTGAGTGTGCACCATAATAGCTAAAAAAACAAAAAAAAAAAACAATAAAAAACTATAGATTAAATTGGTGCTCCTCCAAATACTGTATGCTGATGTATTTTTGCATGTCAGTTAAACAGTATATTTGGTACTGGTATCAAATTGTAGCTTTGAATACAAAAGAATGCTTGACACACAAAATGTCCATTTGTTTATAAGATGCTTACCTTGCATTACCTTGAATTTGAAAATGTTATTATTTACATTTCTGTTTAAATTTTAAATGATTGTGACTTAAAGCTGCTAATTCAAACCCCATATATTTGGCTTACTTTGTGATCAAAGTGATCAAAACCTAAAAATATACATTTCTGTAACTTTAAATAGCAGCTCTCAGTCTGTCTTGATAAAACTGCACAATGGCTGAACCTACTGTACAACAAAAAGCTTTTTTCCCTCTCATAAGGAAGGAACAGTAATAGGTCCAAGGTGTGTGCAGCTAAGATGATTTCTGGATAATGAAGTTCTAAAAACAGTTATCTTGCCCTGCCACTGGAGGCCGCCAAAAGTTAGCTATGGTAACAAAAGGGAACAACAGATTATCTACGCTTATTTTTCCTGTAAAAATGCTTTGAACCTATTTGACACACTTCAGCACCAGTGAGTTCAACCAATAAAACCAGTATGTTAGCCTCCTACCTCATGACAGTCCTGAAGAAACCTCTGAAGTTCCCACTGGTCGTTCAGTTTTTCTAGCCACTGCTGGGCCAGCTCTCTGTTCTGGTTTCCCCTGAAAGTGACAGGAAATTTAGTCTCAAGATACAGTAACTAAAAATGAACGAAACTATAACATATCTGTGTACCTATCTTAGTTAATCACTACCTTTCCTTTTCCAGGTGCTTTCTCAACAATCAAAGTCATCATTTAACCATAATTTGACTAAAATCTCAACATAAAAGCATTTTAAAGGTTAGTGATGGAGGACTAACAAAAGCAAACACAGTAACCATTTGTACCTGTGTCAAAATGTTCCTTAACTTGGTAATAATCATAAATTGGTTTATTATACAACCAGAATGTAACACTTTTAAATAATTGTGTTGTGCCCTTTGCTCATTTATTTGTCCCCACAGGAGAAAAATAAATGCCCATGAGTTAATTCATGTAAATTAAATCTAAAAACCATATGGGCTTTTGCATTGCTATTGTCAGACACACAAAGCCCCAACCCCCACCTAATACACATATACACACCACCACCTCAGCCATCATAGTGATTTCATGGTCAGCTGTCAGTCGTGGACTCAACAGACCGAGCTCTGTTTTCTGTGTTTTGTTTCATTTATACTTGCCTCTCCTTTAAATTCTTTAGCTGCGTTTTTTTCTTTTTATTATTGTTGTATTGTGTCTGGACAGCTGCTTACTTCTTTGTGCTCTACAATCAGCTCAACATACAGCTATGGTAGGACAATATGTGGTGCTGCAGTGGGTACTCAGTTTGAACAGAGCCAAAATCAGCATGAACCGTTGACTGCGTGATGCCTGAAACTTTAAGTAGAATTACTTTTTAATTGGAGAAGTAACATCTAATAAAGAAAATTAAACGACTGAGGGACATTAATGCCAGAACACTTGGATATATTTAGTCTGTTTATACCTGATATCAACATGCGTTTTCGATGATCCAAACAAAAGTGGACAGCAAAGACACCTGTGTCTATCATGCGTCGCCAGCTGACCAATTCTGTTCAGATTTCGTTACTGCCTTCTGTCACTGATGCTAGAGGGTCAAAGGGCCCCGTGTACATTTATAATGCCCACACTCCTGGTAGCTGCTCAAAAACCAGCAGAGTTTAGTTATGTGTGTGTGTATATATATATATATATATATATATATATATATACATAGCTAAATACAATGATTGAACAAACATTACTATTTCTGTGTGCACGTTTTGTAATTATTAGCATGGTTAGATTAGCTGGGCTAACCGTTAGCTGTTATCCCCGTTAGCGGTGTCTGTACTAACTCAATAAACGGTCCGTGAAAAAAATATTTTTTCCAGCGGATATCTTAGTTACTACATGATTGAGCTAGCAAAGCAGTTTTGTGTTGCTATGTGTGGTATTTATTCAGTTTAGAAAGCATCAATGGCTGCAGCTGACAGGGACAGCTAACAGCAGCAGCTGGGTTGCACTTGCGACAATTCAATGTTTTGAAGCTTGTTGGGGAGCTTTCAATCCTTCTTGATGAAGTAAATCAAATATGATATTATACAAAACTGCTGCTGTCAGACATTGTCTTCTGCTACAGAGTTTTGGCCTAAAATTAGCCTAGGCTTAAAACGAAGTCATTTCAAGTATAAAGTTTCTACATTTATATTTGTATGTGGTACCTGTTGGCAAGGGTGTCGATTCGTTCCTTGATGCGTTCAGAGTAGATGTTACTCTGGCTGATCAGACTCTCTCCAGCCTCAATCACAGCTTTGATCCTGTGCAGGTTCAGCTCCATGGTGGTAGTGAAGTCTTTGTGTTTCTTTATGGCAGCTTCGACTGTTTCCACAGTGGTGGGCAGCTCCACGTGAGCGAGGGCTGACTCCTACAAGATGAAGGTGGGAACAATAAACTCAGGGTGTTTACAGGTGTAAAACACTGAAATGTGATGCTTTTTTAGACCTTTTCAAGATAATCTTTAAACAAATTTAATAGCTATTTTCCAACATCATGTTTTTCATTTTAAAGCATTGCCAGTAAATATATAGGTAAATAGTATGTATTAAATCCAATGCAGAGGTAGATTTTACGAAAAAATATAGTTATTAGAGTGAGTTGGGTTAATCTACAGTTTGCCATCAGGTAAGTACAAGTGTAAAGTTTTAAGACTATCTAATGACTTGTAAGATCTAAATTTGAATTCAAAACTTTTTAAGACTTTTCAAGGACCTGCAGACATCCTGATGGTGGTTTCGTGGTTCAGAAACTGATTAAATGAAGTCAGGACATTTAAAAAAAAATGTAAAAACACCCCAATAAGCTAAAGGATCTCAGAAAAGCACAGATCACACATGGGAGTGATTCTTAAAATGTATTGCACACGGGCTCCCAACATAGAGGTGGCTGAACTGCCAGCTAGCAGCTAACAGTGCTAAAAACTAATACTGCGGACAGTTCTAACAATGGCATCAGTGCTGACAGAGCTAAGGATATTAACATGCTGGGGGAGCAGGGGGTGGGCAGTATGCTTCCACAACAGCGTTCCACCACTGTGGGTGGGGACAGCTTCAATAGTTGTAACCACCGTATGAGCGCAGCGCAGAGTGCAGTTAGCTATGGAGCTTTATCCCTATCTTTATTCAAGAGAGTGGTCGATCACTTTGAGAGCATTTATTCATTTAACGCTCAAAAACCCTGCCCTTGCACTCAAATAGCCTCTGCTTGTGCTTGGATCTAATCTGTTTCTGCTCAAACTGTGCGCTCACACTCAGATACCATGTTGCCTGCACAGATTTCCTGCTCGAGCTTCGCTTTTCTCCTCGCGCTCAAACTGTTTCTGTGCGCTCGCGGAATTTCTGCTCTCAGATTTCTGCTCTGCGCTTGGATTTTTTTGTGTAACAACCCTGTCAAAATCCCCCAACCAATAGAATGCCGGATTAACTTTTGAACAATGAAATGATCCCTGCCTCCTTGTGGGCGTGCTCGCTTTAGTTTTAGAGCGTCCCGTCCAAGCGGGTACTCTTTAACCAGGTTCATTCCCACCCTCCAGGGCTTTATTAAATGTTCTTCCCTTCCTTCCTTTACCACTTTTGGAATAAAGGGACTGTTAACACACATGCACCATATGTATATATATATATATATATGTGTATATATATATATATATATATATATATATATATATATATATATATATATATGTGTGTGTGTGTGTGTATATATATTATACAACAGTTAGGTCCGACCGAGTAATTTGATTGGACAAGAGGCATGCCGTGAGTGCTGATACAGACTATAACATCACTGGGACAGTAAAATCACTCCACTCACAGGTGTTATAAGTATAATTACAACCACTAATTAACCAACTGTCACACTTTCTACTGTCACAGTCGAGGTCGTGACGTTATACAGTACAACGTTATATTCGAAAAGTGGTAACGAAAGCAAGGGAAGAACATTTAATAAAGCCCTGGAGGGTGGGAGTGGATGAACCCGGTTAAAGAGTACCCGCCCGGACGGGACACTCTAATACTAAAGCGACCGCGCCCACAAGGAGGCAGGGATCATTTCATTGGTCAACAGTAAATCTGGCATTCTATTGGTTAAGGGATTTTGACAGGGTTGTTACACAAAAAAATCCAAGCACAGGGCAGAAATCTGAGAGTAGAAATTCCGCTAGTGCACAGAAACAGTTTGAGCGTGAGGAGAAAAGTGAATCTTGAGCAGGGTTTTTGAGTGTGAAATCAATAAATAATGCTCTCAAACTGATAGACCACTCTCTTGAATAAAGATAAGAATAAAGCTCCATAGTTAGCTAGCCAGTGGGACATACACACAGGGACCAACATTCATGCACTGCTGGATTGTCTACAACAACAACAAACAGAGAAGCTTCGATTACAACACACACACAGGTGATTTCATTCTCTGCTCAGGACTCCGTAACTCCATTATGCCACATGGCAAATGGTGGTTTGCTGCCTTATCAGTGCACTGAATATATTTCCTTTAAGTCATCTTTCAGGCCCAAATGTCTTAGTTTCAGTCCTTCAAATGTGAGGATTTGCTGCTTTTCTTTGTCCTCTGTGATGGTAAGGTCAATATCACTATGTTTTGGACCGTTAGTCAGCCAAAACATATTTAAAGACATTGCTATGGGCTTTACCAAAATATGAGGGTTTTCTTTTTCACAATTTTCTGTCATTTTATAGACTGAATGAACAATCAATCAATTCTTCATCATTTGCCCCTCTATGAGAAGGGAGTAGAAACTGCAAGTTGTTGAATTTTCTTCTATCAATCACTAAAGATCAGAAAATGTAGAAATACGGCATTTTGAAATAAAACTACTTAAACCTATCATTATGATTACAAATTAATGTGGCCTATGGACACAAGGAAATGAATTAAAGCGAGGCAGACAGAGCTCTATGGTCTGGAACATCTTTGATACTTACTGAAGAAGAAATGCTGCTCTCTCTGAATCAACCCTGCGGGCTTATGAGGAGAGCTGGTCCCTGTTAAAGATCTTTTATCAAACTAAAAGGGACACACTGGCTTACACGTATACATGCACAAATATACACACACATGCACACACAAGAGTCGGGGGCAGCTCTGCCTGTGACATTTCAGAATTGAAAAAAAAAAAATCTCTGTGCACATGATACTGAGATTAAATATAGCATTGCAGACTGCAGGACCCAGGTCTGACTGTTAGATGTACTTCGTGACATCGGCTTGTCTGTAGAGCTGGAAATGTGCTGAACTCATACAGTATATATATATATGGCAATGTGTAAGAAAGGGATAATTATATTCAATAGACTGCTTTAAGGGAAATGAGAATTTAAAAATACATTGATACATTTTGAAAGAAAAGAGATAATCATCATTCAATTTAGGTACAACCACTGGCAATGTCTCAATCCACTCCAAATGATACAAAAGACATTAACTGCTTACTCAAAATTCTTGCTCTCACTTGCCAAGTAACTAACGAATCATGGACAGAATTTAGCCAATTAGAAGCAAGTTTAATTTACACAAGTCTATAGATACCATCAAACTGTGCATTGTTAACACACACACACACACACACACACACACACACGTACACAGACTTGGACATCAGGAGGCTGCCAACAGTTCCTCCTCCTACACACACATTATGATGCCACAGTGTAAATGTAAAGTTACTGGAGGCTGCTGCCTCAACTGCTCTAATAGCATATAATACTAGGACACTCTGCAAAAAGACACCTGCTGACACATGCGTGCGCACACACACACACACACACACAACCTCTCCCTCTCTTTCTTTGTCTCTGTCTCGCTCTCTCTATCTCAGAATTGGCAGGGCAAAGCCGACCACACCCAGTCCAGTTGACACTACTGCAGTCAGGGGGCAACATTTGGCCTGTTCAGCAGTTTACATGAAGAGATCAGGATGTTTAGTTGATCTGATATGACTGAACCAATGATGTTCTCCCATTCATTATCACAAGGATCAACTTAGAAAAGCACACTGAGTTTTATCCCCTTAAAAGTTTGTCAGTTGTTGACCCCGCATTACTTCTTAAAAGAACACATCGCCCACAAAATGACCATTTGTATATAAACTATTAAGTGTGTGTTACATTGTATTTGTGAAGAATACTTCAATTTTCCTCACATGCCTCACCAGTGAATGGAGAATCCAAAAATGAGACAGAAACTATACTAGTAGTAACCGATACTATTTGGTAACTGAGGACAGCTACCAATAGCTACTGGGGAAATAAAAACACTATTCACTTCCTGTTTTGGTTGTGCAATGGCTGAAGCACTTCCATCATGCTGTAAATTAAGCCCTCCTTTTTTCAGGAGATTGCACCTAATGGCAGATGTAAGAAAAATGCTCAACTTCAGCAAACACTGAAATGAAGAGACTCAGAGAACCATGGAGAAAAGTTACAGCCAACGGGGTTACTTTAATCGCAGAATGTTAGCATACAACAGTATACTAGTCAACACACCGAATCAGTTGGAACAGCCCCCCAAACAATCACATTTCAAATGCTTTTATACTCGGCGTCTGCTCATTCGTGTGTGTGTGTGTGTGTATGTGTATGTGTGTGTATGTGTATGTGTGTGCTTGGGTGTTTAGGTCATATTTTCTGGGAATCCAAAGTTCTCCTGATTTCCTGTTATTGTTCCTAACGGTGGCCTTCGTGCGCCAATATTTTCCTGTCCTCTTTGTCTCTCTCTCAGAACTGGTAACAACAACCGTCCCAGTAGGCAAAACGTGACCCATCTGTTTCACCTGTCAGGTCACCCTAACCCAGCGCGTTCTACTTCGTTTGACCTCCCAAGGCTCGACTTGCGCACGAACTACTCAAATTATCAAAACATCTCTTATGGGTCCTTTTGCTGCCAAATCTGATATTTGACCAGCTTGAGTAACTGACCTTATTTTATCTTTAGTATAGAATGATACATTATCTGCCTCTACACAGACAGAATTGCAAAGTGACAGCGAGGCTTATAGAGAACCAATCTAAACATGTCATTATTCTATAGCCATTACGCTGTGCAATAGAAATTTACTTCATAATGATAAGTCAGAGCAAAAAAAATGTCAATTTCCACTGTCGCTGTACTTTAAGGGAATTGAGGAAGTCAAGACAGTATTGCAAAAGTGTAAGGTGTGAGTCTCCTTCACTCTGTACCTATGTTCCTTTCCTGCCCTTAATTTGCTTCACTGTTACATATGTATGTGTATTTTGTATTTCTGCTCCCCCCCAAAAGAATTTTTTTTAAAACTGACATCTAATTCACAGCACTTTTAAGCTGCATGTTCCTTCCCTCTACTGATTTTGTGTGCAATATATTGCTCCTGATCTGCCACCATCAGACGAAAAGATCTGATGAAAAGGGTAAAATGAGCACAACAAAGGAGATTTGTTTCAAAAAAGCTGGGAAACATCATCTAAAAGGTTAGATGAATGTTTGTTCAGAGTTTTGTACTGACAGACCAGCCGACACTGCAAAAAAAAAAAAAAAAAAAAAGCTTCCAGAGAAGATCCTTGTCAACTCTAACCACCTGCTCCATCTTTGTTGTTCTCACCTGGTTGTTGAGGAAGGACTCAGCCTGTTTAACATCTCGCAAGAACAGATGGAAAATGTGAGCCTGGACCAAAACTTCTCGCCTGCTCTCCCACATCTCCAGCAGTTTGTTCCAACCGACGTCAAGTTTCTGAAGCCACTGCTGCAGGGCGGCCTGAGGGAGAGGAGCCTCCTCAGACTCCAGCAGCTCATTCATGGCCTGCAGGCGCTCATAGTCCTCTTCATAGCTGCACAGCAAAAAACAACGGCAACCGATTAAATTATTCACTGTACACCTGATTTGTTTTAAGGACTTACTCAGAAGATGTGTAAAATGATAAAAACAAGAAAAAGGCATTTGTTGTCCTCAGTAACCAGTGTTCATTTTGTTAACTAAAACTATGACGACATATGTTTGTCAACAACTTTTTTTTTCCATGACTAAGATGAAACAATGACCAGAAGGCACCAATGTCATTAAACACTAACTGTGACTATATCAATAAGCAATATTATTGTCCAAATAAGTCAAGACTAAAATGTAGTTTAAAGGAGCAGTGTGTAGGATTTGGTGGCATCTAGCGGTGACTTCAATGACGGACTTAAGTTTGGGAGTCAGTGTGTAAATGTGGTTGAATTTACTTTAACATGCAACAGGCCTTGAGACCAAATACAAAAAAAAAAAAAAACTGACAAAATGAACACTGGTAACCCACCGTCCGATCTCCTCCTTTAGAGCAGCGTGTTTGTTGATGAGTCTCTCAGCCTCCTCCAGGTCATTGGGCAACTGGTCTGAGGCAGCGGCTGTCTGTGTCTGGACTAACCACGTGAGGAAAGAGTCTAGGTCCTGACAGAAGGAAAGATTTACATTTAATCAATACTACTGTTGGTCTACAGGACTTTTTACAGGTGTCAACCACCATTTGCCACCACCCTCAAGTTGTTTTTATGTGATAAAAAAACAAACAGTTTTTTTAATTACAGATACTATACATTTAAGTTTAAAAAATGTGTATTAACTGGTTTTGTCAGATGCCAGTTTCACTGGGGTGCAATCGGATGCTGAGTCAGTCTCGATGCAGAATGATGAAAGTGATAGCTGCCTTCCTGATGTATACACTATTGTATCTCTGTGTACCTGTATGAAGCTCTGCAGCCTGCTAGCCACCATCAGCGAGTCCTCACAGCCCTGCAGGGTGCGTTTCAGCTCCTCCCACTCCACACTAATGCCATCAAATGGCACGAGGACCTCCATGGCTCGACCTGAGTGGGCAGTGGCCAGATGCTCTGCCTCTTCCTACACCACAAAACAGAGATAACATTATGGCAATAGCATCCTTTTATGATGCATACAACTGGGACTCCCTAAAAACTTTGTATTTCACCCAGATGGGTGTGGTTTTGTAAGATGTAGCAGTGCACACCTTGGCGAACACACACTGGAGTGTCCCAGCTCATGCTCACCCATACCATATATTATAATCGACAAATGAATAATCGCTGAATAATACACACTACAAGTACAAAGGCATACAGAATATACAGAACATATCTTGTTGGGCATAATTTGGTCCATCTAAATGTCAATAAACACTGTTTAGTTGTACATATTTTCCAGTGGTAATTTAAGATGGTCAACCAGAGAATTCATCAGCAGTCAGATACAGTTTTACAGTTTTGCTAGCTCATCCAAAAAGTAACGAGACAACCCAATGCGAGCAGACAAGAATAGGCACCAGTAGCATAACCATAGACTACAAACAAATGGATATAGCTACCACGACATCTCCCATTGGTTTGTGGACTACCGTTTTGATGCCTCCAGTTTGGCAGTTCTGTCGCCACCATCTTTTGTTTTTAAAGCCAGAACAGACCATATTTGGATAAGAGGGTGGAGCTATAGAGAAAGAAGGGGTGGATCTGACTCATAGACAGTGATGAGGCTTGGTGACAGCCTGTCACTCAAAAAGGACATGCCCTTAATTATGTGTAACTTTCAGCCTCAATAAAATGTAAACTGGTCTGTTATTCAAAAATTCACCCTCCATACAGTTTTCATGAATTTTGAAAGTAGCTATAGAGACAGAACCCTTTTTCTGAACCAGGCTGTAAACTGTTCTGCTGTAAAGTTGGGCATTTTAACATGATGGGGTCTGTGGGTATTACTTTGTGTTAAAGCACTTTGAATTACTTTGTGTACGAATTGTGCTCTACAAATAAACTTGCCTTGCCTTGACTAGCTTCTGGAGTCAGCCTCAAGTGGCCACTGGAGGTACTGCAGTTATTAGCACTTCTACATTAGCTTCATTTTTAGGAGTCCTGCATACAACCTGCATATAAAATCATCTTAACCTCCACATTTTCTATCTTTGGGGTTCCTAATTTGTTATTTATGTATCTGAATAAATTTGTACTATGCTACTATTCATTACTATTACTGATGCATTTCAAATTTCCTGTGGCACCTGTGTTTGTAATAAAGAGTAAAACAGAAATTGATAAATGGAAAAATGAACAGGTAGTTAGCAATAAGAGTTACAGCCATCATGGCTAACAAGACTTGGAAAAGAGTTAAAAGTATTTTGAAAAATTAAATAATGTCTTCCATTAACATTTGCATACTTAATGTTTTTTTTCCCCATAATTCCCTACCTGTAGATGTAGCAGTTTGGGTTCCAGGACAGACAGGGCTCCCTCCATGGTTGAGAGGCGTCTCTGCAGAGCCAAAACTCCTCCCAGGTCGCTGCCCACGTACTGAGTGGCGTCAATGGCTTTTCTCTTGTCCTGAATCTGGGACTTAATCTCAGCGCACTCCAGCAGGTAGTTCTGCAGCCGCAACATTGAGTCCATCTGATCTTTTTTCTGCTCAACCAACTCCACAATGCTGTTCCACCTGGTACGATGTGACAGACAGGAAAGAGTAATGCTGACAGTATAGTTTCAGAGGACTGAAGAGAGGGGAATGTGGTACTGTGAGGGGAAATAAGCAACAGTGAAATTTTACACCTATAGTAAATCATTACCTCTCATTCCAAAAGAGATTTGTTTTAATCATGTATATTTTACCTTTCAATTTTCAGTAACAATGTTTTCAGAACACACAGTTTGCATCATTTAGTCCTGAAAGCAGCTGTAATTTTCTTCATTATTACAGTGATAATGCTTGAAAAAGTACAACGTGTAGAACTACAAGGCTATAACTCCAACCCTTCACTGTTTCAGGTCAAAAGATCTGCAGGAAAACTGAAGCAGACATGTTAAGCAGCAGACGTGATCTAAAACATAGTATGTATTAATTGAAAAATATCACAGCTGATGGGTCATCAATCATGAGAAATGTTTGGCGGTGTGTTTTTCTGCAGGGACTCTGCCCTCTGCCTGAGCACAGTGCTCAGGTGAGATCAGGACTTTATAAAAGGTAGTGACCAGATGCCAGACTGTAAGCAGCAAGCATCCAGGAGGAAGCTACAAATATCTCAGACACAGCGCCAAAAAACACAATAGCAAACAAAGTGTGAATCTGGGGTTGGCTTTCATTTTCACTTTCACCAGCGATTAAGTTTACAAACAGGAACCTGTATTGAATAACTTGTTAATCCTGATCTTGAGATGAGCCAAGTTGCATAATTAGTAAAAGGCATGTTATATTTATTATTATAATGACCCAAAATGACCTGATATGATTTATGTGAGACAGTTGATTCTGTTTGCTGTCCGCTCTGCTGTGATTTCTGCCCAGGCCGTCTTCATACAATATGTTCTTCTGATTCTGCTCCAGAACAGCAGGTCTCAATACACACCCATTCAGCCAAGAAACACACACATGCACAGATGCACACACACACAGATTCTTGTGACTGTAATGAGGTAATGGCAGAGTCACTAGGAGGCAGACAGAGCACTCAGCAGGCAGGCAGGAAAACAGCTCGGTTACACTGACCTCAGAGCTGCAAAAGTCGTCTTAGAGATGCAAACGTGGTTGTGTTCATTGTTGAGGGATATGTGTGTGTGACAGGGGCCACTGCTTCACAAGTATGAAATAACACGTGTATGTATGTACACAGGGAAGCAGTAATGGATAAGCTTATCCAAACTTTACCCACAGAATGCTGTGTTTTATGAAATAAAGGATAACCATGACTGCATGCTAATATAATACTTGATTTTCAACCAGCTTTGTATCATAACAATGTGGGTAGCATATGTAAATGAACTGTGGTAAACTTCTTTCCTTCTTACCAGCACCCAGATCTCTGTGCTGATCTCCACCCACCACCATGGGCACAAGCGGATCGAGAGAGAGACCCGTCCCACTCTCTCTCTTTCACTCAGATCAACTGTAAATCTCAGCAGCACCGATCAAATATTAACCAATATTCTGTTACTGTATTGCCTGTTTCTTGCCTAAAATATTTCCATAAACATTTTAACTGCATTTCGAGATCATTTGTTACAGGCTCACTGCCATATTGTTTCCTGTGGAAAAACAGCCAAGTTCGCTCCCACTAGCGGGAGTGTTTATTAGTCCAGTGCAGCGCAATGCAATCTGGTAGTTGTAGGTTTTCTACCTTTGAGCAAAAGCAAATGCCACATCTCTTTTTATCTGCTGTCATTGGTCATGTAGTACCAATTTTTGGGAGGTATTGTGGATTGTGAGGCAGCATGATGGAGTTACTGGACGTGTCTTAGTACACCCCAGCCCTGCCCATTTTCACGTTCCAGGGAGGAGTTTCTCTTTAATAATTCTTTTTTTTTTTTTTTTAAAGATATGTTTTTGGGCATTTTGCCTTTAATGGATAGGACAGCCAAATGTGAAAGGGGGGGGAGAGAGAGAGAGAGAGAGAGAGAGAGAGAGAGGGGATGACATGCAGCAAAGGGCCACAGGCTGAACTCGAACCCGGGTCGCTGCGGCAACAGCCTTGTACATGGGGCGCCTGCTCTATCCACTAAGCCACTGAAGCCCCTTCTCTTTAATAATTCAAATGCAAAATGATAATTATACAGACAAAACAATATTGCAATAACACTGTAGTACAAAGCGGACAACTGGTGAAACTGTTGTCATTTTGTATTAAAGGCTCAAACCTAAGTGGTTCCATCAATTCCTTCAAATTCAACATTGTTAACTATTGTTACCTTTTAACCACTGTGTGAGTGTTTACTAACTTTAACTAAGAAATAGTAACAACAGAAACCATATGAGAATTCAGTCTGATAGGTATAAAATGTAAAGACAAAGGATAAAACTGACTGAGCTGTAAACATACTGCAGTGACTCAGTAGTAGATAAATAATATAATTATGTGCTTTATGGAGTGAAAATATTAAATATAACTGATGGGAAATATGGTTTAAAGTTTCTGTATTTCTTTCCACTGAGGATAACAGGTGTTTCACTATATCCAACAAATTGTGTATGTACACACACAATAACCCCAAAACGGAACACAATGAATGTCCATATCTGAAGGCAGCAATGATATCAGGCAGTTAAGTCCTAAAAAAGTGGTGGACCAGTCCTAAAACTGAAATGAAATTTTAATAACTAATACCAGAGAAGGCAATGAGATTTGTGTTTCTTCTAATTTTTGCTCTCGCTGGCCTCCTCTTGACTGAGGCAGCCAGCACAGATGGTCACCCTGAGACCAACACCATGTGCCAAGGTCACAAGACCCATAGACACCCAGCCATCATTGACGCTGCTGCCAGACGTAACAGTGGTCAGTGAATATGACTGAGACGGATAAAAAGCCAATCCCATCACAAGGTCGACCAGGCCGGGTGTTAGCATAAATAAACGCATCGGCCAAACAAAGAGAGAGAGAGATGGAGAGATGGAGAGCTAGAGAGCGAGATAGAGAGTGCAACAGACATTTGGAAGAGATACATGCTGCCATTTTACATTTACATCTCAGGCACTAAACTCATACTCTACAAAGATGATGAAGCAGGTAGGAGTACAGCGACTGACAGGACACAAGGCGCTTGTCAAAAGACAATAACAAAAAATCACTGCGTGAACAATAAGAATTTTAATTCTCCTGAATAATTACATAACCCCACGAAATTTCTCTCCCTCGCCATTTTTTTTGTCTCTGTGACAGTCTGCCTCCCTCTTCTCCCACCTACTCGACTCCCCTCCCAGGAGTAAACAGGACAGAGATCTGATAAACCAATGCACCTTTTAACAGACAACAAGAGAGCTGTCAGTTCACATGATGCTCTCCACGGACAATACAGTATATAACCATGTTTAAAAGTATGCTATGCAGGATTTTCCTATTCCTAACAAACAATAAATAGACTTATACAGAAGTAATCCCTCTTAATCATCACTTATGGCCCATTAGAAGTGTGTGGCAGTGCATTTTTCTGCAGAGACTCTGTCCTCTAGTTGTATTTTCTCCTTAATTTGCTCTGTTCAGGACATTTATGTGCGTGGCAAGCACTTAACTAAAGTGGCTGTTACTTTCACGTTCACTTTCAAGTGTGTTAACAAACAGTAACTTAAAATCCTGCATGGTATACCTTTAAGCGAGAGCTCATCACTCACTCGTCACTGTCACTTTATATTACATGTCACCTTATCTTTCTTTAAAACTAAATGTTTGCACCTCTGCATATACATATTTATTTACAGTCTTGCTAAGCACTTTTACCACAGCACTTTCCTGTTAACATTCTCTGTATTCATGCAATGACTGATCACTTACTTCATATTTTATTATATGTTATACTTTATCATAACTAGCACTACTTTATATCCTTATATTCAGTGTCTCTTTTTGTTTCTACTTGTGTGTGGTTATTATTATGTTGTTGTTTTTTATACATAATTAAAGTGCATTCTTAAAGGGAGCTTGTTGAGCCAAAATGTTCAGTCACAATGACTGCTCTTCAAAGTGTTGTTCATTTGACAATTAAGAACTTTGACTTTGAATTAATTTCTGGATGTAAGCTTGAAAGACTTTACTACTATCTCTATTTTTTATTTCATTTTTGCCTTTATTTTCATCAATTGTTTTTCTATTTATTCTTCTTAACTTAATTTCACCATTACTATCTCTATTACATACTACCTTAGAAACTGAACTACTGATTCATGTATGCCCCGAACATTTCAGTAAACAAAAGTATGAGAAAAGAAAGACATTCATTTACTGAAACTTGTCCCTCAGCTTATCTTCCCTTCTCGTTAAGTGTGTCAGCGCCCTGCTTATCAGCACTTTGGCAGCAGCGATCAGTAGTTACTGGCTCATGACTGAAATGAGGATTTCTATTAGTACTGAGCTGATGGCTAAACTCTCTGATTTGTAGTACCAGCATCACTTTATTAGCTGTTAGTGAGCACACAAACACACAGTGTATTAGTATAAGTGGGTTAATGCATATTATGCTATTGTCCTTATAGGTTTAGTAGCTGTCAATTAGTATTGCAGTGTGGTGTTTTGTTGACATTGGCATTGCCACTGTACTAAAAACCTGTCAATCATACTGATTTAATTTCATTTTATTCTACTTAACCATATTTGATATTCCTCTTTACTGTGTTTCAAAAAATAATCTTATGGTTACTGTGCCTCAGGAAAAACATTTAGATTTCCCTGTGTGTTTGAAAGGTACTATACAAACAAACTTGACTCACCTAGTAGAATTAGTAGCAGGACTGGTAACAGTAGTGGAGTTTACTATTTGAGTGAATTGTAATGCCACGTGCCAGTAGGAGTAGAATCACTGGTAGGTGGTAGCCATGATAGTGCCAGTAGTTGTTATATGTTGTAGCTGTTGGGAGGTCAGTTGTCTTTGATTACCTGGAGTTGAGGTGGTCCTGGCAACCTCTGACCTCTGTAGAAGATGGATGACCCCCATCCAGGAGCTGCTGAACTATCTGGTTAACGTCCAGGATTCTTCCCATCAGGCTGTTCATCTCCTGGTCCAGGCTCTCAAACCTGCGACAAATGGCATTGTGGGATACAGTGAGATCATGTCGGTAGGTTAAGAGGCTTTTTGTGCGGGCCAAAAACTTTGAGCTGTTTGATTTGTACAAAACATCAGAAACCCAGCTCAGCTTGCATTTAATGCCACAGTAATCAAAGCTTCTTCCTCCCCTTCCTCTCCTCTCCCTTTCCTCACCTGTGTGCCACCACCTCCACGTCCTCCAGTCTCTCTGGGATCTCCATCTTGTCCAACCATTGCTCTTTTTCATCAATCCACAGCTCGCAGGAATTTACCTCGCTGAACATGCGGTAGACGGCAAGGGCATCGTGAAGCCACTGCTGTCGAAGCACCGCCACCTCGGCCACCTCGGTATACAGCTGCTCCACCTCACCCATACGCACCTGCACCTCCTGCAGAGAGCAGTGGGGAGAAGACATGGGAGGAGACATAAAGACAGGAGGAGAGGAAAGAGGAAAAGCAAGGACACAGAGGGGTTAAAGAAAAGACACAAAAGGGAAAATGAAATACTTTATACTAAAACATCCTTTTCCTGCTCACCTCCTGTTCACGGTACTGCAAAGGCAGCGCCACCATGTGTTTGCGCAATGTCACTACATGCATACGATGTTTGTCGACAGCCTCGCTGACCCCTTTGTGTTTCTTCAGAAGGGACTGTGTGGAATACTCATCGTGTCCAAAGTCTTCGCTGGAGACCAGACGGTAAGCGTCCTGCAGCCATGCCACCAGGTCATCCATCTCCGTAGAGAACTGAAAAAAGTTTAGTGCCTCCTGCAGGTGGCCAAGACGCTGCGCAGCCTGGTCCTCCAGCTTCTTCCACTCGCTTTTCACCTCCATGATGCGTTCCTGGATCCCTGCTGTTCCAAAGCTCTTCTCACTCAGGATCTGCTTTCCTCGTTTCATGGTATTCTGGAGGAGCGGGGCAGGGTGGAGGAATGACAGTGTTACTCCAAAACATTTTACACTGTATGCAGTAAAAAGAAACACTGGCCAACATAAAACAGACAGTGGGACTTTTTTTTATCTGACAAACTGTCCTCAGCCTCTACATTTTATATGCCATTTTGAGACTCTTTGTGTCTTATAATAAGCAGATTTAACATTTTCTTTAAAGTTAATAAAAATGCATAAAATACTCTGTAATATGTAATATCTTGGCTGGCCAAAAAAGTTTTATGAGAACAACAGCTGAGAAGCGCAGTAAAAAAGTGACGAGAAGAGCAAGAAAACATGCACATCAACAAACATGTGTGTGTCACTAACAATGACATCTTTTACCTCCACCATCTTCACTGCTTAAAGCCTGGACTTGTGAGATCAAACCCCTTCTATAATACTACCAAGAACATGGAGTAACTGGCAGTTGACACATGTACATAATCTATCTTTATGGACATAATAATCACTTTTATAAAAATCTTAAACACCAGTCACCAAATGCAGGAACATACATCTTTGACATTTGGATGCTTTGATTGTTGATTGTATCAGGACTGTTGTCAAACTTTGTTTTACTTTGTCCTTTACATTTTGTATCAAACATGCTCCTGACTGGCTTCATATATGTTTCTGTTTCCAAAGGCACGGACTCAGCAAACCAACATCAAAGAACTTGTGGTGACAAAGACCAACCATTGCATCGCCTCACGTCACCTGTGTCTTGGCCAAAAAGCTGCACTTGTTGCAAGGACTACAGCCAATGGCCAAGTAGCACAAACATTCTTCGCCTTTGTGAGAGGAAACAGATCTTCATACCAGAAGGTGGCTGTATTCTGTATTCGTTGTTCAAAAGGGGAAACTGGAAGACCAACAGGATGGATTCAAGATGCTAGTTAGCCAATTAGCACATTAATGACACAACCTAATTTTAAAAGAAAAAATTATATTTACAATGCGCCAGCAAACAACAACACAAACAGTTTTGAACTGTTTGTTACAGAGCTCAGTGGCTAAAAAAATAATCAATAACATGTTTGTTTTGATCTCACTCCCCCTTGATGTTAGTTGTTGATTTGCTTTACTCACTTCTGTCTCTCTTCTCATGCACTGAGCTGAACTGCCAATCAGAGTGATTCCACTCACTGACAGGCTCTAACTCTGATTCGACTTGCTGAATCGGTTGAAAATAAGGCAGCAGGGACTGAGAAGTGCCAACAGTGCGGATGCACCACAAATACTAGGACGACAGACGCTCACCAACTGCCCGTCACTGACCAACAGCCGACAGTCGGCTTGGTGTGTCAGGGCGCCTAATGGAGGGTCAACCGACCAGCAATTCTACATAATTAAAACTTCCATGTGGTGTTTCACAATAGGTACAAGTTCACAAACAAGAACAAAGCACAAAACGAATGCCAATGAATCAAATATGAAAGTGAACATGGTTTAAAAAACAACAATTTAAATTACGAATGTTTAAAAAAATCTGATTCTACAAATGAAAATATACTAAAAATACAGATTAAACAGCTATATTTATACTATTTACAATTATTTTATTAAGTGAAGTTGGGTTTCTTTTTCAGATGAGCTCAAAAGTTATTTATAAATGCTAATACATAATTTTACTGCAGTACAAGAAGTTCAGAACAGAAACTCCAGGTACTGTAAGTATTCCAGGTGCTTGTTCTCACTCACACACACACAGACAAAACATAAACACACATGCACACACACCTGCAACAGCGACCGGTGAGCCAGCAGTTCTCCAGCCAGCGTCTTGTGTTTTTGTAGTAACTTCAGCACACTGCTCAGGTCCTTCCCATAACCCTGAGCCCCAAGGATGGAGCTCTTCTCCCTGATCCAGGCTTCTGACTCCTCCAGCTCCTAACAGGGAAACAAACAAAATGATTTAAGTTTAACGTTTAAACAAAGAAAAAAAAAAATCCCTAACCCTTACCTAATTCTAACACAAAATTTAAACAAAAATGCACAAAGAGGATAAAAAGAGGTGAAGCAATGGATGAATAGAAAGATCATTGAAGGGAAAAAGGAAGATTAGGAAAAAAAAGTACGTAAAGGAGAAAAGTAATCCCTAAAGTCCACCCAACACTGATCCAAGTTTGTTTCTGAGAGTCTCTCAAAGGGCAGAAGGGGAATTAGCCATGAATTAGTAATGTGATATAATTTGTGACTCGACATTGTGAACCAATGACTCTTTGGACAAAGAAGTCCACTATTGTCATTACACTCATTTTTTTCACGGTTCAGTTCTGTCATTCTTAACGCTTATTCACTAACATTCATAAGTCTGACAAGTCCAAGTCAGACACACAAGCATGGACTGCCAAATGAGACAAAATGATGCATCTAACAAACACAAAAAATATTTGATGAATGAAAACATGCTGTTGGAATTCTGATTGTACCTGAGTGTTCAAAAAATGAAAGCTCAGCTTAACTTGACTAAAATTTCCCTTTGAAAGAGAGTAACTAATCGGATTATAATTTTGACCTTCTCTCCCAGCCTACTAGAGGGACAGCTGTGGTGTTCATAAAAACTGTAGTATAGAAATGCTGTTAAATACAAAAAATGTCCTCAAGTGTGGAGCAACCAGGACAGCTTTTTTTTTCTAATGCAAAGCAGCAAAGAGCAAAGTGTTATTATTAATACCACAGTATTATGTTGTGTGATTCATCACCTCTTCAATTCTCATATCTGTAATGTTTCTGCTCTAATAAGCTATCTTACTCAACTGATTGAAAATGTGGTAAAACTCTGCTCAACACCTGACAGTGTTGTTGCAAAGCCATGGCCAGAAAAACAGTCTGATGAGTCTAACAGATTAATCAAAGTGGAAATAGACAAATAATTTCCTTTAATGTGTCATGATGAGTAATTTTTGATTGCACAAAGTAATTCTGTCTGCTACCGGGTGCGATCTTTGCGAAAAATGAAGGCTTGATTTATGACACAAAGGAAGTGCGTCAACCATGTAAGTAACCAAAACAAGAAGAAGGTAGTGCTTTTTTTTCATGGTAGCTATCAGTAGCTATCCCCAGGGTATCAGTGTAAGTTCTTTGCACTCACTATCCTCGGTAGCTTCAACTTGAAAATGCTGGGTAAGGCAAGGTTGAAAAGTTGTCTGGTTCCACTTAAATGTACATTTAAACATAGTCGTGTCACGTTTGCGTGACAGATCAAGGTCCTACATTGACAAAAGTCCAACAACAGCTATTGTGTATATCTGCTGCAGGTTTAAGATGATGAAGATTAAGTTATTTGTAAATCCAAACACAAAGACTCCTTACAATCTTTTCAGTTGTCCTGAATGGCTAAACTTGAAGAGTGATATGACAGCTGCAATACAGAGATGGCAAATGCATAATAATTTAAATACATCGATAACTGCACACATTTTAGGACAGTCTCTCCTGGAAGGTGTTCATTGTACACACTGACAGTTACATAAATAGTTGTCCTGTTTGAAGCATTCAACAAGCACTTAAGATGGGATACACTGGCCCCTTATAATGTTCGGAGCGATTAACACAACATTATTCTGCCTCATCTCGTCGACTCATCTTACCTGAAAGAAGGCCCATAGTTGTCTCGACTCCTCAAGCTCTTCACGTCTTTTAACTGCCAGTTGTTTCAACTCCTCCAGACAGGAAGAGACATGGTTGACACGGTTACAGATCACCTGTGGGTCACATGGTTGGTAACCTGGGAAAAAAACAAACAAAATGAGGTTAATGACCAGGAAAAAAAACACACAAACACAATAGATACATAATTCATTACACTAGTGTACCAGGGTTTCCCATACATTCATATATTTGTGGAGCTGGGCTGTTCATAAAAGTGAAACTTGACCATTCACTGCACTGGGTCTAAAAGTTCCTCTGCAGCAGCTGCTCTTCATTTTATCCGTTGATTTGATCTGATCTGATCGGGTTCAATAAATTATCCACCCTTGAACTCAAAACTCTACAAACTGCTGGTACAGAAAAAAGAGACCTGTCTGCGCTGTATTCACTGACCAGCAAAAACCTCAGAAGTTAGAGAGGGAACACAAACAGATACCCAAGAAAACACAGCCAACGAAAAAACACATTCAGATTCTAATTCTATGGGAAACACTGAGTGTACTCTGAGCTGGGCTACCTTAAATAATAAATCAATAATAAATCATGCACATAGTGTACTGGGCAGATCACCTTACTAATATCATACAAATAACGCTTTCAAGTTCATTAGTATTCTGCATCCTGCCGTCAAATGATTAGATATTTATGGCACTGTTTACAAAATGGAACTCTCAGTGTACAATGCTAATTTGCTTTCACCTGAGATCATTCACTTCAGGTGATTCTAACCAGATCAATTAAAAACTACATTTTATCATTACAGGCAAAACAAACTAAAAAACCTCAAAGATATACTATGCAGGATCTCACTAAAAAATGATATATAGCCTCATACAGAGCTAATCCCTCTCAATCATCATTCATGACCCACTAGAAGTGTGTGGTAGTGTATTTTTCTGCTGAGACTCTACCCTCTGTCTGGATTTTCTTATTCTTATTTTGCTGAATGTACCGCCACAGTGCTCAAGTGAGGTTGGGGCCATATAAAAAAGCAGCAGCTAGTATTCGACTGGAAGCAGCAGGCATCCAAGGGACACAGCACTGAAAAGATGTAAATATAGTGAGGTGGAACGCCAAACGAGAGTTAATCTGGGGTTGGTTTTCATTTCACTTTTGCTGCCAGGCGACAATCCTGCATTGTAGACCTTCAAATATTTGCTGAGACTTATGTTATCATATGGAGCTAATGACAGATAAAGTGAAACACTTCAACAGTGCTGTGCACAATACATAAGACATGCGTGTGTGTACCCTCTATAGTGGTGAATTTGAGTGCAGCGGTATTGAGTGTCTCGACCCTCTCAGCCTGCACTGCAATGTCAGCTTCCTGCAGGCTGTGTTTCTGCAGCAGGTCGTCCACCTCCAGAAGATGCTTCCCAAAGTCCTTCGACAGGAGCTGAACCTGTGAGAGAGCGGGAAATGACAGGGAAAATGGTGGAGTGATGTCATTATAAACAGCATGTCTTTTTCTTTTTACTTATTTAATTTCTACTTTTTTCTTCTACTACCTTATACAGTTCTTCTCTCTTCCCTCTGATTAGATTCCCTTCGTCTAAATGTCTTCTGATAAATCAAAAATGCAAACATTCGCTCTGTCTTTTTTCTTTGACTTTCTGAACTCTATCTCACTTGTGTGTAGGTTTTAAAACGAGGTGTGGTGAGGTGCATTGTTGTCGTACAGCTACTTTAAGGCAACCATTCTGCGTCAGAATGGCGCATCAATTTCCTGCTATTTAAAGTGCACATTATCAACATAGTGCCTATAAAGGTGGGCTTACAACCCGCATACACTCTACTTGTAACATATAAAGGGACACGCTGATGGGTTGCAGGTGGATGAAATAATACATAATTAATGAGGAAAATATGATTGACATAGAAAAGAGCAAAGCAGAGCCGCAGAGCTGCTGTCCAGGTCCCCATTAGTAGAGACACTGCGTGTTAACGCACAAGGAGCAGTGAAACGTTATTGATTATTTTTGAAGTTAAACATGTATTTCTGTTTCCTCTGTAGAGTCTGTAACTACAGGTTTTAGTTTTGCTGCCTAAATGTCCCACAACATTTGCTGAAGTAACATTACTGCTCTTACTGCATTACTCTCAGCAAAAACTGCTTGCTTCTCCAATCTGCCAAATCTGCCATGTAAATAGCAGTATGCCAGGTGCAGGCACACCTGGCTTTTAAAGGGAATAGGAGATGACACTGATTGGTTAAATTCATGTCACGACCAAAAACCACCTTTGATTCATTATTTTGGTGCACTCACTCCAGCACCAAAGAATAAACAGCAAATTAGGTGGACAGTAAACATGGAGGAGACTCTGGTGAGGTGCAAAAACATGAACAAGTCTCTGATTGTATCTGATCCCCCAACCAGCCCTTATGTAGTGAGAATCTTAATTTTTGAAATGGTTCGCCTCTCATTCCCACGGTCTCCTTCTACTAAAATAGCACAGCCTGCCAACAAAGGCTGGAAGCAAGTTAAGGCAACAAAATCCAAAATGTAAAGGTCAAACACAAATACAGTTTATCTGCCTTTATTTAACTACTGAATATAGTGAAGTGTCTTTCTCATTCTGTCCCTCACACAGCTGCCAGTACCTGAGTGTCCTCCATCCAGTCAATCATGTAGACCATGTCCTGAAAAGTCTTTTGCAGGGCCAGGTTCTTCTCCAGCCGGGTCCTCCTCCCAGCAACCAGCTCCTTTAACAGACTCCACTGGCCCAGTATGTTCTCTTTTCGTGCCAAGATACGCCGGATGTCGTAGTATCCTTCTGACTCCATCTCTGCAGCAAGTTCCACCACCACCCCAATTCGCTCTTCATAAGAGGCTATGTCGGCCTCGATGGCCTCATGTTTCTTCATCGCCGCCTCGACTGCTGGTAGGTCATAGCCAAAATTGTCCTGTAAACAAAGAGAAGAAAAAAAAAAAAACTAAAGATGTAATTCTGTAAGATGTATAGCCAAGGCAAAGAGAGTTGAACGTTTATTAGTGGAGAGCCCCTTGAGATGAACCATCTGTTTTTGAGGGGGTCCAAGAGTAGGAAGACTAATCTAATGAAGATCAACCACTGAATCTATGACAACCGAAGAAGAACCTTAAGTTGCACACAGTAGTAAAGGAGTTTTCATACATACACAGGATAATTGTACAGCCTGTCAATTCATCTGAATAGAACAATATTCTCTATTGCAGGCCCATTCTGTCATTTAGACTCATATAGTGCATGTATATAAAAAGTTGTAAAGCAACCAGATCCTATTAATATGCACATAGTTTTCATTTCCATGGTTAGACAGCTCAACAAAAATGTCTCCTACTTCAAACAAAGAAGAAAAAATCGTATGCACTTTGAGTCCTAATTATAATAAAAAGCCTTTAATATTACATGACTGAAAATGTGCTTCAGCTGAAAGCCTTCATCAGGGTGTTGAGGTAAAATACAAACACAGACGCTAAGTGGCTAAAGGCATTACATAGCCAGGCTCAGACTGCGGGAGTTTTACAATCCTAAAGGTTTTAGAATTGGGTTGCATCATGCACAAAGGAGAAACTTTATAGATGCTCTTCGCTCTAATCTCAAACATGCACACACTATACGATTTGACTATGATGATGCATCACACACCACAGCATGTTATTTAGATTATTTTTCCAGACGGAGTCACTCATGTGATCGCCCTCACGTGTCTTATGGGGAAGCAGACGTAAAAAAGGCAGATTTGATATGGTGTGACAACTTGCTTTAATTTTAACAATGCTTTGCAGTGAGAAAAAACAAAAGCAGAAGGCTAAACGAGTCAGAATGAGAGAACGCTTGGGAAGACGTGGTCAACATAGACTATCTATTCTTCAGAAAGAACTGGAGGTGAGATTTAACCATCAGTTTTAATATCTGTCAACAGATATGCTAGCTAATGTTAACCTCAAGGGCTAGAGTGTTTACTTTTGCTTGGCAACACTGTCAGCGTACTGAAATAATCATAACTGTAACCATCCAGATTTTAAAGCCTAAATATTAAACATGTTTGAAATTAATGGGGCAGCCCCGATGGGTCTGCGACGAGCTCGGGAGGTTAAAGACTGTATCTGTAAATCTCTCAAATTACCAGATAATCAGGACTAAACATCGATAACCACCAACGTCCCAGTCCGGATTTTTCCTCAAATTGTTGGAAGGGGTGAATCTGGTATAAATCGTCCCAAAACTCCTGTAATCTGAGCCTGGCTTTGGTTGCTCACCATAACCAGTCAGGGCTAGTTTTCAGACTAACTGTGATGTTGCGGGTTATGCTTGTCTGAGCATGTCTTCAACTCACATTTACGGAGAGCACGGAGAAACTTTCCCCCTTTAGCAGACTAATGTGAAAACTGCCCTTTAGTATCAAACTCTGTCCATACATTATTCTGCATGGTAAAGCTCAAACATCCCAGTGAAGGACAATAAGCCCAACATGTTTTTGTGACGAGGGGGAATTTAGCTATGCAGGCAGGCCAATGCAATTCACTTTAAAATTGATGCGTAATATATCATTATGTCACTAATCATGTAATATTGGACTTTTTATCCATGCAAGGGTAAAAACAGTATGCATTTCACATTAAATATGATTTCTGAGGGGAACTGGAGCTACCAAACCAAACTTTTGCATCTTTTTTCCCCAAGCGGTCAGGAGTAGTACCGTCTTGCTTGTTCACAAATGTTGTCACTGGAAGAAGAATGTTTATATGTGAGCTCCATAAGATTCCTCTCTACCTGTGATACAAGCCTCTGGTTCTCGTTGAGCCAGGCTTGTCTCATTGTGGTTTTGTGGTCAAAGCACTGAGCCAGCAGCTCCAGCTTCTCCTGACGAATCAGCTCCTTGCGCAGAGCCACACCCCGTTCATGTTCCGCCTTCTCAAGCCTCTCCCAGGCCTACATAGAAAGTGACAAAAATTATGTTATAATATTATTATAATTAATCATATAAATATAAAATTATATACGATAATGTAATAAGAAAAAAAGTAATGTAAAATATCACTGGTTAAACAGGCCAATGTATAGAATGGTGAAAACTTGGAAAAGAGGTGCAAGTTTTCTCTAAACTGATGATGTGATGAGTGATGATGACATTTTCATTTAGCAATAACTCCTTTGTATCATTTGCCACTTAATTGTTTAGTAAAAGGTGAAATATTTTGTATAAACTAAATGCATTCCAGCTAGTGGGTGTATGACCTTATTGATGTCTGAGATGAGCTTCCCATCATGAGGCACAAAGGGTTTCTGGTTGTTGGCTCTGAGCTTGCTTTGGATGGTGAAAAGAAGGACCTCGAGATTCCCCTTCTCCTGAAACCTGAGCAAAAAAAAAAACAGAAAACCTTGGTTAATGATCCTGTTTCACAACATGGCCGCTTCTCTTCCAGCAGTCCTCTCCTGTGGAGGACACACTGAAGTAAACTCCAACTTTGTTTAAGGAAAAACTCAAGCCACAGACACAAAGTCGGTCAGGGTTTTATTGACTTGGTCAGGGACAAGTTAGCACCATAAATCCTTGCTGACAGGGAGGTCTAAGGACTCCTGGTTAAGGGGGATTTTTCTGCTCACTCTGCTGCTTTGTTGTCCAGTGTCACGGCCATTCAACACTGTGGGGGAGTCTACTGTATGAACACCTGGGTGTTAATTACTGCTACAAACCAATAAGTTGACATTTCCTGAACAAGTGCAGAGCTATTCCATAAAAAAATAATTATGTTCCTTATAACAGACAGCCAGGATCTTGATTTATGAAAACAGGAAGTGGTCAAAATGTGTTCTGAATTTCAAGTATCAGTTTTCAGTGAAAAAGCAACTCAGTTGAAGAGGGATGTCATCGATGACTGGAAGTAACACAACTACTTTCTTTATTGATTTATCAGCTGATTATTTTTATCGTCAATTAATTGTTTTTACCATAAGTAGTCAGAAAATAGTGAAAAATGCCCCTTAGAGATATCTCAGAGTCCAAGGTGATGACTGCAAATGTCCTGTTTTGTCTGATTAACAATCCAAAGCCTCAAGATATTCAATGGCAAATTCTCAAAAGGACGGCTCAGCTTTTGCGGCCACTAAACCTGCACAAAAAAAACACGTGTAACATAAACGGTGAAATGCAAATCTAACTTAACTGTCAAAAACAAAAAATAGCATCTTAGTGCTCGTGAGCTATTTGCACATTTTGAATGAGGTAATATGCATACATTTGGTGCAAAGTTGGTAACTGAAGTGCATTTATAGGGGGTTTCAATCCAAACTTGTATATGTATACTTGTATATGCTATCACCTCACAATCCATTCTTTGTAAAGTCTCCAGTCAGTTTATTATCATATATGAAAAAGAAAAGCATCAAATTCTCACATTGGAGATGGAGGTTGCATAATCAAATATTTTCATTCTTAAACTGAATTTTTTTTCATCAATGATGGAAAAATCTGGAGGCTGTCCATTACTTTGACAGATAAGCACACTGAGGACAATCTACCAAAACTTTAACTTTAAGTGGTGTCTTCATATCAATTAGCTTTTGTATAGTCTTTTATCTCACGTGCATGACCACATGACAACAGCTGCCTGTAGTTTCTTTAAAAAGCCTAATAATTGTGATGTTGATATAAAAGAGGGGAAAAAGGGATTGATGCAGAAGAGGATGAAGGACAAGCAAGTAATACTGCTACTAATAATAGGTTATGACAGAATTTTTATCACCCTGTCTGTCTCATTAAACAATGATATATGCGTGTCTGTATTTGTAGCATCAGTATCACGATGTCTATGTGTGTGTGTGCACAGTGTGTTTGCATGTTAGACAAGTCATAAGTCAACTGTTGGCTGCTGGTATTGGACACAAACTCTTGACTCACCCAGAGCCAGTCAACTAGACATTAACTCAGAGTGTAACAAGACATATTGCACCATAGTCTGTGTGAGCATCATTGTGTGTGTGTGTGTGTGTGTGTGTGTGTGTGTGTGTGTGTGTGTGTGTGTGTGTGTGTGTGTGTGTGTGTGTGTTTGTGTGTGTATGTGGGAATCATCATAGCTGCCAGTGTACTCCCAGTGCCTGTGGGTCTGATGGTAATGCTGATCCTGATGATGCTGGACAAAAGGCTCAAGGCTCTGTAGCTCTGCGTTTCAATGTGTTCCATGCATGTTCGCATGTACACACCAAAAAACATGATCAACTTCCACACTTCCCCATTTCCCTACTAAAGAACACAAATCAGGGTCAACTCACACTTTCAGAAATCAAGTTGCTTATAAATAAACCTCAGCAGCAGGCACACAAACAACGGGCACTGTCTCGACTGAATTACACACAGTAGATCTCTCAAGAGTTAAACATGGTTGACAATCAGATGCCGCCGCTGCATATTTTTTAAAAAATGAATCAAGAACAATATGTGAGCTTATTGCTTATTGTGAACTTTGCTGATCAGCTCTGTATTATAACAGTGTGGGTAGTATGTGTTAATGAACTATGTTAAACGTCCCTCCATCTTGCCAGCACCCAGATCTCCCTGCTCTGTGTGGATGCTGCAAGTTAACAATGCAAAGTGAAATACTCCATTTCTGACTATGGTAAAGCTACACACTGTATGCATCCCTCTCAGCTAATGAAAGCCTAAGACAGTGGAAGTCAAATCAGAGAGCGGTGCGCTAACATTGGTCAGCTCCACACATACAGAGAAATCCTATTCCTCTGGCAGGATGGATATACTGATTATTGTTCCATTAATCTTGAACCAAACCAGTCAGAGTAGAACAGATCAACCAATTTGCCAGTCATATTTACACATAGTATGTTAACAATTCATAGGCGCTTCTACGTAAGCATACTTATGTTTGTGTGAGCCTTGCAATAAATTACACAAAAATAGCAATAAAATATCAAGATGCCATTTTTAAAAATCAAGGAAACATACTTGATGGGCTTCTCTATGGTGCAGTAGGTGGTGAAGGCCTGTAGCTGCTGCTGAACTCCCGTCAGCGAGTTGGCAAACTTTTGGTTGCTGATGACCGCAATGGTCTTTTCTATCCAGTCCAGCAGGTCTGACGCCAGTGCCTCATAGCGGTTGATGATCTTCTCTGCCTCAATACAATTGTCCAGTACCTGAGACAGACAAACAGACAGAAGAAAAATATGTTTTAATATTTTTCTATTCTCCTGCATATTTTGATGAATTGTTACTTTTGTTTTAGCTTACTAACACTGCTGGCCCTTCATTGTTCATGGAGTGCTTATGTGTGTGTATCTGCATGGGTGTACTTGTTACCTTGCCAACCCTCTTGCCCTCCACAATAAGAGCCTTCATCTTGGAAAAATAGTGGTAGTAGGAGACCACATATGTGATGATAGACTTTTCATCTGGGTTCTCTGTATTCACATCTGCAAGAGAGGGGAGTGACATAGACAGAGAGCAGAGTTAACATCTGATTGACTTTAGGTGGAGGCACACGGCAAGTATTTATCTCAGTGAAGACAAAAAAACAAAAAACAAAAACTTTTTTGGCACAGTGATGGATATAATAAGGATATTGCTGTATGTAATGTAATTTAACTGACATTAACACAACCTAGTTAAATATTTATTCTCACCCTCAGGGTCCAGGAGTTTGGTGAGGCCCAGGTGTTGCTCAGCGATATTGAAGGCTTGCTGGAGGTTGTGGGTTGCATTTGACCGCGTCAGCTTGTGGAACTCTATCAGGTCAGGTCTGGAGGGTGCAAAATGATGAAACAGAATTTGGCATGTTCGTCCAGCTTTAATACTTTATCGGTAAAATCAGTTAAATGTCTTTCCACTCTGTCTATCAAACATGTTAGCATGCTATGGAAAATGTTAAATGTTAAAAATTCTACCAACCTGTGTCTGTGTATGAGGGCATTGAAGGCGAGGCCGTCTCTCCAGCAGGTGGTGAAGTTCTGGATGTTGACCTCAGGGTACCTGGAGCACAGAGAAATCTTTACTTACATATTGGATGCACCAACCCACTAACATACACAACTTGGTACATTACATAAGTGGCCGTGAAATTCACAGTTGCAGCATACAGTGTCCTGTATTTTTATTTCTCACCCTGCGGTCTTCATCTGGCACCAGAGCAGCAGGGCATCCTTGGCAGAGCGAGTTTCTCTGTTGTCCTCTGTCTCTATTTTGATCACCTGGATCTGAACAAGAACACAGCAAAGCAACACTTTAGAGTTTGTGGGTGAGACATTGTAGCACAGACCCCTACAACAGCTGTTTCTTAAAGTTTTAAGTACTGACCTGCTTTCTTTTTAGGAGCATACGTTCACATTTCAGAAATGTACCCGTCTCTTACTGAAGACTGGGTCTAATAGTGTGTTTAGTGTCTGGAATTCCAATTTATCTCTGACTACAGATTTATTTAGAGTCTATTATAGAGTAGTGCTGCAACCAACAATTATTTTCATTCTCGATTAATCTGTCAATTATTTTCTTAATTTCTGTTTTCCAAAGCCCAAGCTGCCATTCTTGTATGTCTTGTTGTCTTCCACAACCCAAAGATATTCAGTTAACTGTCATAGAGGACTACAGAAACCATAAAATATTCACATTTAAGAGGCTGGAGTCAGTGAAGTTTGACCCATTTTTTCTTAAAAATTACGTAAACCGATTAAGTGATTTTTAAATTAGTTGGTGATTAATTATATAGTTGACAACTAATTGATAAATGTTGCAGCTTTTTCTAAAGAGAGCAGTGAAAGAGTGACTTAAGGAGTGATTCTGGACTCAGCTTGACAGAGGCTGTTTGGCTAACATTTGAAAGCTAGTTAGCAAAGTTAGCTTACTTATTAAGCTACCTGTAGTCATGCACCAATCCTGAGTCAGATCATTTGTGTTCATTATATGTCCATAAGTATGCAGCTTTAACTATTATGAGCAATGATTAGATCTGTGATTCACGTTAAGTAAACATGCATTTATCTAACTGTGACAAAGTGTGTCAGTGTCAAGTTCTGCCCACAAAGGCTCTGATTGGCTAAGGGATTTCTCCAACCAGGTAAACAACCACAAGAGCCTCATTTCCACCAATTCAGTTCAGTACACATTAGAACGGCTATTTTTCCATTTCTATTGTGAAAGCTGTGGATGGTATCATTTGAAGTGTTTCTTACAATCCCCATTTTTCGTCACTCCTCTGTTGAGGTTCCTAGCACACAGATCCAGCACTAAAAGGTGGAGCTAGAAACACTGCAGTCCATTAACTTGTCAATGGAGAACCATCTATCTTGCTTAGGGTAAGTTGTGGCTGGTTTTGAAGCTTATGTAACCACTGTTCACACCATGTTTTTCATACATTAGTCAACTATAACTATAAAATGAAAGGATGTTTTAACTTTTAAGGTGGAATGTTTTCTTGCAAGTTTACTCAGTGCATGAGTTGGCGATGTGAATCAATCAACACAACTCAATCATCAATATGACAACAGATTTTAGCTGCAGAGTGAGCTCTCCTTGCTTTCATTCTGCTTTTGGGTACAGGCAGCTGCAGACCCAGACCCAGGATGAGTGAGAAATAGGCAGCTACCCAGAGATAGAGGGGTTTTGCCCAGTCAGGAGCCTCCAAGATAAAAAAAAAAAAATTCTGCCTTTTGCTTTGGGTGGTGAATTTACAGCCCTCAACAACTTAACACAATATAATCTCTGGCTTATGTTGATATCAAGTGTCAGCAATAAAATGTTTTTGTCTGTTCTAATTCATTGTAAGCATAGCTAGCACGCATTGGCTCAGAGGACTAACTTGGCTCGTTTACTGTATAACATGAATGTTACTGTCAGAGTGAACACCTATAAGAACCCTGTTCAAACACTCAAACTCAATATGTTAAAAGGAACGAACAGACAAATATTCGTATTGAACAGCCCAATCTGATTCGACAAACACAATTCAGATTCCGGTGCGGCCCAACCTCACAGTATTCCTGAAACCTCAAAGGAACACACATAGTGAAAAAGCATTAACAATAAAAACAGACAAGAGCAATAAGAGCTGAGGATTTCAGTGCAAGGAAGTGCACAGCCATTACAACGCCTGATGATAGGCGACAGTGACAGCCATTCAACCGATAACATCACAGTGACATGATCCAATGTAATTGGGGACATGACACCCTTGAATCAGCTGCTACCCATGTCGTTAGGCACAATTTTGCACACACATACAGAGTCTTGCATATAAATACACAAATAGAAATCCTATGCTAAATGATGCACAGAAGGTACACATAAACACAAATGCTCACAGTCGCCCACAGAGACCAGATGAGGTTTGGGGATTAAGCTAAAATCAACTGACTGTCTTTTTATCCTGAGATAAGATCACAATTTAAAACTAGCAAGAGATGTTATTTAAGCAGCAGAAACACTATAAACAATGCATAAACTACTGTAAAGATTTGTCATTTAAATGTATCACAGATGAAATGCTTATTATGTTTTTCTTTGGTTGTCTCCAATGTCATTATTTCTGAACAATGGTACTTAATCCAATACTGATATTATTTATCATTTTAGTTGTTTAACATTCAAATATACCAAATACTAACCGATCATAGCTTCACAAATAAGAAGCAGAGAGCTTTCCAATGTTTTATATCATTGTAGATTAAATACTTTTGTTGGGTGAGTAAGAAAGACAATTTTAAGGCATCACTATAGGCTGGTAACTTGAGAAAAGCTTGATGAATATTTGTCATTATATTTGACACACAGATGGATTGAATTAGTATATTCATTAAATATATATCAACAATGGATTGATCATTAAAATAGCCACTGTGAAATGGGAGATAACATGAGGAAAACAGAAAATAAACTTGCAGTGTGTTTTTACACCTACAAGTTGAAAATACTAGTAGTATGGTTTGCAATGTCAAGTGTGTCTGCTGTAACTCAATTATTCTTTCTTTGCTGTCAATGAACTTAAAAAGTTGTCATATTAATTGTTTGCATTCAGATAAAATCTGAATCTATAAATCTTGTCAAATATACAGTCAAGCTGCATCAATATGCTTCCAGTCAGACTCACTGTAAACAGCAAGTGCGCTGGCAGTGTTCGAGGTGAGCTAACACACCCCCACACACACTCCACACAACACAAGGACATTCAGCCATATACAACACTATAATTAAAGTCACTGCAAATAATAACAGTCTGTTATTATTTGTGAATGGTTCTGTAAATACATTAGGATTACCTCTTCCTATGCCTGTCAATCCTCTCCCTTCTTTCTCTTTCTCTCTCCCTTTATTTCTGTCTCTCACTCTTTCTGCTTGTGTGCAGTTACTGCAGTGGTTTGGCCCTACCTGCTGACTGGACAAAGCAAACTCTCACAATCTCCACAGAGGAAGGGAGGAAAGGGGAAAAGAGGTGGAGATGAGGAGAGACATAGTGCAAGGGGGAAGATAACCAGAACATCTCAAATAACATAAATCTCAGCCAAACCTGGACAATTCTCCATCCTGCTGGCATTATTCACAGCAATTCCCCTCTAGAAATGTTTAGAAGTACAAAAAATACTCTGCTGTAATTAATGTGATTTTAAGATGGTCTTTCCGCATAAAAAGTAAAAAAAATTCTTAAAAAGGGGCTGGAGGCAGAAGCAGATCTTCTCTTTCGCCCTCAATGAGAACCTATGCCCCGCCTACCACCGTTGCTTGCAGTAGGTTTCTCTTTCTGCTGTCTCCAGCACTGCTCGCACTAGGTTGATGGGTAAAAGAGCAGTGTGCATCAAGATGTCTAGGGTTATCGTTAGAGGAAACATCAGAGAAATTCAGCCATAAATGTTTGAACCTGTCAGACCCAGACTCAGGAACAAAGGAGTCGGTTGTGCACCAAAATTGGCTACTAGCAGAAATATCAGCATGGTTAGTGTAGTTAGCATCTTTTATTTGTTTATGTTCGCTTTTAGGCTAAGTGGCAGAGGCTGACACAATGGGCTCTAGTTTCCCGTCACATCTGATGTCAGATCAAAGGGGATTGGCACCGTTTGGCACGCGTAATGGAAACCCAAACTGATTTGATTAACACAGCTGCAAAGTAATGGGTTCACATCCCTCTCAGTTGGCGAAGCGCAGGTGCCCTGCGCCTCCGCCTCGCCCGGTCTGGAAAACTAGAGGCCAATGTTAGTGGTTACGAAACATGCAATAATATCTACAATTTTGGTAGATAATGGAAGGAAGCTTCATTTTACATTCAAAAACTGCACACTCTTTCATGTTTGCTGTCAAACCTTCCACTATACCAATGCAAACTCTGCTCTCTGTCCTGACAAGTCCGCTCTGTGCAGATGGTTTCAGGTTTCTCTGCTGGTGTTGAGTCTGTTCCCCCATCGATATGTTTTTCCTTTATTAGACAATGACTGGCTTTCGTATTAGTAATGTACCCAATCTAGTTTGCCCAGTATATGTTTTAATCTCAGATTTTAGGGAAGTGTACATACATCACCTCCTTCAGCAGAGGAATGTGAAACACCTCTCTAGTGACAAACTCAAATGTAAGTCAGTATAATCAAAGCCAGACATTTAAGGGGGCGTTAACAGGAGACAAACACAATTTTGAGTAGGGATACATAACAATATTGGCATGTCATCTGTATCAGCCAGTATCGGCTTTAAAAATACAGTTTAAAATCAGAATTGGCCAAGGCCTATTAATATCGGTACGTCATCAGTATCAGCCAATATTGGCTTTAAAATGAAAATGAACTTTCAGAATCAGTCAATGTACGTTTTCTTATTTTGCACAATAAACAAATATTACATACACTGAAAAGTAATGTATTTCATCTCCATCTGCTGGTGGGCCATCACAATAAGAGTATGCCTGCACAACATAATGTTAATTACACTGCAAAAGAGACTTGATTATCATTAAAATTAGATGGGGAAAAAAGTATATTGATGGTCAAATGTAGTCTGGTTCCAGACCATAGACCCCGCCCACTCAACTGAGTAGGCTTGTCTCACTGGTCTGGTATATCTTATTGAATTTGCGATTTATCTCATCCAAACGATGGACGGACCAATGAACGTCGGGGGTCTAGCAATTAGCCAATCAGCGCCACGCTGATGTCAAGCTGTACGTTGGTGGGTAACTGGTGAGGATAGCAACAATAGCGACCGCTGCAGATCCTACAGACCACATTAACGATGCTATCGAGGTATTTCGCCACTACTCGCGTTAATGGAGGACCATATTAAGGAAGCTGCTAAACTGGATTTAATGGCGATGCAGCTGGACGTGCACGACGACGGAGACATTTTAAACGGGCAATGCTCGCTTGTTTTCGGCACCCCCGAGGCATGGATACTAATGACGTCAGATTCTGGGTGAGTCATTGATCTCTACTGATTGGTTAGGGAAAAAATCAAATTCCCTCCCCCTTGTAAATCGCCTTCAATGGAGGCGATATCAAACTGAAGCTTCTGCGAGCTTCAGTCTGACACTCAGGCCAGGTCAAATGAGCTGTTAAGTTATTAACCTTATAAACATTCCTTCAGATTTGGAATCAAGCTTCAGATTCTGTTATTATCATAGTTATGAATAAAAAACAACTGTACACTGCAAAAATCCCAGACATGGATCACTAGCGAACTACAAAATCAACTGTTTCATGGCCTAAAGCTGGTTAGTCTACTAAATGTACTATGAACTTTAAACTGTAATGAGCAGCCAGTTCTCACACAATGTAAACTGAGAACATGAATGTGTTTTAAATGGAAAGAAAATGTGATGAACTGCTCTTACAAGGAGATAGAAGTGAGATTTTCTCATCTAATCATGTCCAATATAATTATGATTTTTCATTTTATGTTCAACTTATGCCATCATTACACCATCTTCACATTAGCTGCATGTACAAATATGTTCAGACTGATTTGTATACTTGGTGCCATGTGAGTTTGAAACATCCCCCCCAAAAATCTGATAATTACATCTACTTTTGAGTTCCTGTGTGTGGTGTACAGCCACTAAATTATTACAAAGGAATCAAATAATGACACGCACCATTATTTGATTCATTTGTAATAATTTAGTGGCTTTTCTCTGTTCAAATCCCAATATTGAATCTTTCTTTCTTGTTCCTTGATAATACGTGTTTTTTTCATTCCCTTAAATTTTTTCATTTGTTTTGCCCCCTTACCTCAAAAGGCTTTTTACCAGGTTGTCATTTAAGATTTTTTTCTCTCAATTTAAATGCCTGTTTTAATAATGACAAACAAAGCAGGTGTGTCAGAAGGCTGACATCACAATAAACAGTAAGAATGACAGTAGCCTTAAGAATTATAAAAGGCAGCCTGTGAATTTTAACCTTATTTTAAACTTTGATAATCATCTGAAACTTTGAGCAAATCTCCCTGATGCTGAACACTGACTGAATGTCAAAGTTTGGCCCCACCCATTGCTTAATTACCACAACATCAATGCTTGTTGTTTCCCATCAGCCAACCATCCTTTCCCCCATCCTCACCTTCTTTATAATTACTCTCTCTCTCTCTCTCTCTCTCTCTCTCTCAAACACAAACACAAACACACACACACACACACACACACACACACACACACACACACACACACAGACTCCTGAACACCAGTCTTCTGCACTTCTCCTCTTTCTCAGGGCATGCAAAATTGAAGAGGCCATCGACTGGTGGCTCTTGGGAGCAGGAGAGCAGGACAGCAGCCAAGCTCACAGCTAATGGTGGCAGAGCTAGTAGTCAGCTAACACTACTATAGCCCAAACTGTACAATTATATTATAATTATTATATTATAGATGTTTAGCTAAACTCCAAACTACACAAAATGAAACAGGCATTGCTGAATTACCTATCAAGCATGCTACCAAGCCTGTCAACTGTCTTAAGTATTGATGTACTACAGCTATTAAATAATTCTGTAGACCATTTTTACTCTTAAACTGTGTTTTTTCTATACAGTCTACTTGACTAGTTATGTAACAACATGTAATTCAAATGAAATACTAAGGGGCAAATTACAAAGACTGGATTGCGGTAGCTGATAGCACCATGAATTGCTAATCACTTGCAACCACTATCTCTCACATCTAAAGTTTCGATATTATTACGCTATTCAGTATTTGCTATGTAGGCTTTAGGCAACATTTTTACAGTAGGCAAAGTACTGGCAGAGAGTAAAAAACAAACTGAAACTTTGAGATGGCGAGCTTCAGATCCTGACCGGCAAGGTAAAGAGGCATTCCTCGAAACCTCTGGCAAACAGAGAATGTGATGGAGAGAAACAGTATTTGAGTGTCTGTCACTGTGCTTCAAGTATGGCTAACCCTCTGAAGAAGCTCATAATTTCACTGTTATTGCATGTGGCTATTAGTACTGATTTTTGTGAATTGGACTGTTTTTGCAATGAGGCTTATTTGTTCAGAAAGGGGATGAATTTGCAGCAAATGTATGCACATTATTATTTCACCCTTTGCAGGTGCTTTGAGAATGACAAGATTTCTTTCAATCTTATTTGTGCAGGTGTAACAGCCGCAAAAAAACACAAAAACCTTTTGAGAATTCACTTGTACAACTTAACTGGGATTTTTGGAAGAAAAACACACATAGGTCAATGCATGGAGTGATTTCATGACGCCAAAAAAAAGACTACAAACTCTGACATGCATACTTACATGTCAGTAATGTTCACCACAAACTAGGTTTCAGTGAACATCACACCTTGCACATTGCATGCACAGGACATTCATCCTCTTTGCCTCATTAGCCTGGCCTGCAGAGGGTCATTCACCATACTAAGTCTGCTAGCAATGCTGTTAATTGTGCTTTGCGGTAGGACGCCAGGCTTAGCATGACAATACTTAGTCCCAGGAGACAGCTACAAGACGGCTGTGCACCATGAATGTTACAGACGGGTCTGAATAATGCTAAACAAGCATTTTGTTCTAAAGCCACGCTGTAGCACTGAAGCGTAATAAAGAGGAGCCGTGGGCTTCTGCTGTACTTACATGGCAGGAACTGATCCTGTATCACTGCTGCTAAGGCATGGAAACCTGTGTATGAGCGTGTGTGAGTTTGTGTGATAGTATGTGCATGTTAAGATGTGAGTGTGTGCGTGTGTGACTAGACAGACAGTCTGACTGATGGAGTGTGTATGCAAGAGAGCGAGTGCAGTGTAGGTATATATGTGTGTGTGCGTCCTTGTTGAAGAGCAGACTGGAAGGCGACTGCTACCTCTAAGCCTCTGAGCCCTGAGTGACATTCAGGCTTTATCCACCAAACACTGCTGTCGCTGTCGCACACTGATGATGCCGCAGTTGTGACAGCCTCCCCGTAACAGAACCGCTGGCAGCTCATCCTAAATGAAGCCACTGCTGATTACAGCATCCTTGTGCTTCAGTAAGTAACATGGGAACACGTGCCAGCTTCTCAATGCACTTATGGAGAAGCTCACTTTTAAGCCTTAGTATCCCATGGGAAGAATTGTGAGTCAGTCCATAATTTTGCTTTTTGTCTAGAGTACTTTTATTAGCTAGAAACCCCCAAGAGATATTGCTGACCTCTACCAGGCTTACAGTTATAATCCTCATGATTTTCATGAAATCAAACCCTGTTTTTGATACTATCTATGGTAGACTTTTTTCAGTAATAGCCATTTCATATTTAAACTCCATATGTACCTCTCGATATAGCAGTTTTTATCCTAGTGCTGGTTTCAAATTGCTGCTACTCACACAACATAGCATGTTATCCAGCTTCCACTCTCCAGGTGCCAAATCAGAGCTGTATCAAAGGTATACTATGCAGGATTGTTGGTTGCTATTTGTTTACACTTGCTAACAAAAGTTTAAGTAAAAGTCAACCTCAGATTCACTCTTGTTGGGTGTTTCAGGTAAGTATATTTGCATTTTTGTAGTACTGTATCTCTTGTGTGCCAGCTGGCACCTGGTTGCTACCTTTTTAAAAAGCCCTGACCTCAACTGAGTGCTGTGAGGGTACACACCCATAAACATCCTGAACACAGAAACTAAGATGAAAATAAAAAAATCTATGCGGAAGACCGTCTCTACATATGGATACAAACTTCTACACAAACTTCTAGTGGGTGTGATGGAGAGTGATAACATTTGTATAAGTTTATACAGTGTTTTTTAGGAAAATACTGCAAAGGATATCTTAACGTTACTCAAAAAGCAAACTGAACATTTCCATCTGCTGCTGCTTCACATTAAAAGTGTTCAACTTGCAAAACAGGGCATAGCTTTGTTGTGAAGCAGTCACAAGAAACCCAGTGTATTTGCCACAAAGGTTAGTGCTGATTGCGATCATAATAACTACACAAGACGTAGTCAGTTTCCATATTTTCTTCTTTTTTTTTTTACCACGAATCACTTTTGAATATTGCGGGGAGTAAAGCAACAACAACGACCAGCCGCAGTGAGATCAGCCTCAGCAAGGTACCCAACTTTATGATGTCCTGCTGTTGTGTATGTTTTAACACAGTATAAAATCAAATCATAGTTGCGTTTTTGACGGCAGCGTGAATTTGTTTGATGACTGTATTTCTACAAGTGCTTGTTTTTACAGAGTTTCTCACAGAATAATGACCAAAATATATGGGGCACGATCGCTTCATGTCACATAGGCGGAGCATAGTGAAGTTTCTTACCTGCTACACTGACATTTATGCAGCTTGTGGCTGCTGCCAGCTTCAGTGTATGTGTATAGCATTTTGCCAAGTGATAATGCAGTTGAAGGGCTTTGAAGCATATCGACTATATTAACTGGAACTGAAGTAATTACTTAGATCATTTTAACAACAGGATGCATTGCTTTGATTGATTTATTTTAATATCAAAAGTAAAAACACACTCGAGGTTCCTCTGCTGCTTCACATTGCCTCTGGTACAACGAGAATTTTTTTTAAAATAATTTTTAAACAGACTGTTCTCCTTGTAGTTTTTTTTTTCTACGTAGTTTTTACCGTAGAAAAGAAAAAATAGGCCAGCCGTGAAAAACGTTAAGCAGCACGGTACCCGCACAGGCAAGCATGACTTCCATGATCAGTGTAGCAGCTTCAGTTGATTATAATGGTGGCACTCTGCTGTAGACATGCCACAGCTTGCATGCTGCACCACACCATGTCCCATGTATTTTGTCCCTTAGAATTTTTGTGTGGCAGTATGGGACATCAAAGGGGTGTTTATGGTTTTTTTTTCCTTGCCTGTTTGCCCTTGTGTGGCAGTCTATGTCCCCTTTCTAAATTCAGTGGTTTGTGCAGGTTTGTGAACACAGTGCAGGCAGAACTCTTCATGGGTTCAATGTTCCTCAGCAGCAGTTTGTGAAGATTTGAGTCGTGGGGTGGGTGTTTCATCAGTCAATCCAATCAGAGCTGAACAGATCAGATTGATGGATGAGAGGAGCAGCTGCTGCAGAGGAACTTTTAGAGCCAGCACAATGAACGCTGAAGTTGAACTTTTAGTTTGTCTTTGCCCAAAATGAACGTGTGGGAAACAAACCACGGCTGTTGCCAAATCAACCATGATTTAAATCTTATTAAAACAACTACTTAAATCAGAATTTTCTAAATGTGGATATTAAAAAGAGAAAACGAAAGTCATACATATCACTTGAGAAATCAGAAAAAACTTTTTTTTTTTTTTTTGCTAAATGCTAAAAAGAAGATACTAGGTTAACACTTTTAACATCCAGCCACTCCATCACTGTGTTGTAATAACATTTCATACAATAATCTTAACAATGTTACCTGGAAGCGTAGGATGATGGTCCACATAAGGCCCAGGGTGAGACGGTGGTTTCCATCAACAATGTCATGGGAACCAACATTTTCCAGGTGAACCCTCTGTTCTTTAAGAAACTGGAGGGCTTTGTCAACATTCTCCAGGCAGTGGATCCGCATACGACCACGTGTAGGCCTCGGCTGTGTGGGAATCAGAGGGATTGTGAACAAAGATCATTTTTGCCAAACAATATAAGGAGCCATCAGTTTGGTATTCACTTTAAATGTACTTAAAGAAAACAACACAGGACTAAAGCTTTGAGAATTTGGAAACAGCACAAAGACTGAAAGGTTCAGAGAAAAATAATTTCTCATATTTATCCTCCTCATTGAAGTAAAGCAGAAAACAAATGTGTAAATGCGGTGATGCAGTGGCTAATGCTTTAATATTGGTAAAAATAAACAACAAGCTATTGAGTGAAGTAGCTATGTAACACAGCACATTTTGAAATAATTTATTGATGTTCAGAAACAAGGCACCTTAACACTTCACAACCTATGACGGATCAATACAGAGAGACAGCAAAACTTATATGCTATATATTAAACAGCCCATTATGATTTGCTATAATGTGTGTATTCCCACCAGCAGCTCTCCACTGAGGACCTCCAGCAGTCTAGTGAGCATGTATCCATCCCTCAGGTCGTTGTAGAGGTCAGATATGCGACAGGACACTCTGGCCAGATGGGAGTTAACCCACTTGGTAAATGTCTTCTTCTGCACTGCATCTCGTTCATCTGAGGGAAATCAAAGAATCAGCTTGACGTCAAGGGAAGGGGAAAGGGGAGACAGTTAGGAGAATATCAAGACAAATATTATCCTAAATAGTATAAGGTAACACTAGCATTAAATCCAATTGTGCTTATCTTGTGAGATGCTTTACTATTATTACTAATTTAGCACTTCTTTGCCATTAAAACATATTAACACTAGTGTTAACATATTAACAAACATATTAACACATTTTTTTACTAAAAAAAAAAAAACATCTAAGAATCAACACCATGCCTTGATGTAGGTGTATTTATACACCTACTGATGCAGGCGTGTTTGTAGTGTGTGAGTCTGTATGGATGTGTGTGAGCTCGTGCATGACCTCTGACCTGCCAGGGCCTTGATGCGGGAGCACTCGAACAGCTTGGAGCTGGTACACTCCGTCTCCCAGAATCCCGAGCTGCTTGGTCGATTATTGTTGTTGAGCTGGCGCTGGGCTTCCGCGTTGTCCAGGTCTGGGGAGGCATTAGCCATCGCGCCCGACACCCTACAGCACACACACAAATTCAGGTCACACACACGCATACACACTGATACACTGATGAGACACAGTGACAAACGTATACAGTAGATGCATGTGTGTAGAAAAAATTAACCCACATAGACAGCATGTCATGTTACACTGAACTGGAAAATGTTTGAAAAATGATAAAATGAAATCCCAATGTTGGATGGGCCGATAATTTGGTATGACACAAAAATAAAAAAAGCATGTATGAATGAATGAATACACATGTGTATAGACAAAATACACACATGCACATGTATGTAAAGACATTCAAATTCATACATGCTAAGGGCGGTAAGAAGGTGATGGGAGCAGGCAGTTCACACTTCATAATTAAACTCTGACTGACTTCACACACGTACACCTCATCTGACACATTTTTAACCCTTATTTAGCAACACACACACACTCACTGAAACAATTTCAGATTCACACAGGGAAAAATATGAAACAGTTGCTGCTACATTACCAAATTAATTAGTGTGATCAAAATGCACAAATAACAAGGTTCACGGCAAAAAACATACTCTGGATCCCATAAATAACAGTTCCTTCCCATTCATGAATGATGCAGCACCTGTCCTTGGCATCAGAGCATTTTACAAAAGAGAAGCTTAAAATAAAATCTCTCTGATGGTGGGAGACAGCGTAAAAGATATTTGGCTCATCTCTCCTGTCTCTGACAGCTAAAAACCGGAGGCTAAAAATAACTTCTAAACTTTACTAAGAAATCACACAGTGCAGGGTGAGAGGTAGGAAACAGAAATGTTCAAAACATCAAAATAATAATGAAAAGATTTAGTTAGTTCAATTTACTGCTATCCATCAGTTTCAGTTGCATTCTTTTGATTAGCTGATAATATTTGACATCAATAACAGATTTCCATCAAATTCTTAAAAAAGCACTGGATATTCATCTGAGGCCGTATTCACAAAACATCCTTAAGGCTAAGTATAACTCCTACAGTAACTGAAGGAGCTGGGAGAAGCTCCCAAAACAGAGAGGCACCTCAGTCCTAACCTTAGCCACCCCTGTGTTTTTGGTCTAAGAGTAATTCACAAAGCTCAAGTTGTCAGCTGGAAAAAAATGACTGCTGAATGAAATATACTTAGAAAGTCAATTTATATATTGATTTAGCTATCTATTAATTTTATATTAAATAATTTATTCAATTTGTTCCTCACTAAAAGTTGCTCTCAGCAGCTTTGTGAATAGCCCTTAAAGGTACGGTGTGTAGGATCTAGAACCATCTGTTGGCAGAAATGGTATATAATATTCAGAACTATGTTCTCATTCGTTTATAATCACCTGAAAATAACAATCCTGTTTTCGTTACCTTAGAGTGAGCCGTTTAGATCTACATACGGAGTAGGTCCTCTTCCATGAAGTCCACCATGTTGTTTCTACAGTACCCAAGAAAAGACAAATAAAACACTGGCTCTAGATAGAGCCATTTGTGTTCTTGCACCAGGGGCGTCTCTAGGATTTTGACACATCCGGGGCTTAGCCCAGAAGAGTTAAGCAGATACACGCGCAGAGCGCGCGCCGAAATTTTTAGACATAGAAACATTCTCCACATACCCTACAGGTACCTGCTCTTCTGGACTGAATTGAATTAAGGCATTTCATGGTTACCAGTTAATACCAAATAGGCTAGCAATTTTCACAAACTTCCCTCAATAGCCCAGGCACAAAAATGCCCCATTCATCATGTTGAACATACCAACAGCAACCATTCAGCAACAGTAAACATCTTGTCATGTTCAGTATTTACACTGTTTTACTTTGTACATTTAATGCTCTTTACACACTCATATGTATTTATTCTTTAACATTCTTTAACATAACATACTCTTTAACATAATATTTGTATCTCTTACAGGTCTCAGGTTAGGTCTCTGCTTTAACTGTTCTTAACTCTACCTATTGTCTTTGCTTCTTGTACTTAACTTTTATTAATGTACTCTTTACATCTTTTTTCCTTGTTCATTTGTCTTTAGTTTAACTTCAAACATTTGTCTTGTACAGTATATCTGTCTTAACTTGCACTCTACACTTGACTTTACATCTTGTTTTTCTTTTTCTTTCTTCAGTCATCATGTACAATTAGGTCTCTGCATTAACTCTTACTCTACACCTTACAGACAGATGCTAATAATAACAGATCGTTTTTTTCCCATGTAATATCAACTAGCTGCTAGCTAGCTAACATTAGCTACTTCCCTCTAGTAGTTCCAGCTGCAACACTCTTTTCGAAATTATATATTTTTACATAATTTCTATTCCCATTACCTCTTTGATTGCTGACCACCTTTGGGGGGAAAAACATGGAAATCTTTTTTTGTGACATCCCAAAGACAGCTGAACAGCTTGCTGTTGTCAAGCCTGCCTGTTGTCAAGTGCGCCTGCTGCCTGACGCTGCTGTTTTGGGTGAATGACATCACGTGCGACCTGGAGGTGTTAACCACTTGTGTGCCAAAGCCAAAGTAGTGGCTATTTAAAAATTTAATAATAATTAATTGTTACTAAAACCTGTCCAAAAACACTGTTTTATCGAAGCATCAACATAAGATAACCGTAGTTTGAGGATGTGATCTTAAAAAAAAAAAAAAAAAAATTTTTTTTTTTGAAAATTAATATTCATATTCGGGGCTAATTAAAAAACATCCGGGGCTTTAGCCCCGAATGTTTTAGCCTAGGGACGCCACTGTCTTGCACCGGCTGCTGTAGTTCCTCTACATGCTTGGCACACGAGAAAAGTTTCAGTTCTGCAACCTCAAATCTAGATGCTACTAAATCCTACACACTAGACCTTTAAGAGAGACATCTGGGTTGAGAACTGTTAGCGGTAAGATAAGATCCTTTGTGAATATGGCCCCTGGTGTAAACAATATGCTTCACTGCATGCTTCTGTTTGAGGTATCCAATTCTGAGCAGACATAAAAAATCAGCACACTGGGTGAAAATTTAAACTTCTTCTCTTCTTATGTGAGAAAAACCTGGCAGTCACCAAATATGAACTGTGCATTTAGAGGACACTTTCTCACTCTTAGGCAGACATTTCTCTCAGACTTATGCTAAGAGGAGCAATGCTACAGTATGTCTGATTAAACAGTTTACACTTCTTTTCTTATACTGATGCCCTTTAAAAAAAAAAATCAATATTTACAATCTCTGTTTTGTCATGTCCGTGTCACGCAAACAGTAGATGGTTGCTCATTTGCAAACTAGACAATCAGATGCTCTTTAGCATCAAATACTAAAAAACAGGTGTACAAAGCAGTGTAGTCAGCCACATGTAGGTGTGTTTTAGAAAAAATATGAGTGTTTGGAACATATAGATGGATAGCAGTTAGGTAAACTATGCTGCAGGAACAAAATAGGAAGTTTCTGAGCACATACTGATATTTTTTTTTACTGATGAAAAATCATCAGTATAGTAATCCAGTGTGACCCACATGAATTCCAGCTGACCCAACCTCTATGATGGATATGTTTTAGGCCTACAATGATTTTATATCGCACATGGAGTAAGTATCTATTACATGAGTCCTGGTGAATGCTAGGCTCTCACATTAGCTTTTACCTGTTCCTCCCTCATTTTTCTTTTTGTTACACACATGATTGAGTGGATGGAAATACATAAAATGGTTGCTCCTGATAAAGAGCAGATGTGCCCACAAGACACTAAATATGCCATTTGGTGCTCTTCTCCAATGCTGCCTTGGGGAAATACATGAGTGGATGCACGCTGTGTTCTGTAATGCAGCTTTTAGGTTAAGGGTTTTATATGTCACTGATTATTTTCATTACTGATTAAACTGCAGATTATTTTCACAATTAATTGATTAATTGTTTAGTCTATAAAATGTCAAACAATTGTAAAACATGCTTATCACATTTCCCCAGAGCCCAGAGTATGATCTTCCAATTGCTTCTTTTGACCATCCAACAGTCCAAACCCTAAGACATTTCATTTACTATCATAAAAGCAGCCAATTCTCACATTTAATAAACTAGAAACAGAGAATGTTTGACAATTTTGCGTGAAAAAGGAAACAATAAATAAATTACTAAAATGGTTGGCGATTAATTTTTTTTTACATCTGCTAACTGATTATTCGACTAATATTTGCAGCTCTATTGGAATTACAAGTGACAGTGTGATTACGGTTGCTGTGCAGGGTTTAGGGCTTTCTCAGGCGTTTTCTGCCTCAACCTTTTTGCTGTAAATCTCTTTGTCTTCCTCTCATTCCACCCTTTATCTGGCCTTTCCCTCCCTCTCCACTGCAACAAAAGTCCGAGCTCACAGTTGTCACTATACCTAAACCACTGGAAAACAACGTAGCCATATCAAGTAAATGTCAGCATGCCCTGCAAGACAGAGAGAGGAGGGGTAGCTGTGCACATGCACTTAGCCATTCTCCCTGGAGAGAATACCAACAGAGCATTACAGTGCTGTGTATGTGGTGATGAAGCAGAAAGAGGACTGCACAAGAACTCAACAGAAGTGATACCTACAGGAAATTACTTTATTTATAGGTTAGCTGAATTAAGCTAATGACAACTAGGACTTGTTTGCAGCTATAAAGGTGCTATTCTCACTATGCCACTTTAGGAAACGACACCAACCTACATGGACAGAACTATAATGTCATGTTGTAGTATTTTCATACTCAGCATGGCTACTTAAGTAACCATCAGTTAATTACAATGGATATATGGGCACCAAGAACTGCAAAAGTCACACTAGTTGTGCGTTTTAAAATCATGACTTTAGTTTATCTACACTTCGTCTTAGTGGAACTGGTGCAGTGTCTTTTTTGTCTTTGATTTCTTCCTGTATGATTGTTAAATGTTGGTGCATTTCTTCTTTGATGATGAGGGACTGACAAAACCTGCCATTTCCTCTTGAAGGGACACCATAGAGGCGGAAGCATGCATCTATTCGTAGATGAGAGACTCATGCTTGGGACAGCACAAGATGTAAACATTATTGGCGTCCTCCTCAGCTAGGCTTTAATATTAGCTAGCTCAGTGGTGCAAGGTGAGCTAGCAGTAAATGCACACTTCTTTCTGCTACATTGTCTGCTATTAAATTCTCTTGCAGCTGTACTGATGATTTCTTGACATGACTTGGTCTGTTGTGCCTCAGATGAGGCAGCTGATGGTGTAATCTCAGATGCTGCGAATGAGCTAGCCCCATGTTTAACTAAATCCCTGTACATTTTTCACCCATATCCCCCAAGTGGCAAAATCCTTCACCTGCATTTCACCTCAGAGTGTGAGAGCCAAGATCAAGATTGGTTGCACGCAGACCCACTGTAGACTGAAATGACTGATTGCATGAAGCTAGCAAATGTCCATATAAGCAAACACTCCTGCTACAGAGAGGTGGGAGTATGCAACAAGGGAAGCTAATAAGAAAAAGCTAGAGTGATATTTTTAATCGCGTTGTCCTTAAATAAATGAAAATATTACTGTCTTGGCTGTCACTGTAAAATGACTGTAATGCTGAGGTGAAAAGAGACTCGTAGTAGAGGCCATCAGTATAAGAATAGACAACAAAAGATGCGTAATATCGTTGACATTATAAGAGACATTATGAAATAAGGCATGATAAGATAACAGCAAAATGGAAATATGTATCAAAACCCATCACTGGATTAAAGAGTAGAAACAACAGCTTTACCACAATAGCAAGTCTAGATCGGTCAAACTGCCTCACTCTTGTGTCAGTCAAAATACCATGTGTGTGTGCGTGTCTGTGTGTGTGTATGTGTGTCCTCTGTTCTCCTTGCCATGATCCTTGCCTAACCTCGACCACCTGGTGTCTTTCAATCAATCAGACTCACAGCTCGCAGGGACTGTGTGCTTGTGTGTGTTATCACCTTTACTCTAATAATCAGACTCAGCTGGTGAGGAATCAGCCAGCCCCAGGCAAGAGAGTCGACACTATGTCTGACAATCACACCCTCACACACACACACACACCGACACACACTCTCCTGGCTATCCCTTTTCTGCGCTTTAAGTAACAGCAGCAGAGAGATGCTTCGTGATTTGCCTCCAGAGATGAACACAGCCTGCGGGAAATCTCAGATGGAGGTGGAGATAAAAACAAAGAAAAAAGCGATCACACAGCTTCGAATGATTTTACCTGTATTCAGAGCATTATGAATGTAAAACCGTCAACATCGGAATATCAACAGTAAATTCATATTAGTTGCAATGCTCTGTCTCACATAAGCAGCAATAACAATCATCAAATGTTGATGCTGATTCTGAAGAATGCAGGCTTCCTGTTAATATGATTAAGTCTATAGCCCAAACCAAAATAAACCTGATGAAAATATAAGGGTTATTTTTCCAGACTTTAAAAAGTTGCCTATAGAGCCACAGAAGACTACAAACAACTGTTTTCAGAGGCTAAACAGTATGCCTTGTGATGAGTAGACTGTGTTCCTTTAAGTTGCATTTCCCTTTTCATCATCAGACTGTTTTACACAAGTACACAGTGGCAAAAAATGACTTCCATAAAGGTTGCAAAACATACAGTATTATATGTCTTGACTAGTGTAAAAAAAAAAGTGCTGAGTAATGCTGCTGCTCTCACAGCTGCCAGTACGGGAAGTTGGTCAGTGATCAACACCTAAAACCACAAAGCTGTGCTAAAAAAGCATGTGATGAGATGAAATCTGCTGTTGAATGCTTTCACTTTCCCAAGTCCACTTATAGTGCTCATGAATACAGCACACCAAAGAAAGGGCATTTTGTCTGTGAATATGTTCCTTTAAAATTATAGTAGTCAAGTGAAATATCTTGTTTATATTGCAATTGTTAAATCTGCTGAGATAAATTAAATAAAAATCCAGTGTGTAGGATTTTTATTGGCACCTAGCAGTGAGGTGCCAGAAATGAAACTTCTCCTGTGTGCAAAGCATGTGGAAAAACTACTGTGGCCACTGCGAAAACATGAATAGCCCTATCTTGACCCAGTGTTTGATTTGTCCATTCTGGACTTCTGTGGAAACAGTATGGTGGACACCGTGGAAGAGGACGTGCTCTGTCCACAATAGTAATAAAACACTAAACCTAGAGCAGGGGAAACAACACCACAAACACAGGATCAGTATCGAGCCTGTTTCTGGCTTCTTTCTGTGCTTTGCTAGACTGGACAGGGATCTAGCTCTGTTTCTGAAGTTTGTCCTGTTGGACTCCACAGGGATACAGAGTTCATATGTTTCAGTCAGTCCAGGATATAGAGTCTACTGTTCCAACAGTGACGGATCAAATGTTTAAACAGCAGCAGCCTCTCTGATCTCTCCATGGAGCTGGAAGAAAGAGCAGGTATCACTGCTGCCTGTGTTGTGTGATCTCTTTACATTTTTGAAACACAGTAGAAAACACACCAACACCAGCCTTTCTACCTAAACAGAATATGATATTGATGAAAAAACTGTTAGGAAAAATGGAGTAGAGCTTTACAGATAAGTCGATTAATTGATTAGTCAATCAACAAAATTAAACAGTTACCATTTTGATCGTTTTTTAAGGAATGCTATGCAGGAATTGTTGGTTACTGTTTTAAAACAGTGTCACCAGCAAAAGTGAAAGTGACAGTCAATCCAAGATTCAATCTCATTTGGTATATTCACATTTTTTCAGCGCTGCGTCTGTAATTTTCCGCTTTGATGTCAGTCTGGCACCTGGTCACTACCCTTTTGTAAAGTACTGACCTCACCTGGGTGCTGTGCCCAGGAACATCCTGAAGACAGCAAAAGAAGAAGAAATAAAGAAATACAGGCAGAGGGCAGAATATCTGCAAAAAGTAAACTGCCATACACTTTTAGCGGGTCATAAGTCATGACTGAGTCCATGCGTCTTTTTTTTTTTTTTTTTTAAATCCTGCATAGTATGCCGTTAAGCATAACTATTCCAGGTTCTTGAATGTTAGGATTTGCTGGCCTTCGTTGTCATTATTAATTTAAATTCAAATTTCTCTGGGTGTTTTGGACTGTTCATCTGACAAAACAAGCAATTGAAGTGAGTCCACTGGGAACACGTAATTGGATGTTTTTTACAACACAATCAAAACAAATATTTGATTAATCAAGAAAATAATCGGCAGTTTAATGAATAGCTGTTACAGTAGTTGCAGACCTAAATCGGATGACAAGCAGGAAAGTCAATGTGAAGAAAGAAGTTGTCATGTCCTGCCCTCACTGTTTGTTTGACAATCTAACTCTAATAAGAACAACAATGGGCACCAGAGAGGTTTTTGTCATCTCTCACTGTTAGGACAGAATCTAGATCATGTTAGCATCTCTGTTTTTCTCCTGGTGAACTCGAACCCTATCTTCAGCATGGTTTATAGGACGGCACCTAAAAAGAAATGCTCTACATTCAGAGTGGCCATCTTTGTTGTTACCCCAGGTGGTTTGAGTGTGTTTGTGTGAGTCTGCTCCAGCTCTGTCATTGCTCTTTCAGCTGTTGTTTCTTCAGCTCTTTACTCGCTAGTTTCATAAGCCAGACTCTCACCTGTCTGTCTAGTGACATAGTTGTAAGCTGTGAGACTGCAGCTCAGCCTTTCCTGCACATAACTGTGTACTCTGATAAATGTCTCCATGTGGTATTTGAACAGTCTTACAGCAATATTCAAAACATAAACATCAACTTTTGCATTACACAGCATGAATTTACAGGTGGATATTTAATAGGGGTGGGGAAAAAATCGATACAGCATAGTACTGCAATATTTTGTGTGGCAATACTGTACTGTTAGACTGTTAGACAAACAACCAAGTTTCGCTTTTTTATTGTATTAATTATTATAAAATAAACTTTTGGTAGCCTACTGAAATAATACAATCAATTGCTGTACAGTTCAGTAGATACATTTCGCTGCAATAAAAGTTGCTGAAGTGAGACAGACTAAACATGATCTTATTAGATAATACAGATGCTGACAAAGTATTCCTTTTAGGGACACAATCTGCAGTTGAAAAATATGATAGATTGCAATATATTTTATCACAATGCTCAGCATATTGCAACAAGTTTAAAATCGCAGTAATAATGTATCATGACTTTGGTATGGTGATAATATCATATCGTGGGGCCTCTGGCGATTCCCATCCCTAATACTGAGTAGTGTTGCACAGTATACCGGTACTAAAATAGTACCGCAGTACTAGAGTATTTCAAACGGTAGTATACTGCATTTGGAAAATACCGGTACTTTGAAACTGATTCAATTCATTAATTTAGTTAATTTATTTTACTCATTTATACACACAAACACCTTTCTTGTTCCTGTTGGAGCACAGATTGCACAAGTGGTGTGTATGACAACACCTGTATCAACATTTGCAGCTGGCGCACGTGAAAAAAGACAATAGAAAGTCTGCCTCGAAAGGGAGACAACACGAGACAACACCAACTTGGTGAAACATTTGAGCAACCAAACCGTGACGTCCGTACCGAGGTACTTTCGAACCATGATTTTTTTTGGTACCGTTACACCCATACTATTTATTGTTCTAAAGGTTTGTAGCCAAAAGGACTTTTCCTTAGGAAAAGTACAGAAAAGTATCAAAATTCATATTGGTATGGGTACCGAAACAAAGATTTTGGTATCGTGACAACACTAATACTGAGTGAAACTAATGATTGTCATTATTCATTACTCATTTAATTGATTGATTAGTCTATATCTAAGAAAATAGTCGGACAAACCCATTGCAATTTACCAGAGGCCAAGGTGATGTCTTCAAACTGCTTGTTTTGTTAAACCAGTAGTTCAAAGCCCAAATATGTTTAATTAAAATATAAAATGAGGGAAACACAGCATTTGAGAGGCAAGAACCAGATGTTTGGCATTTTTCCTTGATAAACGATTTACACAATTGGTTGATTTTCAGTATTATCACTGATTATTTTTTTATTGATTTACTATTCATTCAATTACCTAGTAGCATCAGTACAATTGTACAACACAATATATTTGTGTGTGTGTGTGTGTGTGTGCTGAACTGTCAGTCGTTATGCTTTCTCCTCCAAACCACTCAGTGTTGTTATTATTGCCCTCTCTCCCCTCACAGCTATGCTGTCGCTGTTGGTAACCACAATAAATCACCATTACACCAATGGTGTAATGAAAGCATCATCCCCCGCCTCCCTGCTCTCTCCTTTTATTATCCTTCACACTTTTTCAACTGTTGTCTCCCTTTATTCTCACTCGTCCCTCTGTCCTAACCTCCAGTCCTATCTGTCTGGCCAACACAACTTGTGTTCTGGCTATTAGCATTTGGCATTGTGCCTCCATACTACCAAAGAGTGACAATACTCTAATCTTTTTAGTACATGAGATGCCAAACATCAGGCGCCCTTGAAACAAGCACTTAACCCCAAAATGCTGCAGTGAGGATGCTCGGTCGCCAACACTAGTGAGTCCAGTGGACAAAGACTGTCAGTCCTGAGCAGCTAACGGTTGTTAATTTATAAAACTGTGTCTATGAAACAGTATGGTGCTGAAAAAGGAGCCCATTGGCTGCTTTCGGATTCATATTTATTTAGTTAATATCTAAAGAATTTGCCTAGGTCTAGTCTCAGAGGTCCCATCATGTTATGTCCAGCATTTCCAAAAAGATGCACACTATAAGAACCGACTTTAAACCATAAGCCCAGTTCAGATTTGTGTGTGTGTGTCATTATATTCTCTGATCTTGCACTAACCTCTGATAAATAAACAAACAACAAGCTACTGAGTGGGCTCTAGAACTCATCTGCAACCCCTCATCACACCCTTTCGAATTGCAAGAATCTTTTAAAGTAACTTGGGTACAGTTTTGGTTATGATCAATTTAAGAAATGCCTTTTTTGCATGTTCCACATTTTAACATTCAGTGTGGGACTCACACTTATCTGATCTTGCTCTTGACTTGGCCTCGTCCTGCCTTGGTCTTGGTCATGACTGGTCTCAGTTTAGGTAGGCTTGACTACAAGACCGCTAACCCACCGAAACACGTGGTTGAAAACGTACTAATCCCTGTTTTTCCTCACACATTCAGGCCACATTTTTACAAACAATACTGCACCCACCACTCTATAAGTAATTTCTTCAGACATGATAACAGTTTAAGGGACAGCATTCTTTCTTTGTTTTTTCCCCTCTGATCACGTTGCTGTGCTAATTATCCAAGAATAGCCTAACTGAGTGAGTGAGTGAGTGAGTGAGTGAGCGAGCGAGCGAGACGACCATAATCAACAGAGACTAGGGGTCAGAGTCTAAAGAGTGAGAAAAATTAGCATGATGCTATAGGAGAGAGATATTACAGAGAAATAGGAAGGCTGACATGGAAGAGGAGAGGTAAAGTGGAAAAATAAGGGGAAAAGAAAGAAATCAAAGGAGCGAGAGAGAGAGACAGGAGGGCATATCACCAGAAAGATGAAGAAAGAGGGAGGAGGAAAGAGAGAGACAGCTGCCAGTGTTAATCAGTCAGGGGCAGCAGCTCTGTGTCTCTGTTTCTGTAAGGCTTAATAGGGACCAGACCCTCAGTGTAATTCTCCTTTATCACACACACATACACACACACACACTCCCACACATGGAGCAGTCCTCATCAATACCGTCACATGCAGATCAAACGTCTGGGGACATTTATGATGACCTCTGCCATTTAGCTGATATGTCATCTGCCTGGACAAGCAACTCGACTTCTATAATTTCTATCAATTGATCCAATATTCAGATAGCAATTCAATTTACTTACAAGGATCTAACGAAAATTAACGAAATCTCATTGTTCTCCATTACAACATACCAATACTGAACAGTCATCAAATTCAAGCTCCCTGATACAAGGAATTTACCTATTGAATAGAAATAAACTTAGAATATACTTAATGGTTAAATATACTGTATATTCTCTAAAGATTTAAGATTTTTGTGTATTGTTAAACACAGTACAAAATGTCTTGCCTTGCACCATTTCACTGTATATGAGACCTTAAGTTCACAATACACTGTGCCATTTTGGGCTGTCCCAGACAAAAGATCATGGCGTTATCTTTCATTGTGGCTCTAAAACTGTGGCCCTACATCGCAAAATAGAGAGGTTCAAGGATGGCCATGGTCTTGGTCTTGCGATCAAAGACAGCTTTGAGGGATTACTATCTTTCAATGTGACTGCTGTTATGGCCTATGTCTTCTAACTAACCAACAAAAATGCAGCATGAAATGATGCACTGGCGCTAAACCCAGGCAAACAGATGGATGGAAAGCAGCTTGCCATGCAGGCAAAACGCGCTAAAATAAATGTGTGGGATTCCAGCAAAGAGGAAAACCTTGTTAAGTTGTGGCAGAAGAAGCCATGCCTATATGATGTGTCCTCCAGCTCTTACCATGACCACGTAAGCATGGAAGGAAATAGCAGTGGAGTTGCAGCTGCCAGTTGAGCAACCTAGCAGCTAGCAAACACACAGACACACCACAGTATATAGTGCCCAAAAAACTTCAGGTTATTTAATAATGTGGCCCTCTATGTTGTGCTCCACGGGTGAAGGAAAAATAACCCATGCAGCATCCTTGCACACTTAGTATGGGAAGCTACTGCATCATGGGCAGTAGCCTGCAATTCAGTAGGCACTGTCATTGTACATTAAACTTGATGTTGTACCCAAGTTTATTAGATCTATGCCGCACAGTGCAGCTTCCACTAAATTTGTAAGATTGCTAACATCTCACAGTCTGTAGGAGGCTTTGCTGTATATTAGTTTAACTGTTTCATTAACCAAATGTGACTAAAACCCACTTCTGTATATACTTATTCCATGGCGTCAAAATTACTCCGATCACTGATATTATAACAACAGGCCACTATATGTGAATCCAGTGCTGCTAAAGAAAGTATTACAGGGGACATCGTATATGTAACAGTTTTTTTCCCTCTAGGATCCTTTCATTAAAACAGCTTCTGAGGGTTATGGTGAAGACAAAATTATTTACTAAGGGTATTACTACACTGTATGCTGTGATATGTTTGTGAAAACCAGCAAGCATGATGGAGTACACTGTTATTTTGAATTTTGCTGTGCTTCAACAGCATGTTGCTGTTCTTATTATTTAAATAACTCAGTTATTGTTTCTTCTGTGCTATTTCGTGTTCATTTGTCAATAACAAGCGCAACAACAAAGCAGCAAAAAAAGTACAAATTTAGATGGAGCCACTAGCCACATACAAAGATTTTTTTTTTTGAGTACAAAGAATGCCTTGGGCTGCTTAAATGCCCTGCATGGCTGTTATTAAAATGCCAGTGGCTAACATACTGAATTTAACATATTGTTTTAAAGCATTCAGACATTTGTATTCAGTTGGCATGAGCTCTCCTATGAGACCTTAAGCTAACCTTAAATATAACATTTTTTCTGACCCAAACCTAATCAATGGACTCTTAAAATTGTATCCAGAATGACCTCACCTTGCAAAAATATCCGAAACCTAGATTGTTCTTACAGAGATAGAAGCTCTCTCTCTCTTGCTCTCTTTTACACTTAAACACACACACACACACACACACTGGATGCTTCATCGTGACGTCACACAGTACGCACTTTACACACTGCACTGAGTCACTTCCACTCACTTCACCTCAGCAAAGTGAAACAACATCTGTGAGCACGAGCTGCAGCCGACGCCCAGTTCTGAGTTGGTGAGACCACAAGTCTTAATCAAAACAGTCACCTTGTGGTCTGATAAACAACAGAGCACCAGCAGAGAGCTTCAGTGTCCCCGAGAGGCTGTCTATCACCCAGACGAGTCAGGGATGACAACAAGAAGGGTGTCAAAAAGAACTCTATACTGCAATAGAGCCGGGCAATATACAGTGATGCGAGATACAGCGATAGTCATTTTGCTTTACCAATGTATTTTTATAATGTTGACCTTGATAATATACCACAGCTGTAATTACTACTGCTATACTCTAAAATTAGCACCAAATGTTATGACGTATGATACAACAACGTCAGAACATTTTTAACACTTTTGAAGATAAGGGGTCAATATGACCAAAATGTTGGGTATAACAGACATATTGTTTTTGTTTTATATAAATAGTATTGATACTGGACAAGATGTAATATCATGAATCGTAATAACATCACAATATGGTAAACTACTAAACACCACAGACACACTGCAACCCCCTGTGAGTGTAATGCGGAAGTTGAACAGTGAAACCACAGGACTTTAACTCCCATGGAATACAATAAGGTCAAAAAACACTTGTCTATTAATGCACCATAGGCTACTATGGGCTCCCAGAGGAATATCAGAGTGAGGGGGTGAGAAGGGCTAAATAAATGTCACTAAAAGTAACAGCAAGGTTGGCTATTTGCCATTATCAATGATTAAATTACTAAATTAATTAATGACCACAGCCTTTGCTCACTGTGACTGCCTTAACATAGAACACATGTGCCTGTCTTAGTCTTTTCCTTCCTGTTTACCCTCCTCCAACACCACCATCCATACAGACACACACACCTTGCACCAACAAATCAAAGCTAACCAACTGACCAACACCTGCCAGCACACCTCTGTATTAGCTCCCTACAGTCACTCTAGATATTTACCACTAATAGCGACCCTATTAAACTGCGAATTATAGTCTCAATGCATAACTGAGGTTGTAGTCACTTTTCACTGCAGATGTGATTAAACACACCACATTCACACTTGACAGGCTACAGTGCACTGCATCTTGTGCTGCAAAAGCAAGGCATGCTGTTATTGGCCGTGTCTCACTAAAACATCAGAATAATCTGAATGAATTCACCCCCTTAAGAGCAGCAAAACCCCCTCAGGGTTCAGGAATAACTGATACCACAGGGGGCAGAAATGCCAAAGTAATCTGAGGTCACATAGTGAACCACAGACACCATATAACTTCCTGCAGGAATATGTGGTATTATTGTTAAGATTCATCGCTGGGGAAGTTCTGTTGTTGCATGCATTGGGACACTGTTTGCCAAAAATGCCACAGAACCCGACATCTATAATTTAAAGTTATCGGTTATAAAGAAACCTAAACTGATCGGTGTTGCATGCAACAACCTACCATAGCCCATACACCAGGCCGCTATTCTGCTTCTTAACCCATTTATCTTTTCAAATTAGACAACCAGCTCCGGCAGGCATCGTGAACACTTTTCCAGGCATGCATCATGTAACACATGTAGTGGGAAAAAGACATGAAGCAGTGCGTCCCCCCACCAGATCACTGCGGTACCCTGCACCCAAATGCAGGCCGGCGTCCCTGCGAAAAAAAGGAAAAAACACCGTGCACCTCGACTCCTTGCTCCCACACAGGGAATGACGAAACGACATCCCATGGAGAAAGAAACCATCCTGTCGTCCTTCTATCGGCCTTACCTTCAGCTTCAGTGTCCGTTTTTGGGATTGATTTTGTCCTCCTCTTATACCAAGACGTCGTTGGGCTGAATCGATGAGGAGAGCGGTTTATCAATGGAGGAAACTGACGCTCCGCTTTTATTCCAGCAGGGTCTTCCCTCGATTAGTCCCTATAACAGGAAGAAGCTGTTTGTCAGGGTAATTACGGAGGCAGTCCGGGGAGCCTCTACCGTGGAAATGCAACGCCTTGGCGCATAAAAAGGGCGCCGCGTGCCTGCAGCGGTGACCGCCGGCCAGGAGATGCTGTCGGTGCTGAGGATGCGAGCCAGTGGAGGGTGATGATGATATCCATAGAGGTCCCCGTTTCCACCTGACACAACCTCTCCTTCCTCCTCCTCCTCCTCCTCTTCCTCTCTGCTGGTGATGCTGGAGAGAAATATCAGCATTAGTGCGGCGAGCAGAGAGAGAGAGAGAGAGGGGGGGGGGGGGGGGACTCTCTGTGATAAATTTTAGCAGGAAGCCACAAGGGGCCGTGATTTCCATCGTCATTTTCAGCAGAAGAAGCGGTTTACAGGCGGAAAAAAATAAATGCTAGAATATGTCAAAGCCTAACACTAAATATAGTATCCACAAAAATGAACAAAAACTTCTGTTTGAACTATTTTTATATTTCAAATGTGTTCGTGCTCACTTTGACCCATATCTAACTGCTAGCTTAAATCCAGATTTGAGACAACCATGCTAGCTAAAACGTTAGCCTACTACCGAAGTTTAAAGTAGTTTGTCTTATGAAATACCTTTTATGTACCTGCTTAGGCAAGGTCGTTAAAGCATTGTTATAGTAATAACTAACTAATAACTGACTACAGTAACTGATTAATTGGGAGCCATTTACCTTAACTGAAATTTTAAAATCCCATCTTCCAAGCTTTTGCTCCACGAAGAAGAAAGGAGCGGGGCTTCAAGCCAATCAAACACTTGTAGTCACGTGTTTCCATCCAGTTACTGGTATATGGTTTTTAGCACAGGTGCTAATATGCAGGCTCACCTATACAGTGATCACTACTCTTGGCTACTGAGATAATGATACAAAGTTCCCTCTAGGAAATTATTGGTCCTTGAAATAAAACATTAGGCTCAGGCCTGGTACTAGACTGCTTTGAATAGGGGGCAGTAAGATATATTGGTTGGTTACCAAAGGCGAGTGTTAATATAAGTGTTCTTTAGGCTGTAAACTATAATAGCTACACATTATTTTATGTTTTTATTCCAAGCTCTATTGAGGCTTAGCCCAGACTGCTGTTGGGGGGATGCTCCCACAGAAAAGTTTTGAACAACAAGCTCTATTTCTATGCTTTTTTTTATGCACTAAATATATGTCTTAATCATTTGAAAACTGGATCGTGTACCTTGAAAAGTTTCATTGAAGCTACCTTTCAGGTTGATTGTGAATTGTGACGTTAAAACATAAATAGCTTTTGGTGTGAGTTTTAAGTAGAAAGAGAATTGCAACTGCTATCATTAAACCTTTATCATTAATTTATGTCAACAGTGGTGAAATGTTACTATAATATAATGAAAGAAAGAAATTTATCCCAGAGGAGAAATTCAGCTGTCCAGCAGCTCATAAAAGACAAAAAATAAATAAATAAATAAATAAATAACCGTTGTATTACCATTTTAGTTCATTCTGGATCCACACCTCAACATTATGCAATGTGACTCCTGACGGAGGATGTTAGTTGATTTCAACATGTTCAAATCTAAAAGTGAAGTAACTGCACACTCCTTTGTCACCCGGGACAGGGTTGGGCCAGGGGAAACTTCATAAACATTCTGAAATGCTGTCTATGAATAATCAATTATTTGTCCCCCTTTTAAATTTGGCAAATGTAACACATTAAGGTCTTCCTTTCTTTGTATAAAAACAAACATTTTTCCAGTTTGTCCCGCTGTGCTGCAGTACGGGCTTGTAGCCTAAGAACTGACTGACCTGTCAACCAATAAGACAGGAGTATCTCCATGCATTTTCCTCTAATCACTCTCTGATTGGTCTCTTCTTGCCTCCACTCCATTCACTAAAGATACAAAATTACAATAGTGTACTTTTCTTTTGTGGCAATTAACCTCTCAAAGTGGAGAATCATTTCACTAAAGATACCTATGTCTGGCTTTACTGGGACAGGCAAAGCATTTGGAAGCGCATTGACCCCCTTCCTTATGCCAAGAATCAGCCCTGATTAGGTTACAGATTTCCCAACACTTAGGCCCAAATGGTGTTCCTGAGTCATTTATTTATTTAAGTATTTTGTTGACCTAAATGTAGTCAAACTTAAAAGGCTAATTACCACCATTAATAACTAACTAACTGCAGAAACATACTGAAACCTCCAAATACCAAGAAAAGCACATGCAACTGAACTTTGAAGATTATTTAGAGTGCACATTGCCCAGACAGTCACTCTTTAGGGTTAAATATAGACAAAACACACACACACACACACACAAACACACACACACACACACACACACACACACACACACACACACAGGCCTCCAAACAGGCAGAATCCCAAAACAATATAAGAGCAATTGTACATTAAACTCTAGCCAATGTCTGATACATTTTTTTTTAGAATCCTGCTTTAACCTTTGAAACTTTCTTTTCCTGATGTTCACATTAAAAATGTGCAGGAGATAATAATATAATTAAAAAAACATGCTGTATTGCATAACATTACACATGTCTATGGCAGACATGTGTCCAAAGTGGCTTACATTTTAAAAGCCTGCTTGGCTCAAAGGAATTTGTGGTTCAGTGTCTTGCATTGAGTTCCAACAAGGTTACCAGGGAATTTGATCGGCCACCCCAAAATTTCTGACACATAATGGCTTCTGACTCCGTGCAGCATTGCTTTTGATCTGCCAGTTAATCTTACAGCCATTTTTGAATGGACATTTCAAAGGTGATTAAAAAAGAAAAAGAAAAAAAGAAGAAATTTTATTGTGTGCCATGTGAAAGCACAGCAAAATAGGTTGTCACTCTCAAACATTTCAAACAAACACAGAAGAATTTAATGAGATAAATGTAATTTATTTGGAAAAACAATAAAGTGACGCATTTTGGGTAAAATCTAATAAAACTTTTACCAACAAACAACAGGGACCTCACAGTCTAATTCAAGTGTACAAAGGCAAATAGAAGAGCTAAGTGCACTTGACTTCACTCTCAAAGTGAGTCTGTTTTGGAAGCCCTGGGGAGCATAAAAGCAGGTCAGCCTTTTGTGTATTCACCTTTTTACAAGCAAAACTTGTGAATATGTTTGACCTTTTCTTCATAATTGCTGATCTAGAGCCCTCTGCCATAGTCCTTCAGTACCAACCAATCATCACATAGCCTTTAACATATAGCAGTCACATTATATCCAGACCCAGACAAACATAAGAATATTCCCAGTTTCAGTCCTTGCTTATCATGGTTTCTTTGCAGTATTTATGATTTAGATGCCTTAGACTAAAGGCTTAAATCCAAATGTCTTAAAAAAAAAACCCCCCATTAATCTCAAATTTTGATGAAACACATGGCTGACATTTCAGACCCGATTTGAGTCACAAACCTTCAAAGACTTTCAAGGAATACCGAGGCTGGTAGAAACCAACAAAGTCAACCCAGGGGTGATGGTGAAAGGCCTACATTTACTCAAGTGCTGTACTTAGGCACAATTTTCAGGTAATTGTACTTTATTTGAGTATTTCCATTTTGTTCTACTGTATAGGCCAACTTCTACTCCACTATATTAAGAAAGAAAATATTGAACATTTGACTCCCCTACATTTATTTAACATTAGTTACTAGTAATGACATGCTAGTTCAGATTACTAAAAGAAAAAAATATACATTATTCTGAAAAGGCACATTATGCATAATGAGTGGGCTACTTTTGATGCCAATACTCATTTAGTTTATTTAAGTAAGAATCTGAATGCAGTACTTTCACTTGTAATAATAGGAAGCCTTTGTTGTCATTGTACACTGTACAGCAAAATATCGCCTCTCCCGATCAATGCAATAAAAAGAAACAGGCAAACACCACAAAACAACTTCAGCAAACATCCTCAGTCGACAACACAGGTTCCAAAGTAACAAGTAAAAAGTAAAATTTATAAAAAAAGAAATAAATAAAATTTTGCACTACAACCCGAGTATTTATTGACCAAGAGTAAATGTAATTATTGCACTGGAAAAAGAGTATTTATTGCACTGTAGCAAATGTAATTATTGTTCTAACAGATCAAATCATTGCAATAAAGAAGAGTATTCATTGCCTAAAAATAAATGTGATTATTGCATTACAATAAATGTATTTATTAAAATATAATAACAGTATTTAATGAGAGTAAATGTAAAGTCATTGCACTACAATAAATGTGATTATTGCACAAAAATAACAGAATTTATTGCTCCAGAAAAAAATTAATTGTTGCACTAGTATGTAATTAATGCATTCGAATAAATGTAATCATTGCATTTGGATCCGTAGGATTGCCCTCGAAAGACAGTCTTTAAATTGTGCTATAGCTACTTTTACTTAAGTAAAAGATCTGAGTACTTTTTCCACCACTGGCGAGGAGTAATATGAACAGTAGGTGAACAGCAGTCTGTGAGCAGCAGGGCTCCTTTAAGTGTTCCTGTGAGAGGAGGAGTCTGAGCTGCGGAAGCGCCTCCGCTGCTGTCACATAAGAGACGCGTTTCTACACAGCTACTTGATATGTCATGTCAATGTGACTTCATAAGTGAAGGTGCCCTCAGCTTTGTCGGACACAGCTTGTTTGAGCGTCAAGTTGTTTCTGTGTCTTGGAATTCGCTTATTAGGAATAATGTTGGAGTCCATCAAAAACGTCGCGATATTTGGAGCCACGGGAATGACCGGACTGGCGACCCTTCCACAAGCAGTGGCTGCAGGTGAGGACTGAGAGTAGAACACAACACAATAGGATTGAATAGAGGGACATACTGGGGTCAGTCATGGGCCCCGGAAGGTCCCTTTAGTAATTTTACATTAAAGTTGTGCACAATAATTTGCACCACAGAGAAAAGAAGTGTTGTCTGTTGTGGTCAAAGTTTTCACCCTCCAGCCTGTATCTGTCAGCCTTGGTTTATCGTGTGATGGTCCTGGATTTACCGAGTCTGCAGTATTAGTAAATAGCTTTACATCACGAGATTGATGATAACAGAAATGATTAATAAAAAACAAAAAAACCTGTTGGGCTTCACAGTGTCAAGTTGTCCACATCTACTTCTGCTATGGATTTAGAGTTGGTCAGTTAATCAATAAAGTATCAATAACGTGATATAAGACTAGAAAGGATTGTGCTTAGCCTATTGTAAAGTTTTCATAAACCTAACTTATAGTTTTATCTCATGTCTGAGTTTAGTCATGAACTCCACATTAGTATTTTTCTCAAACTTTCCTTGTCTTTTGGAAGTCCTCAGTAAAACATATCATCACATATCCATATAAAGTTATTTGCTGGGAACTATGGTGATAATTGATTCTATCAAATCCACCAGTCTCACTGTAATGTACACTTTTGAAGATTTTAGCAAATGCAATATTTTATATGAGTTTGATTTAGCAGCATTTTCACTTCCTCTTTCCCTCCTCACCATGTAGCAAAAAAAAACTGTTAGTCCTGGCAGACGTTACAGGTTATCATTATGCTGAGTCATATCAGGCTGAGAGCTGATAGTAGGAGCTGTTCACTATCTTGCCTAGACAGAGAGGGTGGGATCACCTTCATGTAGTGGGTGAAGTTATCATGGGAGCTTCAGGAAGAGACCCATTTGTTCTGGCTCCACTATGAAGATGTAACTGCACAACAACCAATATGACAGTAACAGTATGAGTGTTATCAAGCAGGTGAAATGTTCAGTTGTCATAGTGTCACTAATCCCTAAAACTGAATTAAAGTGATTCTCATTCTCTTACTTCTTCCCCTTCTCTTTCATGACCTTAATGGAAAATGTCATATGATCCTGCAACATGTGAAGGAGAAATATGAGTTTAGGAAATGTGTAAACAGATTAGGCCAATGATTTAATGCATAGGAGTATCAAAGTGATGATGGTGTGAGTGTGTGTTTCCACTGCATCCCTATTTCATTTCCATGCTTCCTCCCTCAGGATACAATGTAACACTGCTGGTGCGGGACCCTTCTAAACTGCCTGCTGACCACAAGGCATCCAGAGTCGTGGTGGGAGACGTACTTAACAAAGAGGATGTGAAGAAGACCATGGAAGGCCAGGACGCAGTTATCATCATCCTGGGCACCAGGAATGACCTCAGTAAGGCTCCACACTTTGAATAAGAGACACACAACCAAGCTGACATTATAAGAAAAGAAAACTAAATTCAAAACTAACTTTACATTTTTCTTTCTTTCTTTGCACGTTGTTGCACATTTCATACAAGCTTTGGATTTTTCCATTTGTTTTGAATTTTGGTGACCTAAAGTTGCAGCATTTCTCTAACTGTTGTTGCTTTGGGCTCTTCTCACATATTCACACCAATCAGTCTCTGCACGATATTTCTTTACGTTTATTGTTAAAGGTCAAATTTCTTTGCATAACTGACTTTGTTCACCTTACGCAAGGAGGATTATACTTTTTAATAGTGTAATAATGTAAGATATTCACTAGAGGTCGCCAAAGAATCCGAAACACACAGTACATAAAAAGGTGGACAGGATTTACAGTATGATAGTAGATGTGCATGGATTTCTCCAGGCCAACTCAAAAGATTAATTGTAGATAAATCAACTTACAAACAAAACAACATGCAGACATCATAGATAAAAGATAGGGTTAAAAAAAAAGAAGCTTCATTTACAGTAAAACTGCCCCCTCAGTAACAAAACACTTCCTTTCTGATGCATTAACTTGCGGAATGATTTCATGTTGGTCTTCTAAATACCGCATTTACTAAAAATGAAAACATTTAAAGTTTTTAGTGTTATGTTTTCTTGTATAAACTTAACTGTGTAATAGAGCTCTCTGAAATACAGTAGTTCCAATTTGATACCCAGTGGAAAGTGCCAGTGCCTCAAACTATAATCCAGTACAGTTTTGATTATTTAGTTACTTCGCACCTCAAGTTTGATTCTGTGATCTGATCTTTGCTCATCAGGCCCGACCACCATGATGTCTGAAGGCACCAAGAACATTATTGAAGCCATGAAGGCTCGTGGGATCAGCAAAGTGATCGGCTGCATGTCAGGTACAACTCATTGTTGATAAAAAATTATAACAGAGCGGATGAGGTGGTCAAAGTGGGTTAAAGAAAAGTACCTTGAAATATATTTTGTTGAGTCCTGTTTAAGCATCTGATCAACATCTTTATCCTTATCCTTCCCAGCCTTCCTGTTGTGGGATCGCTCCAAAGTCCCACCCCGTCTGGTTCCTGTGACAGAGGATCATGACAGAATGTACACAGTGCTGAAAACATCGGGGCTGGACTACGTGGCCGTCATGCCTCCTCACATTGATAGTCAGTAGGAAGTAGAAACTAGGAGCTTTATTCCAAACAAAAATGGATGAAGATTTCCAAACTTGTTACCGGCATAAAAGTGCTACAGTTAGTCAATCTGATGAAATGTGTTGGTAGATGATGGATTCTAAGCTGCACTCACAGTTGTGATGGTTTAAAGGTCCAGCATGTAGGATTTTGTGGCATCTAGCGGTGAGGTTGCAGAATCGAAACTTCTCTCATGTGCCAACTGTGTAGGAGCAGTACAGTGGACGCACTGACTGGACCTTTTAATTTTGATTAATTTTTTTTTTTTAAGAATTGATCTGAGACTCCCTAAGATAAGACATTTTTTGTAGAAATTTGCACCCAAAGCAAAGTTCAGACATAACAATAATGCAATAAGTTGATTATGCAAAGTCAAACTAATCTTCACAGCTCTGGCAAAAACTTTTAGGCTACACAGACAAAAAAAATTTGTTTTTTACTTGCAAAAACACTACAACTTTAGATTATAAGAGCATTTGTGTGTTTTCTCATATTTTATATGATTTCTTTTTTCTTGTTTCTGTCTTGCGCCCTCTAGACGACCTTCCTCTGACAGAGAAATATATGGCGACGGAGAACATGCTAAAAGGAAGAGCCATCTCCAAACACGACCTGGGACACTTCTTCGTCAAGTGTCTGTCCACATCAGAGTGGGATGGCAAGACTGTAGGAGTGTGGGGAGAGTATAAATAGTCCTGAACAACACACCAGTGATGCCCTCCAGACAGCGAGGGGGTTTAAATCTCTTCCTGTTGCTGATCACCATTCATAATATCTACCAAATCACACTGAGGAGAAATTTTTTTTTTATGCTGAGATTTAGAGTTAATAAAGAACTAATGTCTGTGTAGATTCAAACTGCGAGTGTGTTGTCATAAACAAGGATGCTTCTGTGTTAACCTTTATAATCACTACTGGGCAGCTTTTGCTTGGCATTTTATATTTTTATACTAATTTCGATTTTATTATCAGCTGCAACTGAGTGCTGAATCTGTACTGCTGCTTTAGCTGTAGCTGTTCACATTGCTTTACATTAGAAAATGTCTTTATACATTAACAATTTTTACATATTGAATTATTCTTTTCCTATCAGTGAACATGTCTTTGTTGATGCCTCCTGCTGCTGCTCTGGTGTGCAGCAGATCCTTTTTATAGCTGTTAGAAATAAATGACTTTATTGTGCAAAAGGGTGTGCTGACAGAGTGACGTGTCATGTGAATGAGCAGAGCTGCAGGCTACTTGTTACTAGAGTGACAAAACAACAGTAATAGGAAATTGTGCACCACTCTTCTATCATCTATGTAATTTACATTACACTTTACACAACAAGAGAAAACCAGAGTAATAGAGTAAAAAAGTCCGCGGTGGACAGTGTACTCAGTTACTATGAATAAATGTAATGTAAATGTACTATGAATAAATTTAACTATGTTAAAATATCCTCCTCCTTGTGTCTTAATCTACAAATAAATCTGGCTCTTATTTGATCAGAACTGGTTTTAATCACTTGGCCCATTTGTTTTGGAGAGGAAGTGAACTCTGCAGACAGGCTCCCAGTGAAAAGCTCCTGAACAATGAACACTGAAGGAACCCAACTCGGAGTACACGCTTTGCACATGGGAGAGGTTTCAGGCTTCAGCTGGTTGCAATCTGCAGTCCTCACTGTTAGATGCTACTAAATCATACACGCTGCTCCTTTAATTGTAGTAACTGTACTTTGTTAGTTCTTGTGAAATAGATAAATTAAACAAACTCGATGAAATGCTATTGGATAGGGATTTAGTGACCATTAACAGTATAATACAATATATACAATACTATAATACAATAATTATAATTACCTAACTGTGTTACATTAGTGTTATTAAATATGAGTCTTTTCTGTTGTGATTTGGTGTTTTTTTCTCTCTTTTGGGATACATGGATTGGACATTGACATGAAAAATTTTGGACCATTCCTTTAGTCTGTCTTCGGTTCCACAGTTCACCTCACGTGACTGTATCCTTTTTAAAGGACAACCAGTCAGTCAGACAAGTGGCATGTGTAACTGTTGTGCAACTCCCTCTAGAGAAAAATATGTGTCAAAAGACCAAGGGCAGGCAGTATCCCGGAAACCTATAATTCCTTCAAAATAAAACCGGGTTTTTTGGTTGTTTTTTTTTTAAGAAAAAGGTGTGCAGGATTTAAGTGAATATATTGGCAGAAATGGAATATAATGTTCATAACTATGTTTTCATGAGTTTAAAATCAATGTGTTACCTTAGGATAAGCCCTTTAAATATTTACACAGGGAGAGGGTCATAGTCCACACAGTCCACCATGTTGCAACATCATGTTTCTACAGTAACCCAAAACAGACCAAACACAGGCTCTGGATGGGGCCACTTGCGCTTTTGTGTTTTCATTTTAGCCAACTTAGTTCTCCTACATGCTTGGCACAAGGAAGAACTTTCAATTGGTTGCAATCTGCAACCTCAGTGCTTGATGCCGCTAAATCCTACATAACATCTTGATAAAAGCCTATTATTTTTCTTGAAGGTGTGGTGTTTTCATAAAAACATATTAATGTCCCCCTTTACTCAAAAACGTGATTTGTTTTTTAACGTCATTTTTGAGCTTTACTGTGCAGTTTGACTGAGCTATTTTACATTCATCTGCTGAAGGGGAAAAGGTTATTTGTGCACTGTGATCTAAATCTGAGTTTAAGGTGTGTATGAAACAGCAGGACTGTTGACATTGCAACTAGTTTGGAGGCCAATGGTGTTCCAATATGCAATTTAAACAATAACTTGACTTGATCGAAAACTTGAGGCCTCCAGCACAAATAAACCAAGAGGAGAAATTATATTATAATACATCAGATAAGATAAGATAAGATAAGCATTATTAATCCCCACAGGGCAAATTCAGTCAGGTGTTGCAACAGAGCAAAGACAGACATTAAAGTAAAAAAAAAAATAACAACAATGATGATAATAATAATAATAAAAATAATAATAATAATAATAATAATAATAATAATAATAAATAGGTATATGACTAGAATAAGAGAGGGATAAAACAGAAACTATCTAAGAGCAATTACAGACAAAACCACAAGGTAAAGTGACAATGGTGTGGTTAACAGCAGCAAGTCAGCTAGCCTCGTGTACACAAGTAATACTTAGTGTTGACTTAAATATAGCAAAATAATAGACATATAATATGGCATATAATGTAGTAAGACAGCATAACTTAATATAGATATAATAGTAGCCAAAGGAATAGCATATAAGATATATTATGTTGCCTTTTCTAAAGGATGGTCAAATTTGGGTTTTTATTTTGACAGAGACTACAGGAAACTGTTCTATGATCTGGTAACTTCATGTATTTCTCTGCCGTCCAATACACAGACCGAGGTGGAGCTAAAGCTGTTTTTTAAAGTTGCCTCGCTTGTCCTTCATGTGGCTGAAGTGAAGTCGAGGAGTGGAATTTAAAGCCAAATTGTAAACTTTGAAATGTTAATAGTTCATCTCCGTTAAAGTTGTGACTATTGACCGGTTTCCTCCCTCACGCGTGTTGCTCTCAGGTAAGTCTGAATGACTTTGTCTCAACAAGAGTGATTTGGACAACTGTCACTGTTACTATAGTTAAAACGGCTTTTCCTGCGTACGTGTAGGCCAACATCTGCAGAATCCACATGTTTACATGTAATTTTTTGCGTTTTCTTTATTCGTATAGAAATATGCACGGTTGTAACGCTCTCTGTTACCATATATGACGGGTGGTCAGTCGGCTAATACCATCTCAGAAGTTTTCTATGTTCTTGCAGTAATTGACTAAAACATAAAATAATAAGACGTGTTGACGAGAACTACCATTCGGTTATTGTTCGTGTGATACACACACATTGCCGTTCTTATATATTAAAAGGCAATACATGTGGATGGGAATCTCTTTTCTGTCGGTGATGTAATCATTTAGGAATTAGTGCTATGCAAATTACATAATAACAAGCCTGACAATCCGGTTCGGGCGGAGTAATCAGGGTAGGTGTGATTTTACATGTCACCATATAATATGAAGTATGATATGGTTATCAAACGTGCCATATTAATAGTTTAAAACGTTTTGTAACGTCAAATTACTCTTATTGTAGTTAACGTACATGAACTCCATTACCCATAATGCCTTTCGACACATCTTGCCCCCAACTGGAAACCTTAGCGATGTGAAACTCAAATCACGGGCGGGAGATAACTTAGTCAGTCGGCTAACAAAGTTGTAGCGTTTGAAACAGAGAGTTTTAACTTGGTTAAAATCGCCGAGTTATTTCAGAATTCGTTGAGCAAAACTTTACATGTTTTGGGCGTCACTGAGGAGGAAGGATAACGACATATTAACCAGCAGTAACTTAACGGTGTCGACTAAACTTGCAGAGGAGAGACGGGAAGTAATTCAACAGGTCTGTTTGCTTTAAGATATTTTACTTTTGAATTGTTATACGTTGAACACATTATTTGTTCAAGTACGTTAATCGCTTTCGTCTCATTAATCGATAAGTTAAGTCAGTTCATCTACGTTTCAAGTTATTAAACGGCCTCGGCCGAGTAACTTTAGGTTTCTGTTTCCCTCCTAATGTCGCACGATGAAGCTAATGTTGACGTCACAACCTAAACCCCATTTAAGTTGACGGTATATTATTACTACTTAATGACTTAGCTAACGATAAATAGAAATAGAAAACTTCGATGAACAAAATCACTCACTGGTTATTTAATTTGAAGGTATCAAATTCGTGTTTTCAACAGATATTCAAACTAAATTATCGCATAGCTAAACACAATTATTTGCTTTATAATTCTGCCAAATTTGAATTATGTTAAACGCAAAACAGTAAATCCAGTTAAACACGCTGAAGGTTGATTCTTATTTATTTAAAGCATTTGTTCTCCTCCTGTTCTTCTAGAAATTACGTTTATATTATAGTTGTATTAGTATACAAGTAATATGAACAATGCCACAACAACGTAATTGAGAAATCATATAGTAATATGCAAACGTAATTTCTAGGATAGAGTTGCCTGTCTCAGTCTATGGCTGCAACTTTCAGGGTTTTTTTTTATTTTCACTGATTAGAGGCCATGAGATTAAAACATGACAAATATTTACCACAGCCTGTCAAAGCTCAAAGTCATGCCTTGTTGGAATAGAAACAACAAAACTACAAAACAACAACAAAACACTTGATAAATGTAATCATAAACTGAAAAGCAAGCAAATCCACCTCATTCTTGAGGAGCCTCAATATTTATTTGTACTACATAACATTTTCATTGATTACTATTGAGCGATTGCTTGATTATTTCATGATTCAACTCAGACATTATGAAATCTATGTGTTGCTTATCTCATCAGCATTTTGATTTTTTATTATTTTGTAGTAAGGGTTTTTGAATTTCAAAAAACTCTCTTTACTTTACTAGGGATCCAGAGAAACTTATCATCTACTAAATGTTAACCAATGTCTTCAGCAGTAGTACAAGTCAACTTAACGGTTTTTCCCTTCCCTGCAGTTTAAAGATGGTCAAGAAGGGGCAGAAGCGTAAACACCTACCAGAGGATGTGGAGGTTTCCGACAGGAATAGCTCAACCTGGGAGAGCCAGCGCCAGTTTGTGCTCACAGTTTCCCTGCACAAATATCAGCATGGCCTGCAGCTTCGTGACCCCAGCCTGCGGCGGTCGGTTCTGATATGCAGCACACTGCGGTTGGTCAGCCTGGAGGGATGTAGGGTGTCATCTGTAGCCATGGAGGTGTCACAACCACCTTGTAGCTCTTCATCTGAACTCCAGCAGAGTGTTTTCACTGCAGCAAAACATAACTCTACAGTCATGTGTGCTAACAGCCACTCAGCTCTTGACAGCTGCCCTCTGGTCTCTTTAAATAACTTGCCAAATTGTGCTGCAAGTAGGTCTCTGGCAAATGTCACTCTGTCTGTAAAAGATGAAGATGAAGACTGGGGATCCATGTCCATGGATTCTAATTTCTCCCTCTCTTCTGCCATCTCCTCCATTCTCACTGCACTGGACTCTGCAATTGACGGGAGCCCACAGGCAGCTCCACGGACACCTCTCAGGTCCTTAGAGAACCTGTCAGGGGCCTGTGAGGGAGGTGAGGCATGGGCGAAACAGGGAGTGAAAGGTTGTGGGGGAAGCTGGGAGGTGCAGGAAGAATGGAGGGCATTGGACAGCAGCTTGGAGGTGATGGGGTTAAGCTACCTTGGTGATCTCACTGTGGAGGATCAGTTCCAGGATATAAACACATCCCTGCTTGAGAGGGACATGGGAATGCTTGGACTCAGAGAATGTGAAGGTGGATACCCAACTGTGGATGACCTTTTAAGGTATTTGATGTCTAAGACAGGAAATGCTCCATAGGTGGGCTGGCACGAGGGGTAGCTGTGATGCATCTGGCAGACTTTTGTGCAACATGAAGGGATTACATTTCCCCGGCAAAAAAAGAGATCAAGTCATGATAAAAACTAAGTGGGTAATAAGTCAGATAAGGCTATGGTTTTTTTTTTTCTTAATGGAAAAAAGAGATGAGTCAGTGCAGAATGAATTGCTGAAAAGCATTTTACTACAGTTTCTAGTGTGACTAAGCCAACTGGAATTTGGGAAGGGAGGTGTCTGATTAGAAAACAGAGGCAAATGAGAAGTTGTGAGCAGGTAATCACTCTCAGTGAAAGAAAATTACTTCAGCAGTATTGCCCAAAAATTTGCCAGAAACATCACAGCTTTAAAAAAAATAAAATTTCTTCTTCATTCAACATTGGATAAATCCCTCTATAACGTGTAAAATGTTAATGTGAGTTCTGAGAGAACTGATTTGGCTGGTGTTTGAAGCACAATGGTTTAAACGCTACTATAGTAGGTCAAACTCATGTGAAGAAATCCTTTAACCTTGTGTGTATCAAGATGAATTACAGGTCAGGATGTCAAACAAAAGCTACACCTGCGAAAATGTGCTTTCTAGTCAGAAGAAATCCATGACAACCGTTTGTTCAGTTGCAAAAAAGAAATATCAAGTATGTTATTTAAGGTTATCTGAGTGGTTCTTTTTTTGTATCCATTACTTTATCATCAGTTACATTTCAGTAACCAGTATTTAAAGGTTCAGTACAGTTACATTTTATTGGTTTATCCTGCATCAGCAGTAAAGACAGTTAGCCCAATCCTTGAATATTACTCAGTGAAAACATGCACAACTCCTAATGCCTCTCAACCACCTAACAGATAAGCCATCTGAGGGCAGAAAAGAGTGAAACTAAAATTTGTTTTGTCTTAAGTGTTTTCGCTCAGATGTGGTTGCTCTGTAACGGCTACCTGTATAGCCTGGCAGCTCAGAAGGAGTATTTAACGCGTTTAAATAGATGTTTTTATTCAAAGAGCCTTTACAGTACCGTGATTGTATTTAACACATCCCCATGGCCACTGTAGGTGTTTGTCACTAACCAGCCGCTTCTGTTGTACAGATATTATCAGTCATTCCCAGCGGGCATATAGACACTGCGTGAGCCACATTGGCTGATGGTAGTCCGAATGGTGCTGATTTCCACCCTCTGAACAGTTGTTCAATCATCAGTAGGTCACTTTCTGCTTGTTTTAGTGGGGTCCTCATATCTTGTCTGGTTTACATCTGAATGATTGCACTTTTGTTAATATTATGCATTTCTAAGTCACATGAGTTGGTTTGTGTTATACTCTGTATTTATTACACAACATTACAGGTAAGATTTGTCCATTTTTTTTAAACCAATAAAATGGAGTACTATTACATGCTCTGTTATTGTAATATATTGTTTTGAAGAAAAACGCTTAAGAAAAGGTGTTTTAACTGTAACTTAACCAACTATGTATGTTGATCCAGCATTTAAAGCCAACACTGCTGGAATGCGTGACAGGTGAAATGCTGAGATAATTTGTTTGAGGAAGCACATGATGCCTGTTGGTCAGGTTTTTGTACTTGCTTTCTATGCAAAGGTCATTTTGTAAATAGTTGGGCTGCAGTTTCAGTTTATTTATAAATGGCACGTTTTGTTGACAAGATGAGTAATTTAATGTCACACTGTATTTGAAGATTCACTTAAGGTATATTAATGTACCATCATGGCAGTTATTTTATTTACATTATTTTTTCTATACATATATTTTAATGGTTATGTTTTTAAATTGAAGGCAGAATGCCTGGACACTGTATCTCTTAAAAAAGGCAAATGTGTGTTTATACTGACATTTTTAATAAAATATGAAAATGAAATCATACTGTGTTTTTTTGTTGAACATCATTTTAATTTTCAGTTGAAAAGCCTCACACAGGACTGAATGTAGTCTGATACATAGTTATTATAATACATAAAGTACATTTTACATGAGCATGTCTTTGAAGTGGGTCGGGAGGAAATTGGATGAAAACTGAATCCAAGCAGTACTGTTGTTGCTTTAACTCTGTCATCTGATGCTGTATCTTCATTAATGACCCTGGAAAAACAGCTGCAATATTTAGAGAATCATATAAGTGAAAGAGCATTTTGTAACAGACTGAATGTTTCCAACCACAAATGTTTCAGTTCTGACTCAGCTTTTCCTCCTCCAGCCTGACCCACTACCCTATAAAAGACTTCTTAAAGACTTTTAGATCATTTTGGTGTTTTCACAATCACACCTGATTCAGAAATCTCCTAATAATAATACATTAGTGGAGCTGAGCACACCAATACCATTTAGGATGTCAGTGAGTTATCAGTTACATAAATCTAAACAAAACAAACAATCTACAGTAGTTCTCATTCCAGTCAGATCCATAATAGACAAGAACTGTTGAAATTTAATGTGGATACTTTTAGGCAGCTTCACCCACAGCCAGTCCACACTGTAAGTGAGAGAGCAATCACTTTGTCTCATGGTCTTTGTGTCAATCTGAAAAACATATTTCAATGCTCTCAGACACTTGGTCTGGGACAGATACACACCTCATAACACACTCAATTTCTCAAAGGAGCAGTGTGTAGGATTTAGCAGCATCTAGCAGTGAGGACTGCAGATTGCAACCAGCTTAAACTTCTGTCGTGTGAACTCTTGGTTTGGACACCTTTAGTGTTCATTGTTCAGGAGGTTTTAACTGGGAGCCAAATTATCCACAGAGGTCTCTTCCTCTCCAAAACAAGTGGAATGCCTGATTTAAACATGTAAAAACACTGAATAAAGCAGTGTCAAGTTAAAAATCTGTTTTTCAAACACTGTTAGGCTCATTGTGGAGGGGCAGTGGACTTTGGTGGCCGATGTGAAAACGCAAATGGCCCTAACTAGACCCTGTGTTTGGTTTGTCTATTCTGGACTACTGTAAACCTGAAACCTGATGGTGCAACATAGTGGAGTCAGTGAATGAGGACCATGATTCATTGTATAGATATTAACGGCTCATTCTAAGGTAACATAAGCACAATGATTCTGATTTTCAGGTGATTACGCACAAAAGAAAACATACTTAACTTCTGACAATATCTCTCCCTAAATCCTACACACTGACTCTCAGGTCACATACCCTTTAGAAAAACATTATTGCTGGGTGTTGTGTACCAACAATTTCAAATTTTAATTGTAAAACTCACACACTGGTATGTCTGAACTTCAAAACTACACAAGACACGTACATTTAATTTTTGCTGGATGAGTTTACAGTACAAACTATCAAGACAAGCGGGATATGCTTATAAAACAAACATGATAATACAGCAAAATTTTATTTTTAATTTATTCTTGACCATTGTGAATCCACGTTGAACTGATATTATTAAAGTACAACAGCCACCAACATGGACGGAGTCAACTTATTTTACAGAATCAGGATTTAATTAACCTATTTATAAACTACAATTGTGATAGTAAATAAACAATAACCGGTGTGAACATTAAAGTGCATTTCATGCATGTGTTCATGATCTTTAAAATCACACAGAACATGTATGTGACAAGTAACATTTGGTTTCCCATTGAAATTAACCACTTCTTCATTCACCAAAATTACAAAAAAAAAATAAAAAAATTTTACAGTCATTTTCATTTCTCCTCCTCAATCCCTCTAGTCCAACCCTTTTACCCTATTTATTACTGCTTTGGAGGTTAAGTAACATGTTGTGCTACATACATGTAAACACCAGGGGGCAGCACCATAAAGGAGGAGAGCCCATGTCCTGAGGCAAACACAGAGCTCATCTGTGGTTTCTGTTGTCTTCCAGGCTGACCCAGACACAAGAAAGTCACTACTTTCACACAGACAATCTGACTGAAACATAAAGCACATCCCAGTCAAATTCCTGAGTGTTTTAAATGCTTAAGTGTAAGTCCAATGTGACCTTTACTTGAAGGAGTTATCTAAAGTTGTAATGGATTCACTTGTCATTTCACCGCAGTTGTGATCATTCATTCTTATGAAGATGAATTCAAGTGATGCAAAAGTGGATAATGGTCGTTCCTGGCTCTAAGTCTGACTGGATGGTCTGGTCAATGATAGATTTTCATAAAAGCTGAAATGGCAAGTGCATCCAAAGATTGTGTTTGCCACCAATATTTAAATTCTCCACAATTAAATACCATATTTGTAATTCCTAAACTAAAAACTTAAACCTGTGGCAACAAAAGCAACGTGACAAAAATGCATGCAAGACAAAAGTGATCTGAAAACAACCAACCATGTATCAAAAGTTCTTGCTCCGTAGCCCTTCATGTGCTATCCTGAGGCTGTGGACACAGCAGCCAAGCTTGCATGGTGAACACACCACAGTTACACCAGTGTTGAGGAGGAAAACATCTGTTATCACGTCATTTAGCCAAGGCGGGTTGCCCTAGTCAAGTCAGGATAGTCCCTTCATATGTGCAGAAAGCAGTGTGTATTAGTAACCACTCACAAACAGTTTGGTAGTCTTCTCACAAAGGCTGAATCTTAAAACTCATCTTACTTCCTCATTATTGTTTGCGGTCTCCTCTGCACAACCCCCCCCCCCCCCACCCCCCCCACCACCACCACCACAGCTCAACCTGTGTTGATGGTGTTGTATGAGGGCTGTGATCCTGGCTCCAGGGGCTTACTGGACTCTTTGTCTGTCAGGTATTGGGGTGTTTGATCTTCACATTTTTCCTCCACAATGGGCTCCCTGTCTTCTTCCTGGTCTGAGTCCTCACAACGCGGCAGCTGCAGGAAGGTGGTCAGGCCGTGCAGGTCAGCCATTTTGTGGAAGGTGCGCAGCAGGAGGTACATCATCATCAGACCCACGAAAAGATAGACTGGAGAGAGGGGAAGAGAGACAAGGGTCACAGCGGGTCATTAATTCAACAGAAAAATATGCGTCTCTGTTTTTGCAAAAATCTTTACCTGAGGCTGACTTTAGCCTATTTCTGAAATATTTGATGCATCAGAAGGTTTGGAAAAATGGCTAGGAGTGATTCTCCTCAAATACACCATCATCCTATATTAGTGACAGGTATGTAATGGCACACCTCAAACATAGACAGCTGAACTTTAAAATTGTTCAAATGCCTGTTAAAGGTCCAGTGTGTGGGATTTAGGGGGACATATTGACAGAAATTCAATATAATAAGTATGTTTTCTTTAGTGTATAATCACCTGAAAATAAGAATTGTTGTGTTTTTGTTACCTTAGAATGAGCCATTTTTATCTACATAGGTAGTGGGTTTTGGTCCACAGAGATTGCCACCTAAGCTGCAACCTCCGAGGCCGAAATGCCAAAAACTGCAGTTCATAGAATGGCCACTTGAGGCTGACTCCAAAACAGAGTTGGTTCCTCTTGGAGAGGAAGAAACCTCTGTGAATAATCTGGCTCCCAGTAAAACTTCTTGAATGTCTGGAACTTCACTTATTCAAAGAAAAAAGATGAACACGCTTTAGCAGGTGCTTTGTTAGCAGCCTATCTCTAACTTGCTGGACAGTGCTGGAGAAACACTGATTTGTAATGTGAAACTGCTTTATTCAGTATTTGTACCGGTTTAAATCACTGGACACGTTTGTTTTTACGAGAACGAGACCTCCGCCAGCTCATGGTAAGAATCTTCTGAATGTCCGGATCAGAAATAAGGTGAGCACACATTTGCAAGTGCTGGGCAAGTGGGCCATCTACAACAAGCTGAAACAGGGGAGAGGAAAACTGATTTGCTTTAATGCTTTCAATCACCTGGTCCAGGAGAGGAAGAGACCTCGGTGGATGATTCAGTCCCTGGTAAAACCCTCCTGAAGGAATTTTAACCAGAAGTTTCAGCTGGTTGCAATCTGAAATTTTTGCTTGTAGATCCAACTAAATCCCCCCAAATATTATAATACTGGACCTTTAATGTGTAGGATTCTCCCCTTTGACACTATGTATGTATATGAACAATAAAGTTTAACAATATCAAAGTTGCCTTTCCATGTTGTATCTACCACACAATTCAGTTGTCTGGTGTAATATGAGCATTACAGTCTCACAGAAGTGCTGGCATACCAGCTGAGGATGGTATGTGATTACACACTGAAGATCACACTGTGGTCCATTTGGTCACACCAGTGTGCCACTTGTTACGTACGGAGAGCAGGGAAAGCCCCTTAAATGTGCTTTTAAGTACAGAGACCTTTACCAGTTGGTTTCAGCCACATACAGCCATCTAACATATATGTTCATTTAGTCTAAATTTGTTGCAATGCTGTTGGTAAGTGTGGCAATTTATTTACATACTGCACAGAGCAGTCATTGCAAATCAGCATACTGTAAGCTGTACAGTACATGCCATTTTGTGTACCATGTAGAAATTAAGTAGGCCAGGTCAAGTTAGAGCACATGCACAGAGCACCCTCTGTCCACACCCAGGAGGGATGTGAAGGTGTCAATGACTTGAACAGAATGAAATAAAAGAAAATCAAATATAAAATATGTATAAAAATTGTGACAATCGCAGAGAAAAGAAAGACAGAGGAAACTACCTTTTTACAAGTTGTTTTTAACTCTACTTGGTACATGACTGCTAAAGCTCTTAATTTGTGGCCAGCAAAGAGCTAAGGAATTACTGTCAGAGTCTGACATACACTGGACCATGGAGAGGAACTGCTTTTCATAAATCCATTTCACCCAAAACGAGGACAAAAGTGCCCTCAAGTTAGTGGCACAGGTGAAAAACAAACTCTGCTCAACATTTGTTATTTCTGCTCTGATTCCTGTTTGTGTCAAAGGAAAGCCAAATGGGTTTCTTCTGTTACATGTATGCACTAAACTGCTCCACATAACCACAGAGTTCAGGTCATGGACAATGGCCTCTCACTATACAGGGAGGCCAACTTTTCAAGAAAAACAGTATAGGATTACAGAGGCCTCTGCTCCACAACTTTACAGTCACTGTGGCAAGTGTACAGTAAGTGGAGCGGAGGAAATCCCAGGGGAAAATTATTTTAAGCTTTGGTCCTTAATGTTTTTCTACCTACAGGTTAAGTAAGTAAGTAACATTTAGGACTTAAAAAAAAAAAAGTAGTAAAAAAAAGTAATGCAATCTACCTTTATATTTAAAGCACAGATATACACACACACACACACACAGACACACACACACACACACACACACAAACAAACACACACAAACACGTGTATACACACACACACACACACACACACACACACACACACACACACACACACACACACCTGTCAACCTTTAATCTTTTGCTGCTCTTGTATTATTTTTGCAACTGTAAAAAGTGTTCGGCAGCATGAAAAACAGAACATGAGTGGAAGGACTTTGACTGTCCAAACTACCATCTCATAATATTTGCTCTTCAGTAACTCTCAATACTGTGCTCTCAGTAAAAAGGGCTTAAAACAGCAGTTTTGAAATTTGAAGGGAGTTTCAAAATGTTTGGGTTCTTTGCATTGCATAACTTTAGATCAGAAGATGCTTTTATTGCTTAAAGCCACAGGGTGTAGGAATTTCTCCGATCTAACGTTGAAATCATATATTGCATTCAAACAGATGGCGCACTCTAGCTCCTCACTCTTTCAAACACGTATTGCAACAACGGTAGCCGCTTTGTACCAAAAAGCTATGATAACACTGATGAAACCATGTCATCCAATGCTACATGGAGTATTCATTCAGGCTCCTACACAGACACACGCGACACGAGTTGACAAACCCCCTCATCACCATGCTGGCTGTGTTTACAACGTAGGACTGTTGGGGCGGATGTAAATTGAAACAGCTGTTAGTGGCCAGCGGCACTACTGCCGCATAACAAAGTCCCACCCTTTGAGCATGATGCAGGATCATGTATTATGCAGCATCACGGGAGACGGAATCCTTGTCGCCAAGAAAGTGCAAAAGGGAATCAAAAAGGCAGCGTGACCGGCGAATTAAAAAAAACAAGGGTCAGCATTGGGGTTGCCTTTCCCAGGTGGAGAGAGCTGCTGAAGGAGAAAGGTAATACAATCACAGGCCAGCGCTAACAGCAGCTAACGGCTAACAGCAGCGCAGTGATGCAAGGAGAGGGATGAGGCTGTTAGTGACTGGCCGCTAACAGCGGCTAACAGCGGCTAACAGCCAACAGCGGCGCTGGCCTGTGATTGCATTACCATTCTCCCTCAGCAGCTCTCTCTACCTGGGAAAGGCTACCCCGATGTGGGCCTTAGTTTTTTTTAATTCGCCGGTCACGCTGCCTTTTCTATTCCCTTTTGTGCTTTCTTGGCGACAAGGATTCCGTCTCCCATGATGCTGCTAGCGAAGTGCTTCTTGCTCCTCTCCTTCGGCTCCTCAGTCACGCAGTGCTGGCCTGGCTCTCAACGAAAACGCAGAAGGCGGTGCTGTATGTCCCTTGCTGGCGGGTGTATTCTCAAGATGGCGAAACGTAATGGAACCCCACAGACGACTTACCCGCACAATGTACAAACAAATCCGAAATTCTCCTTTTACGAGAATAAGTCAGATTATTGGTGGAGGTAATAGTACACCAGTGATGACTTATTTATGAATGCAGACATCAATTTTTGCCAGTAAACAACTGAAAATGTTACACAATGTCCCTTTAACAAGATTTGAAACCTCCACTGCTTTCTCTATCAAAATGATAGCTGGTAATGAGTGAATCGTTTTGTAAAGAAATCCAGAAAACCAGGGCAGGAATTTCACGAGGGCCATGAGGGCCATGGCTCTCGTGCCCTCCCAATTTGGCCCTGTGCCCTTAAAAAAAATATCCGCCCTAAGGCCACAGTGGCCTTGATGCCCCGCCCGCACTGCCCCAGGTGATTCTGCATTTTTTTCCTCAGCCTCTTTCCTGTCAAAACGGCTTTGACACCTGCGTCTACTGAGATAAAAAACAATGCGATGACAGTCTGGATTCTTATTGGGCAACATCAAATGAGACGATGCATACATCACCAGTGGTGGGTTTGATTCGAGCCTGGCATGAACCGCTCGGACGGGCTATAACGACAGTTTGACACCAATCTATCACCGGCCAACCACGGGACTTCATCAAACGCCCAGGCAGGGATCGGTACCGAGACCCGGTCAACAGCAGAGAGGCCGCAGTGCAGATGAAGGGAATATAACTTCAAGATGACTCTAATCAACGACAACTACACTTGTTACTGTAAGTAAGTGCAATAAAACCTCTGCCAGCCAAGCCAATACTTTATCAATACATGTGATCAGCATGTAGAAAGCCACATTTCAACCTGCTCTGTCCACAGTATCTCATTCAGCGCTAAAACTATATCCTGTGTAATTGACCTATAAGCATCAGGAGGTGGGGTGTGTGCATGTGTGTGTGTGGAGGAGAGGAAGATGCTGGTAGAGAGATAGTGTGTGTTATTGGATACTGTTAATGTCACTTATGCTTCTGTGCATTGATAGCTCTTTTTAGTCTGTTTCTGCATCATGTTAAGGAGGGCCATGCCTGTGTATATATAAATATATATATGTATGCAAAAAAAAGTGGATCGGCTGCTCGCTGCTAACAATGTGACCCGTCGACATTTTCTGGTTTTGAAATGCGGCCCAGTTGAAATAGTAATGGAATAGCCCTGCTGTAGTTTGTTTGTTAGCTATCTAACAACACATCAGAAATAATTGTAAGCCAGTCTTGTTCAGTGAATCAGTTTATCATGTACACCCAAAAAATATTTAGGCCTAATATTTAAGATTGTTTGCTTATAAATGCATGTACCTGGTTGTTCTATATTTAAAACACATTGGGTTTATTAGTACTATTAAATAAATCACATTATTATTTATTATACTCAAGTATAATAAGTGGCCTTGCCCCTAAAATAACGAAATTCCAGGCCTAGTTAAAACACTTACTAAAGGTTGGCCCTTGTTTTTCACTTGCAGCATGAAATGTGTTTTTACAGGAACGTATGTACATATAATCAGTTTTAGCGCTTGAGCTGGGAAAACAACACCAGTTTCAGGAGATGTCACATCAGGCCACATCTTGCAGTCGGTCACTAATCCTCCTTAGAAACCTGCAGGGACTGAGTTGGTTAATCTGACTCGACCTACATCATTATTATGTAATACAGCATGTGGGAAGGGGAAACAACACAGCTGCACCGTGTGAACTGCTGGGCCCCCTTCCAAACTGAAGTCAAGGGATTAGCTGAGGACATGACAGAGAAAAATACAGCACCTACCACTGTGTCCACCTGAGAGCATAAAAATCAAACATGAAATCCTTCTAATTTAAGACAATACAGGGGAGATATTGTGTATCAGTAAAAGATGCGTGTCCTGCATGGCCACAGAAACAATATGTTCATCACCAAAAAATGTGTTTACAGTAAAAAGTATTTTTAGGTGGAATATTTCTTGTTTGTCAGTCAAATCGCTGCTGGGGAACGAGCAAAAAGAAAATGAAATGCAGCATTCATTCTTTGTTTTTCAGTCCTGAATAGAGGAGACCACAGTGTTCGTCAGATATTCACCGTCTAGCTCTCTGACTGAGACCACAGAGGAACAAAACAACAGCATGGCTACTTTTGGCCAAAAAGGTCATTCCAACCCTGATTCAATTACAGAGGAAACACCCCGACAGACTGAAAAACAAGAGCACGACTGTGAAAATAACCTCCATCATGTGACAGTGAAATCTCAATCTAAAACAAGAACAAAGAACCACTGGGACCCAGTACAGGGTTTTATGAAGAAGCACATTTACAAGGTGCAACACTGTTGTAAATCATACCACAACACATTTATTCTGTTGCTTATTTCACAGTTTAATATAAATGGCATATTCCTAAGATCAGATATGAGAATTTGAGTTATATTGCCCAAATACACTGCATTTCAAATATTTTCAAGCTGACACTGGCTGCTAATAGTTTAAATAGCACATAGACATTATTTTGTCAAGAAGTAGCTTTGCAGTGGGGATGAAATGACATGGATCAACATCATGAGTGAGTCATGATGAGTAAAAGAGATTAAAGATGACTCACAAGACATGGTTGCCAGAATTATGATAAAATCAGCTTCTAATGTGGGAAATACACTCTATATATAGCACAGTTTCATTCACCATTTTGAGTCAACAGCCACGATAGCAGCTCTATGAGGCTACACTTAGGTCCACTGGTGCTGTGACCTCGATGTTAACATCAGCATGCTAAAATGCTCACAATGGCAATGATAATATGTTAACCACGTAATTTTCATTGTGGCTGCTGTCTTATTTTGCCGTGGTAGCATTTGCAAATCAGCATTAAACACAAAGCACAGCAGCTATTGAAATGATCACTGGTGTGACAAGTATTTAGCCATACAGCAATGTAATTCTATTGTTTGGGAATTTGACTGATGGTGGCACTAGATGACAAGTCACACGTGTGCTTATAATTTATCCGGCAGAGAATGTTAATGTGTGTACCAACAGTTTTTGAGACAAACCAAAAATGTCAACCTCATGGTGCCTTTAGGGGATCACCAAAGTCAGGAGGATTTATTCTCTGGAGAACATAAATACACAATTTCATGGCAATTAGTGGATTCATCAATTAGTCAAGCCAGTAAAAAAAACATGATCAGCAACTATTTTGGGGACCGATTTATCATTTCAGTCATTTTTTCTAGCAAAAATAATGATAACATGGGTAATATTTTCTGGTTCCAGGTTCTTAAATGACAGGAGCTTTTCACTGTCATACATATTTCTCAGCTGAATGGCTTTGGGTTTTGGATTGTTGGTTGAACAAACAAAGACATCTAAAGACAACTTGGTCACTTTGGATGTTTTCACACTATTTCATTTAAAAGGTACACTTTACTTGCTTACTGGAAATACAACTTTCAAACTTGGCCCCTCCTCCTAGGCTCAATGAGACTCAGAGAGCAGCGGGGGTGAAGCGAGAGAGTGAATGAAGGGGGGGTACGTTGTTAATGAGAATAAAACAGTGAATCAGAGATATGAAACATTATTTTCTGACTGTTTTATGGTGGTCATGTTCTAAAGCTCAAATAAACACCCCCACATCTCCGCACAGCCCTGCAGGAAGGTGCTGCAATGGCAAACTTTGTGTGAATTTTAGCTGAAGCATATGCTTCATCCTGCTTGGCATCTCTGCACGCGCACCATCGATCAGACAGACCTGCAGCTCATATCCACAGAGCAAAGGAGAGAGACAGAGACAGCGGTGTAACCCAGTTGCTACGTTTTTATAGAGTCCTGACCTAACGCTGTTGTTGGCTGGAGGCTACACACCACTACCTGAAGGCTGACATCCAGAAACATCCTGGACAAACCAATATAAGAAGAAAATAAGAAAACAGAGGCAGAGGGCAGGCTCTCTGCAGATACAGACACCAACACACACTGTTCGTGTGTAATTAACATGGATGGATTATTGAACAGGCCTACCAGGCAAAGGCCCATGGGCCCAAAGTGTCAAGGGTCCTCCTGGACTTCAGCTGAATGTAACTCAAATTAACACATATCAACCAGGAGGAGACTCAAAATGACCACAAAGAGATGCAAAGTAACTACAAAGTAACACAAAACTACTACATAGAAACACAAAATGACCAAAGAAGACAAAAATATAGCTCAAAGAAACACATTACACTACAAAGAGATGCAACAGAACAACAAAGACACACAAAATGGCTACAAAGAGACAACAAAGAGACACAAAACAACTACAAAGAGACTAAAACGACAAAAACAACACAAATATTCTCATAAGAGACACAAATGACCTCAAAAAGACACAAAACCACAACACGAAAAGAGGCAGATTCTGTGTCTTGCTGCTCTGTAGAAGAGGTGGTGGGAACCTTTTGCATGTCTGTGCCTAGGGGCCCATTTTTACATAATCCGTCCATGGTAAAAGGTGATGATTGAGAGGGATTACTTTTGTGTCTATATATATTGTTCTTCAAATGAGAATCCTGCATAGTATGCTTTTAATAGACACAGATGAGCAGACTTTCATCAATAATGAAAAAAACAACTGTTGGCTGCAGCCCTGCAGTAATTTATTTGCAGATAATTTCAGACATTTCAGTCTGGCCCAAAGTAGTGGACTGACCAAATAACAGACTGACAGAGCCACCCACAGAGTCGTGCCAAACATTACAGTCAGAGTGCTGTTAAATTGACTCTAAAAGCTTATTTAAAAAACAAACATATCAAAAGCCACTAATGCTTCGGACATAATTTCATCCTTTTCCATTAAATTCTCTGCAAAGTTCGATTAACAATGAGCGATGCAGAGGTCTGTACTTCAATTTCCAGACAGCTAAAAGATAACTCAGAAAGCAGTTCCATTTCTGAGGCACCTACTTCTCAACCCCTGACTTGCTCTCGAGAAAAGAGAAGCAGTTAGAGGTTCTACCTCTCACATCAGAGGTGAGAATTAAGTCTGCAAGCACGGCTGCAAAGGTCAGCTTAACTCCTCAGAGCAGGATGACATAACAACCATCCTGGAAATATAAGCTTTAAAACTTTTCTCTTAAATTCTCTCAAGAAATTTTTTTCAAAACAACTATAGTTCTACCTCTGGGGTCCTTTATGAAAAACAGTTTACACACATCAGCATAGTACAATCTGCACTGACATGACATAACCCTGCCAATGTCTTTCCTTTAATTATATTCAGTTCATGCTTTATAAAGAATTGAGTGTGATGGTCTGTCATCTCTGTGCCTCTGCAGATCACCACACTGATCAGGTGTCAGGTTAGACAGATATTCTGGGGAACTTGCTTTCATCTACAGCTCTGCAGGCATGTCAGAGCTCTATGTGACCCTCACAGGACAAAACCACACCAGGTCAATGCAAGTCATGTGACCACTGGTAGTTTTCATTTTAACATTCCCACAAGTGCAGTGGATTTTATATTCTTAGTCACTACTGCAGTGAAAAAACAATAACAGGATAGAAATCTGAAAAAATCACAATGACCCTGTGTGTGTTGAAACTGTCTTTTAAATGACATGTCACTGTTTTAAGGTGTAAAAACACCTGGTCATATTGATGAGGATTACGAGATCTGATTTATATTGGTAAACTATCTGAATACATAATCATTTCCACAGGATGAATTGGAGGCTGCCAACTTTTCCCACCTCAGTCAGATGCAAATCAACTGCAATATGTAGTCAGTTTTTATTTTCATACAGAAAAGATAATGTTACTCAGTGCACCAAAAAGATACACTATTATTGTTTATCTGTGTGCTATTTTAAGCTATAGGTGGTTCTAGTGTTGCACGGTATACTGGTGCTAAAATAGTATCGCGATACTAGAGTATTCTAAACGGTATTATACTGCATTTGGAAAATACCGGTACTTTGAAATTGATTCAATTCATTAATTTAGTTAATTTATTTTACTCATTTATGCACAAACACGCCTTTCTTGTTCCTGTTGGAGCACAGATTGCACAGGTGGTGTGTATGACAACACCTGTATCAACATTCACAGCTGGCGCATGTGAAAAAAGAAAGTCTGCCTCGCAAAGGGAGACAACGCGAGACAACACCAACTTGGTGAAACATTTGAGTAACCAAACTGCGACATCCGTACCGAGGTACTTTCGAACCACAATTTTTTGGTACCGTTACACCCCTACTATTTATTGTTCTAAAGGTTTGTAGCCAAAAGGACTTTTCCTTAGGAAAAGTACCGAAAAGTATTGAAAAGTATCGAAATTCATATTGGTATGGTATACCGAAACAAAGATTTTGGTATCGTGACAACACTAGGTGGTTCAGTTTAGTTACAGGTTTGGTCTGTTTAAAATCCAGTTAGCTCCTAGGTGTTTATTTAGCTGTTAAGATTTGAAATACTGTGGAGTACCCTGTGGAGTTTTCTTGCAAACAAATAAGTTGGTTACTCACCAAAACCAACAGTATGTATTCTTAAGGCCTAACAAATTATTTCTTTCTGAATAAGACATTTGCAAAGCATCTTTTCAAGTAAATCTTAAATCTTGCTTTCTTTAAATCACCTGACGCTTAATGGAATAGTGTGAAACCATTAGCAGGGTGGTGCATGATGTCACCTGCGTGCACGTGTGTCCTCTTGTACAAGCACTAGACAAACAATATAGGCACTCAGAAAAAAAAAAAACCTCTTAAGAGGTCAGAAACAGCAGAGTGTAACATTCACATCGCTGCACAAGCTATTGTGTTAAATCCAAATGCTATAAAGTGGCGCTTCTCTACTATAGCACACAAAGAGCTTTATATGCCTCTTATTTACCCACACCAACACACCAATGAAAGTCTGCCATGCAAAGCCCACCGACATGAGGACAGGAACCGATCAAACAACCCTGCTATCAAGAGCCAACCCACAGCAGCCCAGGTATATCTGCTTTAAAAGGATAGCTGGGATTTTTTAAGTGGGGTTGTATGCATTACCTATCTATAGTCAGTGTATTACATACAAAAGATGTCAGTCGGCACGCCCCGAGTTTGAGAAGCGGGCTGGTGTCCAACATGGAAGCAAAGAAATACTCTGCTGTTGACAGATGCAGCAGGAACATGTATTGTAGCCACCTAAAAAGCTCGATGACCGAGATGACTGACAGACTTGGGATGAAACCAGACCAATCAAATACGAGGAAGGCAGGACTGACAACACACTTTACAGACTTAATAGTTTTTAATTGTACTTATTTTCCCTGTATATTACACAGACCTCAACTGTTTGTTTACACAACACGTGTTTGAATTTCTGTCATCCAAGTGTGCTTGCAAGGTCATGAAAGTGAGTAACGTCTGGTATTTGTCAGTATTTTCCAACATGTCTATGGTACATTTCATGTGTGAGTGAGACGCACACGTGAAAATACCGGTATGCATTTCAAACTAATTTGTTTGCTCAGTAAACAGGTGCTGATATCTATGTCATTATGTTCCAGATCACAATGAGACAACACCTTCTTATCAAACATACTACAGATGACCAAGCCTTAAAAAGGAGGAAGTGTGTGAGTCTGGCACTGTGACTGTAAAAACATCCAGAATGAATTTTAAACGAGTTAAAGCAAATGTCACAAAAAAAGAGCAATTGGAAAATCAGTGTTTGCCTTATAAGTTACATGACAATGGTATGATCATAAACTAGAATTACTGCTCCACAGTTGTACACTTCTGCAAACCAGTCAAGCTGCAGTTACAGTTCACATTCATGTCTGTGAAAACATGAAGGCTTCTTACACATCTCCACCCCGGCAGCACCCAAGATCTATACAATCAGCACAGCTTCAAAGTGGGCACCCAACATGAGTGTCACCAATAAAGTATCTAACCAAATGTCTCTTCTTTTGTTGCCCAGTTATGATGTTGAGAAATGGCCAGAAACATGTTGTTGCGGAAGAAGTTGCCCTTTTAAAAATACAACATCATCACTTCATCATTATATCCTATTAGACATTTGTCTAACTGGCTGCAGTTTTTTGGAAAAAGTTAAAAAAAAAAAATACATAAAAAGACACACTAGACAAAAGTAAGCAGACTCAAATAATGTGGAGACACTGACGTGCTGATATTACCCTGCCAGTTTCAATGGAATGCAGTGTGAAGTAGTTAGTGTTTCGCTCATCTTAAAAAATGCGGATGTTCTGGCTTTAGCCTGACATTACTGTACTTAGTCATAATGGGTATAGTTTGACTGCACTATGGTTGGATGATGGACAAATGCCATTCTGATCTACAGAGGATATAATAACAACAACACTCACCCATGACAGCGACCTGGTAAAGTGCCCTGTACTTCTGCCCAGGCCGTGTCCCCGGAACAAAATCTCCCAGTCCGATGGTGCACAGCGAGATGAAGCAGAAGTAGATGCCATCCAAGAATGTCCAGGACAACTCCACTGCGCTGAACACAGCCGCCGGCGCCACAAAGAAGCACAACACCACCAGAACCAGCAGCAACACGAAGTGGACAACAGTGGCTGGCCGCGGCTCCATGCCTGAACGCTGCAGGAGGCTGACAGGAACGAGGACCAGAGGGTACATGATCCTCTGGACGCAGGCGGTGAGCACCAGCATGGTGAAGGGGACTCCTATCAGGGCGTAGAGGATGGAGAAAGCTTTTCCAGTGTCAGAGAGAGGAGTGGTGTGACCATAACCTGGAGATAAAGAGAGAGGAGAGGGATGTTGGAGGAAGAGGGGAGGCGCAAGACGAAAGACAAAGATGAGGATCATTTAAATAGTGATACACTGGCCACAAAAAAAGGTGATTCCTGCATTTGCGTTTGCAAATTACTGTCCATAAAGACGACCAATTGTGCTTTTTCCGGTTCATGCTCATATTTTGGGGTCAAGCTAAAACATGTTAACATACCTTTACATTCAAAAAACACTTGATTTTCCTCATACTGGAACACCTATAGTCACCCTCTGTCGGAGATGCTCTGTTTTAGTACCGGTCTTTGTAGGCCCTCCCTCCCAAAAAAGCCCAGTCTGCTTTGACTGAGAGCGTTTAGGGTCCTCAGGCAACTGCAACAACATTGCAGCCGAGGAATGACTTTAATGGAGTATGGCAACACTTTCTTTCATGAAAAATCACCAATAAAAGTGTCTAAACCATAATCTTCACAACTGGACTTGTTCCAGCAGAAATCTGATCCGAAATAAAGAAAAAATTAAAAACATTGGAAACCAAGGTTACATGTTTCTCTGACATTAGCATATAGCTACATATAACAGTGTTCTTTCTACAGTGAAAAATCACCAATAAAAGCTTCTAAACCAAAATCTTCACACCCCAACATATTTCAGCAGCTATTTGATTAAAAAAAATAAATATATATATATATATAATAATAAAATAAAATAAAATAATATATATATATATATATATATATATATATATATATATATATATAGTGTACACAAGCTACATGTAGCAGTGTACGCACTAATAACACTTGCTGTAGCATGCCTAGTGCAGATAACCACATAAAGAAATCTGTCACGTGCTCATAAAATTCTTGTAAACAGAGTTTTTGCTCACGGGGATTAATTTATCATACATTTACTCAATTATTTGAAACTTTGTGTTTAATTTGAACATCAGACATTGTAATATATGGCAGAAAATAGGGAAAAGCACAATACATCCCCTTTAATATATGTTTTTGTCATTTAAGCCCCACAGTGTATGCACACAGCGACAGCTGCAGACAACATGACGGCTGCAAAGTTAGAGGTTCAAGTGAAACATCCCTGAAAAACAGCAGCTGTGGTCAGTATCAGGACACGAATGGTGGAAGGAAGAAAATAAAATCAGGGCTAACAGCCCAAACTACTCAGTGAATATCTGTTCAACCTACCCACACTGTGGCACAGGGAGACATCCTCTACCAGCCAGCAATGAAACTACTGTAACAGAAACAGTGACTGGGCCAGATCTCAACTCAGTCTCTTCTGTCACATAAAAAAAGTGATTTACAGTAACAATACACTATAAAAATATAATGAAAACAATACAGCTGCTGTAAAGAAACAATACAAAAAAGCACAATCAACTCTCACACATAAAACTGCCACATTGATCCACACAGTACTGAGTCAGTCAGTCAGTTAATAAGACCTGACAGGGAAACAGTGCAGCAAAAAAACCTGCAAGTGTTTGCACAAGAAGATCATATAACATTATTAGATGTGCAAGTTCCTGTTCACTAGGTTTATGAGTTGACGTCCTTTGAGATGGCTTAAGTTGCATTAAGTTGGCTCCTTTAACCCAGTCAATTGCTGTGTAAGAGCACAAACTAGGCTGCTACACAAAAGCCTAATTACAGCTGCAACTGCACAAAATCATCATTTTACTGCACACAACAGAAGAACACAGCTTGTCCAGAAATAACACACAGCTGCACTTCAGTGCAGAGAGCAGAGTGGTTTCTTACAGTATCTGCAGCAGGAAATTACAGTTGTGTGCGAGGGCATAGGTTTCCTTTCAACTCTGGGTGAAATGGGGGGGTTTGTTGAACATCAAACAATTTCCTGCATTCTGGTGAATTGTTATGCACCAATTTGTGCCTTTTCTGCATCAATTTATGGTGGAAATGTCCCAATTTCTTTTAAATATAAAAGGCCCTCTGTTCCCATGTTTTTATTTGGGGAACAAATGCACATGTTCTACATGTTGAGGGGGGAGTGTCCTCTGTGTCCCCCTTCAAATCTACACCTATGGTTGTGCGACATATATGTATGTATGTGTATGTCTATGTATGTGTTTTGCAATTGTTCAAAAGGATGAAGAGATACTGGATCTCAATGGAGCTATCCTGGGTATGCTTTATACTAGGGTAAATAATGTCATTGGGAACAGTACAAAGCTTTCTTTGTCAAAGTCAGCATGAAGGTTATTATCCATCAATACCAATACAGAGGCGCTGAGACCAACACAAACACAGTGAGACGGATGTAACTCTGAAATCACATGACCTGTGTTTGACTACAAAAGCATGAGATGGGTGAGAAGAATTTTGCGAAATGTTTTTGTTGACAGCGACTAAGCAGATATCTGATGGTATTATATCAGCGCTGCTGTGGACCTTGAGACTCCTGTCTGGGGAGATAGCACAGGCTTTCTTTTGTGCAGGGTTGAGGCAAGGTTGAGGTCATGCTTCAAAAACATATTGATATATCTCAGCCTGAGTCTTCACGTCCATCCTGACACCAAATACATGAGGTCACTGAAAAGACTGAAATGGTGATGCCCTTCAACAGCAGGACACCTAGACATTTTGAAGTGGTGTTGTACTTTCAGGGGTTTAACAGTAGAGCTGCAACAATCAATCATTTGTTGTCAACTATTACATTAATCTACAAACTGCCATCAAATTTGATTATAAGTTAATCAGTTTGAGTAATAAAAAAGTCAATAAGAAATTCCCAGCTTCTTAAATGTGTAAATTTAATGTTTTCTTTACACTTTTATGACAGTAAACTGAATATCTTTGGGTTGTGGACAAAACAGGACATTTGAGAATGTCATCTTGGGATCTTGGAAACACTGATTTTTTTTTGGACATTTTTCACCATTTTGTGCACAAAAACATTTGTGAATTCATTGAAAAAAATAACTAACAGATTAATTGACAATAAAAAATTCAACCCTATTAAACCAATTAGACTGCAGAATTTAGTGCGAGTCCTCTGCCAAATAAGCACAAGTTCAGCTCAACAGCTAACCTGATGTACAAAGAATTTATTGTGAAGTCTATCCAACACAGAAATTTAGGGAAACCCCATTTAATGATGCTCAGTTAACCTGTTTCATTTTTGGTTTGAATGGATTTCCCTCTAAAATATTTCACTAATTTGCAAGGAAGGTTTGTTTTATGGCAACAGACATGGTGTCATTTACAAGCTACTTTCCCTTTTAATTCTCACTACTTAATAGCCTACAGACATTCAAGACAAAATTATCATTTTATTATCATTTTCTTGTCAGATGCATGACAACTGTATACTACTTATGCTCCATTTAGTGCCTTAATGACACATGATACGATGGAAGTTCCTATCTGGAGGCTAATTTAGAGACATGCAATCTGTCTAGACACAGATTAGACACACAAAGTCAATGTTTTGTTGTGTTCAGTAAATTTCTTTCAGGTCAGGTGTTGTGACTGCTGATCTTTTCACCTCTGTGAAGACAATATCTGTCCTATGTCTTTAAAGCGAAACAATGAACGAACCAAGCAAGCCTGTCTTTGCAGGTTTTTAACCATGAGTAAACCTATGGAGCGTGCCCAAGAGCATGGTCGGAGAATGAGACGATGGGCACAGAAATGCAAAAGCCCCCACCACCTCACCTACATAGGGCAAAAACACACAGGCACTGTGCTCCTTTTGTTGTTTATCTTCTTTTGTAGATTCTTGTAGATGTTTTTTGTAATTTTGTGCCTCTCAGAGGTCTATTTGTGTCTTTTGGGGGAATTTTGCATCTCTTTGCGGTTATTTGTGGCTCTTTAAAGTAATTTTGTGACTTTCTGGTTGGTTTGTGTCTCTTTAAAGTCGTTCTGTGTCCCTCTGAATCCCCCTAACATCCCTTTGTGGTCATTTCGGGTCTCTTGCTAGTCGCTGACATATTAATTTGACTGTTATTTTGCAGGTGAAGGCCACGGGGGCCCCTGATACTTCAGGCCCCTGGGCATGTGCCTGGTAGGCCTGTTTAGTAATGTAACCCATGGCATGAGGGCAAAGAAAAAGAAGAAGGCAGACTGCCAGACTGCTTCTCATATTTCATAAGGAAAGAAATGCATGAAACATGTTTGTTCAGGCCTCAATCACACACGTTATATTTATATTAAATGTAATGAATTAATGTCACTCCCTGTACAACAAAACACCACAGGGCACCTTAAATTCACAATGACTATTTTTATTTTTCCACCATCTTTAAGGTCATTCTGTCCATTTGTGTTCATTTTACATCTCTTTTTGATTGTTTTGTGCCGCTCTTATTTTGTGCCTCACCTTCCACCCCTGAGTTGATCACAGAGGTTGTAAACAAGTTTCACCAAACATTTAAACAGGACAATATTTTAACTAACTTCCCAATCTGTCCATTATAAACTTCCCTAGTCGGATTTTGCAGAAATTCATGGTTCCACTTTTACATACTGTACCTATTGTAGTAGTGCAGAGAGGTGTTTTTGTAATGCATAAATGACATTTTGTGTGAGTTCCCTTTTGGTTTTACCTCCAGACAAAAGGTTGAGATAAGAAACTGAAAACCTGTGTGATCATCTGACTGCTTGTGCTCTTTATCTTCAACATGTTTATGATAGCATTTAAGGAAGTGTCAAGTAAGGAAACGCATGCAGTATTGTGAAAGGAATTCATGCATCACATCGAGCTAACACACTTCTCCTGGACACAAAGGTCATTTCTCATCTGCTTCATGCATGAGTTTGCACATCCCATGTGAGTGTCAGCATGCCTGCAAATGTGACTATGTGTTTTCATAGTAGTTTGCTTAAATAGCACAGAAACTAGCAATAACAGCCTCCAGGAGCAAGCCTCTCTGTGATGTTACAACGATGACACTGCAGTATTTTGGAACTGAGTCCTGGTTGCTTGTTCAATGGGAGTGCCTGTTAAAACTTCTCAAATCCAAGTCAAGTCATAGACTTCATGAGAAGATCGCAAGTCATAATAGCAGTCTCATGTAGGAACTATTTTCTGTCTACCAAACTACTTCCTCCAACCACATCCTGCGCAGAAGCAAGTGTGCATCTATTCATGGATGAGAGGCTCGTGCCTTATGACAGATCAAGATGTAAACATTAATAGTGTCCTCCTCAGCTGAGCTGTAACACTAGCTAGCTCTGTGGTGCTAGATGAACTAGCAGTGGATGCACGCTTCCTTCTGCGCTGTGATATGGTTGGCAGGTGTAGTTTGCTAGAAAGAAAATAGTTCATAGTGCATCACTATGTTTTGCCTCAACATCCTGTTTAAACAGGAAATACATCTAATTAGGGTCACAGGATATCGGTTCACTGTGACCTTTAAGATGACAAAGAAGGTGATAGATACAGTTTCTGTCATACCATTAACTGACTAACTGGGAAGTACTGATAGAAGAATTAATACCACTTAAACAGCAACTGCTCTGTGGCTCTTCTGCTCCTGTTGCACTGGGCGATTCTCACAAATTTATGTGTGCAATTATATGTCGAGCAGGGTGTTTTAATACAGCGTGCAAGCGCAGAAAACTTTCTCATATGAGGTATTAGGTATGGATAAGACCTGTAAAAATAAACTTGCACTATTATGTGAAAGAAAATTAAGGTCCTGTTGGTTAACTTAGTGATAAAATGTATAACAGACAGAAACACATGATTCTATTAAAGAATAAAAATAAACTGACAAAAAAAAAAAAAAACTCTTATGACCATGCCACTGACCCTCAGGCTTTTAGTGCAACGACTGCAGACACAGCAATGACGAGGCTTGGTTATCCAAGTTGTCAAGAAATCAAACATTTCTAGGTACACATCTAATACCAACAGATCACATGATGGGTTAGATTTTAAAGACTGGCCTGCGGTTCTGTGCACCACACTAATGAAGTCAACTACATCACAGCTTTAAAGCCATTTAATATTGCATTTTCATACAGCTGAGGGGCTTGAGAGAAACGCAGGATCCTACATTCCCCATGGTGCAACTTGATATCGTCTTTAATTACACTCCCTGCCTGCAAAACACCAACACAGTTTGTAAAGCAGGCTCTCTGTTATAAATTTGAAGTCTCCACGCCCAATCCAAAATAAACCTGGGGACATCTTCAAAGTTATTTTCTCAGACTTTCTCAGCCACAGCAGACTGAATAGTAGCTGTTCCAATACTGACATCAGTTACTAAAATGCCTTGAAGACTCCCTAAAATGCTAGATCAGGTATCAGCCAGTACACAAGTTTATAAACCCATTCAATACTATGTTATTTTCAATAACCCTAACTGCTCCAAAGTCAGACATGTAATAGATGAGATCAAAATACCTAATTTACTATTTTTAGAATATCTCCACAACACTGTGGTCTAGACTCTTTAAATGGCTGCTTTGTCTTGGCTAGCTTCTTGACATGGAAATGGGTTAGCCATATACAGCGGTTATTTATTTATTTTAACACAATGGCATTGGCTCGGCACTCGGCATTAGCCGATATGGAAGTTCAGGTGAACAGAATGTCGAGCAGAATCGCCCCTTTACAGTCAGAGGCACTGTTTCCTCTGTGGAACTTTCAAGTTTTACATGCTTAACTATGAGGTAAGGTAAGGTAAGGTGAGGTAAGGTGAGGTGAGGTGAGGTGAGATTTATCGTCGCCTTGGGAAAACTTTTCTTGGGTTTGCATCACTGCATTACCGAAGCTCATCCCCAAACAAATCCAGGCAGCTTTCTTACCATCATCTATACATGGAAAAGCCAATGTTCATATGTAAAACCAGTTATACTGTAACTCAGCTAGAAAGTATTTCACATTACAAAAGAATATTTCATGTTCAACAGTACAATCAACTAGTTTTGCAGAAGTAAACCATACTATAAAATGCTCTGGGATAATGTCAAGTTTCAGCTTACTGCTGCTGTTTGAAATATTAAGCAGCAAAGATGGAACAAATGACCTTTTAATAATGGGTTAGTCTACGTTCTGGAACTCTAAGATGATGTGGGTGTAAATGTGCGTGGTTGTGCAGGTGTGTTAATAGTTCAGGGACACCACAATATTACTGCTATCAGTGACCTGGCTGGTCCCTCAAAAACCTCAGTAATGTAAGAATACTCTGCTCTCACCCAGCTGTACATCCTGTCTCATCCAGGTCAGGCGTCCACATACTGCTCAGTGGGTGTTCAGACCACAGCATCACATAACTAAATAATCAGAGCATCACTGTCACTGAAGTTATAATCATCCCATTTAGCTGCCATCTGCCTTATAATTCCACAATAAAAGTCCCATGAAGCCCTTGAACCAGGGCTGGGGGATGGAAAAATAAAATATCACAATGATTTTGACCAAGTAAGTTCAGATGATTACTGCAATGCAGCCTTCAAAGCAAGGAAAAGACAACACCTATGATTTTACGATATTCAAAATCTCAGACAACATCTGGTCTCATATCACAATGTCAATATATCTTTAGATTGCCCAGCCCTTCCCTGACCCTTTCCTCTGATCAGTAAGGTTGTAACGATACATCAACCTGATCGATGTTTCAGTTATATCCAATATCATCAATACAAGGGAAAAACATCACACATATTGTGATCTCCTAGATACACCTTTATATTCTGTCCAAGCACACCTCTTTCCTAAACATTGCTAGTGGCCTTGCGCCAGGCAGATAATGGCAAGCAGTGCCAAAAGAGACACTGAGGCTATTTACTGATATAGTCTAATATTGATTGAATTGAATCGGATCAAAATTGTATTGTGGCAGACTTTATCATAACAGCATGTTTAGTCCAAAAAATCAATATAATAGTAAAACTGGGAAAATGTATACCCCCACTGAGCGAGAGAAATAATTGTTTCACATTTGTAGCCCACTGTATTGTTAACTCTTGACCGTTTTGGTGTTGCCAACCACCACAGACAGCCAAAGGAGCTCTTTACTGTTTACTGTAAACATGGACAGTAAACATAGAAAGCCAAGACAAATGTCTGGAGGGACAGATGAAATACGGTTGGTGAACACTTGCTGAGGATGAGAACTAAAGATGTTGGGATGCATAGCAGTCTGTACAACTGAACTTCTTTTCTCTGTCTCTTGGCTGACCAGCTTTGGGATCCATTTGCAAATGGATACTGCAATAAAACTCTAAACTCTCCAGGACAAGTTCGCTCTTTGTGAATTCATCTCCAAACAGCCACCACCGTGCGCAGCGCTGGGGATTTTTCAGGACAACGAGGAGGAAGTGTTCCCTTCATGAATCAATGAGTACCCCAGACACGTATTTTCCCACGGGCTTTGTTTTTTTCTGACTTATCTGTTTTCATCTTAACTGACTCAACCTGAAAGTCACACAGCTGCAACTTGTCTGTCTATCAATGACACGTGGCAAAATAACGCCATAAAGTTATTGTCTGTATCTGACTTGTGTAGTTTATCTCTAAAAAATAAAGTCTCTGTATTGGAGTGTTTTGTGTGTCTTTTTGTTTTGTCCATAGTTAGGGTGCTATGTCACTCTAATGTGTAGTTTTGTGCTGTGACATCTACGAGGGATTTTTAGTTCTTCTTCATGTTAGTTTTGCGTCCTGCGCAAAGACGCCGCCAGGTGACTTCTCGCTAAAAAGTTTTGCCTGAACTCACCGACAGTTGTGACAAGAGTGTTGGCGAAGAACATGGAGGATGCCAGGTCCCAGTTGGAGGTGACGGTGGAGTTTGTGAGGACGGAGACGCCGTACTTGTTGGCCGTTAGAACTTTGACCAGAAAGTGATCCAGCGACGCGCTGTTGACGCAGCTCTTGTTCAGAAACTCCTGCTTCAGAGCTTCCATGTCGACTCGCAGCTTTTCCTCCACCGGCCGCTCGATGCTGGAGAAAACCAGCGCTCCGAACAGCAGGTAGATGATATAAAACACAATGAAGCCTGTAAGCAGCAGCCACGACCTGCTTACAGAATGCATGGTTCGTAGGACTCCGGATTGGCATCAGTGGAGCGGCTCACCGGGGCTTCCCTCTCTGTTTCACTGCCCGCTTTCCTTCCTTTTCCTCTCTGTGTGGGACCTGTTTTTTGGGGGCTGTCCTAATTGAACTTGAACCCCTCCTGTTTAACGCATCCTCCTCCCACTGTAGACACAGCAGGGTGTGTTCATCTCAGTGTCCTAGAGGCGCATCCTGGATCCTGGAAAAGCTTCCAAGAGCGTGTATTCAGGTGTCACAAGCTTCTGTCACTCAGGATTATCGCTCTCTTTATGTATCTCTTCTCAGTTAGAAATCTGAGGCACCATTCTAATTAAGTTGTGGAGGTGATTGGGTGAACCTACCACTGTTTTAATGACATTTTCTTTCCCTCTGAAATAAAAAACAATGAAGAAACATATCTCCTTACTTGTCTTGTAAGACCCATGGATGGATTATGTCTGCCTGTGTTTTGTTTGTTTTGATATTGTCTGCCTGTGTCTTGTTTGTTTTGATATTGTCTGCCTGTGTCTTGTTTTGTAATTGTCTGTTGTATGATTTGTAGTTGTGAGGTTTATAAAAGTCTTACTGTGTCTGTGTTGTGTAGGTACCTGTCTTGGGACTACGGATGGAGTCTGGCGCATTTACATTGATGTTTATTGCATTGATGTTGATTAATGTGCATTGTCACAATTCAATAAATAAATAATTAAATGAAAAAAATTAGTGATGGGGCCTAACAGGCACCAGCCAAGGGGCGGTTTGGGGTCCATTAGGCCTTCACCTGCAAAATATTGCTTAAGTGAACATGAACTGATCAGGAAGGGAATCAAAATGCTCACAAAGAAAGAGACAAGACACACGAAACAACCACAAAGAGAAACAAATTTACCTCAAAGAGATACAAAACAACCACAAAGAGACACAAAATGACTACAAAAAGGGGCCAAACAAGCACAAAGAGATATAAAATAACTACAAATTGACACAAAATGACCAAAAGATACACAAAATTACCTCAGAGAGTTACAAAATGACTAAGAAGTGACACAAAAAGATGAAAAAGGATGCAAAGGAACTGTAAGAAGACACAAAATGACTACAAAGAGACACAAAATAACTACAAAGAGACACAAAATAACCACAAAGAGACACAAAATTACCGCAAAGAGATACAAAACTCAAAAGTATGCATAACTATGACAAAGAGATGAAAAAACAAATGAAAAAAGAGGCAACACCACCACAAACTCTGTGTGTCTTTCTGTTGTGTAGGAGAGGTGGTGGGGCCTTTTGCATAACTTTGCCCAGGGACCCATTATCTCATAATCTGCCCATGTAAGAACCATTAGCACAGTTAGAGATTTATTATCAGGTTTGTTCATCTTTCTATTAATCTTACATTACATTATTTTATATTTCAATTAAGCTCTTATTTTCTTGGCATCATCCAAGATGTGTCACTTCCTGCTGCCATCTTTGTTTGGGACAACCCAACAGTTACAGTGTTTGGGAAGTTACTACATATGTTTCTTTGTATTTGTCTGTTATAACACCACAATTGCTGTTTTCATGGATGTATTATTTGAAAATGGGCCCCTGGGCACAGATATGCAAATGGCCCACACCACCTCTCCTACATAGCAGCGAGACACACAGAGTTTGTGCTGGCTTTGCTGGCTCTTTTGCTGTTGTTGTTTTGCATCTGTTTGAGGTATATTTGTGGCTACTTTGGTCATTTTGTGTTGCTTTGTAGTTTCTTTGCATCTCTTTATGGTAATTTTTACACTCTTCTTGGTTGATATGTGTTACTTTGACTGACATTTTGGGGGGCCCTGACAGTGTTGGCCTCTGGGCTTGTGACCAGTAGGTTTGTACAGTGTTGGCTGCTTTAAGCCCTTACAGGAGTTTTAGGTTTTTACCTCCAGGTTTTCTTTTCCAGATGTGGCCCACACCCTTTCTGTGATGTGGTTCTCATCTCGCTCTGACATGGCTGAGTTCTCGTAGCCACACCCAGATTGAGTCATCAGCATCACTTTGCACGATATCTGGGCCTGGAGAAGGTAAAAGATGTGTGCTGTAGTCAGATGCTGCCTGCGTTCCTTGTAAATCTACTTGAAACTCAGCTACATGACCGCAGTCGATGAAGCCTGCTGAATTATTTTACTTATCTATGCAATTGTTCACTAGTATTTTTGTAAGTTAAGTGTCTTCCAGAGTTTCTTCAGTCACTGAGTTGTAAATTGACCTTAAAGAGCCAGTCAGTGGAGAGTTCCCATGATGTCCATGATGACCTAAATGATTTTCCACAGTTGTTAATGCCACTGAGAAGAATATAGTTTTGTAGCACAGACACCGAGACATTGCAAAATTGTTGTGAAAATGGCAAAAATCATGCATGTTAAGTACAAAATATTAAGTATGGGCAGCTTCATTATGTATATGTTTACATGGACTGGGCTTTCTTGTCAGCTGTTAGACTGCAGCATCATTTTATCCACTGAGCAGCATCAGTTTGAGTTATTAGGGGAATAAGGGCTGGAGTTTGAATCTATGTCCTGATTCTTTCAATATGGACTTGTTATGTGTTTGCATTGGCTTCCTCTAAATATGAAAATCAAACATACAGTGAAATGTAGAATATAATATATTCCATCCTAACCTCAGAGCCTGAGTAAGTTGCTGGGTGCTGTGCCATGGTTGCACACTGAATATTAATATTAATTTCTTGCCAAGAGTAAAATGAGTAAGTTCAAGAAAAAAACACAAGAAAATGTTCTTGTTCGTACAGTAAAACTGCTAGCTTGCTTAGCTTTAATAATAAAGCCCGGAAAAAGCTAGCCTGTCAAAATTTTCCTATTAACACCTCAAAAGCTCACTCATGAAAATATGATAGCTTGTTTGTTCAATTTGACAAAAACAGAAGTGTAAAAACAACATATTGTGGTTATGGTTATGTGCCACACTATTTCTCATTGTTGTTACAGTGAGATTAGTCTCGCTCACCAGACTGGGCCAACCTTCACTTTAAGATTGGAGAAAAAAATGCCCCGGCTGCTTGTATTTCTTTCAACCAATCACAATCGTTCTGGGCGCACACACCCACAAAAATATCGCCTATGGGACGCGAACCATGGCATAAAAATGGCTACATCCCTGCAAGATCAAACACTGCAAAAGTTAGTAAAGGACGTGTTGAAAACTGCAACCGGAGGTGGTAGGGCGGGACTTCAGCGGGTGGCTCGTTCCGCCCAATGAGAGGCTGATCTATGCAGCAAATTTCCGCCCACTCAGACTACAGTGAGATTAAAAGGGCAGTTCACCCCCAAATGGAAAATACATATTTCCCCTCATACTTGTAGTGCTATTTATAAGTCTAGATCATTTTATATTGGCTGTAGAGATGTCTGCCTTTTCTCCAATACAATGGGACTAGATGGCACTCAGCTTGTGGTGCTCAAAGCGCCAAAAAACACATTTGAAAACCTCAACAGCAATGTCTCTTTCCAGGATCCACTGACCCTGTTGTGAGCAGTTTCACTATTTTCTTTCTACCGATCTACACCTGCTAACCGTGTCAGTGTGCAGAAGGAAGCATGCATCTACTCAGGATCCAGAGGCTTGTGCTTGTGACAGTGCAGGATGTCAAGCTAGCGGTAGATGTAAATATTACTGGCGTCTTCCCCGGCTAAGCCACAGTGTTAGCTAGCTCAGTGGTGCTAGGTGAGCTAGCAGTAGATGCATGCTTCCTTCTTCATTGTGAAATAGAGTTGACTGCTGTAGTTTGGTAGAAAGAAAATAGCTCCTACATGAAAATGCTCACAGCAAGATCTGTGGATGATCTTGAGTAACCAGGTCATAATTTTTGACCACTTTGAGCTCCACAAGCAGTGGAATGCTTTCTAATTCCAGGATATTGGAGATGGTCCATATCTCCAACACTTGGCAACTCTACCAAAACAATTTATACTAATAAATGGTACTACATGTAAGAGGGAAAATATGTATTTTGGGGTGAACCGTCCCTTAAAGTAAAGTATATTTTATTTAAGTAGCCCAATATTAAAACTCACACTTAACCTCAGGGGGCTTTACATTTAGTACAGCGTATGACACGCTCTGTCCTTACACTCCTGCAGCAGATAAGGAAAAACTCCCCCAACAAACCTTTAAGGTGAAACTCAATGGAAGATACCTTCTATGTAATATTATCTGTATAGGCTTGGTTGTGTGTGTATTATACCATCCATGTGTTGTATGTATGCTTTTTGGTTTATGTCTGTTCTATATTGTATTGTGTATCAGTTAAACTGTATTGTGTTTCTATTATATTTTGTAATGTTTTTATACCATGGACTCTTGGAAGAATAGCCCAAGTGGGCTAAAAGAGATCCAAATAAACAAACAAACAAAACACCTCAGGAAGAGCAACAGAGGAGGGACCTGTCTCCCAGGACACACACACATCTTATATGTATGAATGAATGAATGAATGAATGAATGAAATTTTTTAATTTTCGTGTCATGCCACCCTTGTGGCCCATCCTATATGGGATTATATAACACATCTCCTATAAAACAAAAAAAGAAATCAACAGTCCTTCCTGTCTCTAAAACAGCATAACTTACACTACATATACACCTGCTGAATGTACATACATGAATAAATATAATGTGTACAGTGTGTATAAATGCCATGTGTACAGAATTGACCAACATAATGAAATTACAATGCAGACAGTCAATATGACAAATTAATACATGGAATGTGAAGAGGAAACCAGTCGAAACTTCAATCATAAAACCTAGCCCTCGAGACCCAACCCTAAGCAGCAGACATTAGAGTGGTATTGATCTTTTCATTCAGCTCTCAGCAAGAAAAGGAATAAGCTTTTTTCCCAAATGTGAACTTTTCCTTTCGGTTGAGCTTAAGGAAACTTCAGTTCCAGTTCACAGGAAGCTTAGATCTGAATACCTGACTGGTCGGGCTGTAGCCTGCCACTTGTTTTCACAGACAGAGGTTGCTAGGCACAATAAAACACCCTCAGCATGCTCCGTTAGTTTCTCCTGGAAGTAATCGCTGTCTTGTTTGTGGTGTTTATGTAAAAGGCCGTCTGACTCGTGCAGTGTAAACGGTGTGGCCAGGGCAGTCTGCTGCCCATAGGCCTGTTCTCTACCACGCAGTACAAAGCACTGTTATCACGGAACAGCAGGCAGGCAGCTGCTCTGACTCAGCAAAAAAAGTGCTTAACTCTCTCAAGACCACAGAGTTCCTTAAATGATCTCCCTGAGGAGAGACAGGGCTTTTTATTCAACAGCACCAGTCCATGTCTTCAGTCTTGATAAAGTGAAATTTCCTGAGCAATTCTGCAGACAAACCGCCTAACCTGCAAATGAATATATATATATTTTTATTTAAAAAATGCTAAACTTGGGCACTGTATACGTAGTTAGTGTATGATATATATATATCAATACAATCCTATTGGTATTAGTATCACTCATATCACTCACACTGAACTTTAGCTAAGTTCAATATATACCTTCTAAATGTCTGCACAAAAATGCATGCTTTACATAACATGTTGTTCTGAGTAACAGTGAAAGATGTCACAATGTGTGTTATTTAATCTGTTTGTCTGCCTCTGTGTATTGATAGTTAAGAATAAAGGTGCTGGTTTGCCTCCAAGCTAAAAGTTTAGGCTTGTGACCAGCTTATCAACTGTTTAGAACTTTTAACAAAATAATGTTTTTGAGCCACTTCTCTTACAAAATGCATCCAGTTTGGTAAATAGCATATACAGTATTTGGATAATTTATTTCATGTCTTGCTTTATTTTGCTATGACTTCAACAACAGGTGTCTCCTGCATTTTGCAGTAGCAGCATCAAGTCTGAGTAATCCTGCAAAATTTGATGGAAGAAGCAACAGTATGCTGAATTTTTTAACTCTTTGTGCATGAGCTTGACCCTAATGAAATTTTGCAAAAAAACTGTATACAAAGTCAGAATACTTCTGGACAGAAATGTTCTCCAAAAATCAGCATGATTGTAATTACTACGCTTGTTTTGATACAACAAATCCTTGGTGTCAGATACAATAAAATTATATTGATTTAAATTTTAAACAACACATTTAGAGAAATTTTCTGCCTCATAATTTTCACTGGTGCTATTAGTTCGACATATCACAGCATTTTAATTTCTGATCATTCCCCTCTCTCGATGGAAATGAATTTTAGTCTTCATGCACGACCCTATAACTGGATACAGTGGCGATTCTAGCCTAAATGGCGCCCTGGGACTTTAATAAATAAAGTCTATCGTCTGACAGTCTCAGCAGCAATTCCAATTTCTAAAGACGGTGAAAATAGTGCCATCTGGTGGCCGGAAAGCACGTCTTGTTCTGCTTGCTAAATATTGTTGTAATTCTACAGTTGAAAGAGAAAGTGAAAAATACAAAAAAACATATTCTGTGTTGGTACAAAATAAAAACGAAAACATAACCTCCTTGGCGGAGGTAATAAATACACCACAGTGTCTCCATGGTGAAGGTATATATAACCTAATAATGATAGTGATGCAAATAACCTAATTGTGATGCAGGCTGCAAAATCTGATGCAGAGGGGGAGGGAATATCACCTACTTGGCGGAGGTGTGCACTCTGAGTGCTTTCCTAGTATTTAATGTTATTTTCTATGTAGCCCCAGATCACAACAGAAGTCATTTAAGGTTACCTTTCCTATAGAACAGGTCTATACCTTGTTCTTTTATCAAACAAACTAAATAGCCCTGTTATTTATCTTATTTACATGAAGGCGTGTCATTTCTGTCTCTACATGGTTGCACCTTTACAAATCTCCTCTGCTCCCTCAGTATCGAGGAGTTCCCCCCCAATGCCCGCACACACACACACACACACACACACACACACACACACAGACACACAGACACACACACACACACACACACACACACACACACACACACACACACAGGCGAGCACACTAGAGCGCGGCTTGGGCCGCATTTACCTGACCGAAAACGACCCGAGTCAGACACAGTTTGTTACCTGACATAGTTATTGTTATGGACAGTGTGTAACACGCTGCTCGTACAGCAGCGCAGCACAGCACTGTACACACAGCAGAGTGGAGCCTGCGTTGCGTTCAGGCATTGTCACGTAAATTACAAATTCCAGCACTTGCCGCTCCTGCCGCCGCCCCACGTCGTGACAAAGTGCCGCCCTGGGCAAACGCCCATTTGGCCCATATCAGGATCCGCGACTGACTCGATATTCAACCCTTCATTTCCTTTGAGAAATCATTTCACCACATATCACAGCCAAGATTTCAAACTGAATGACTATCAACGAAAATGGCATGGTTTCAGGCTCTATTCTTTGGGAGTCCTTTAAAGCTGTAACGAGAGATCACATCATCTTGTACCAAGCTTCTCCTAAAAGAGCTAGGTGGAGGCAACTCTACATTTACACATTTACATTTCTCCAGTCACCTTGAGGCGTCCTGTTCTACATATCTACCAAGTTTAGTAAAAATCGATATGGCGGTTAGGCCTAGATAAGTAATTAGCTCTCTAGCGCCCCCATTTTGTTTGAACGGATCAATAATGGAGGGGTCCCCTCAGATTATGTGTGGTCATATGCCTACAAAGTTGCGTGGTAATCAGTGAAACCCTTGAGATGTTATACACCTTTATGTGATGAGCCACCCCCTCCGCAATATTCATTGCCTTATAGAAGCTCAGTTTTAGTAAGTTTTCCAACTTTTTGCCAAGAGCGAACTTTAGATATTGGTCCCTAGATTATGTTCACCCAGTTTCATGCAGATCGGTCAAACTTCCTAGGAAGGAAAAAAAATGGCGGAAAATCTGTATAACTGGAAGTTATGGGTTCTGTGGCAAATTTGTTCCTCATGAGGAGAGGCATCTCTGTGCAAAGTTTCATGTCTCTACGACATATGGGGCATGAGATATGGGGCAAAGTTTGCAATTTCAATCAGGTGCTATAGCGCCCCCCTTTGGCCAATTGATGTAATATTGATTCATTCGCATCCTCCCATGATCCTCCACCACTGTGCCAAACTTTATATGGATTGACCAAGTCAGTGAGGAGCAAATGACGAACCATACTCACAAGCTCAAGCAATCACACTTTGAGTTATGTGCCAAAGCTAAGAAATCACTTGTTAGGCAGCTAAGGGGAGTACAGGCCAAGATGGCAATACATAAAATTTCCTTGCCAGCTGGACAACTGATAACAAAGCTTGTTAACGACAAGATTTTTCACATATTACAATCAGTTATAAATTGCTCTGTAAAAAAAAGTGTTCCCTGATACTTTATGTAATGCTTATATTTGTCTTCTGTAAAAAAAGGATAAGGAAGACACTGATGTTTCATTGAATTGCCCTCTAAGTTTTTTAAACACCGATCAAAAGGTCATTGCAAAAGTTCTGTCAAGCCGCATAAAGGAGCACATACGTTAATTCATCCTGACCAAACAGGTTTTATTCCAGACAGATTTCCCCTTTCCAACACTCGGCGTCAATTAAACATAATGTATTCAACTAAATTCCCGTACTCTGATGTCATTTCTTTAGATGCACAGCAAGCCTTTGACCAAATAGAGTGGAGATACCTGTTTGCAGCACTGAAAAAATTTGGCTTTGGCAAGAAATTTATGCCCATGTTAAGAATGCTGTATGCCTTTCCCAAGTCTTCCATTCTGACAAACAAAGATAAATCCCCTGCATTCCTGCATGTGCAGTACTAGATAGGGCTGTTGTGTCTCCCCTATGCTCTTTGCTCTGGCACTTGAGCCTTTTGCCATTTCAACGAGATCCAATTCCCAAATTGATGGAATAAGGTGTGGGACATCTGTCTGTACCATAGGCTTACAGTATATGCAGATGATGTAATTCTGACTCTGTCAGATGCAAGGACGTCCTTACTTCCCCTCTTTGATCTCATAAACAGCTTTGGTCAGTTTTCTGGGTTTACTACCAACTGGGAAATGAGTCTGTTAATGCCTCTCTCTGAAGGCCTCCACTCCTGCTTTTTTGATAACCTACCATCAATTATTTTGTTTACCTAGGGATCAATATCACCAGACACCCAAATTGCCTATTTAAATACAACTTTTTGGACATGATTGACAAGCTGTAAATGATGATAGATAAATGGAAACTTCTTCCTCTCTCTTTAATAGGATGTGTGAATATTGTTAGGATGGTGGTTCTTCCCAAATTTCTTTACTTGTTTCAGAATATCCCTATTTACCTTACATCTTCCTTTTTAAGACTCTAGACTCTATCATTATGACATTTTTTTTGGGCCAACAAGCATTGGGCCTTGCATCTCTAGGCCAGGGCCACACTGCCAACGAAGTGCTGCGAAGCGCAGCGCACAGAAATTCTTGCGCGAGCCCGTTCACATCAGACGCGCATTTCTTCACGCCAGTCGACAAGGCTTCTGCTCCCAGCTGTTGTCTCCGTCACATTTGGGGCCCCAACCCCCACCCCCTATAGCCGGCCCACTCTGTCTCTCTCGCTCTCTCGTGTGTGTGTGTGTGTGTGTTGTTGTTGTCTGTTTAGATACCACTGACTAATATGTATAAAAACACACACAAATACATCGCATTTGTCAAACCGGGTGTTTTATTTTGAAATTTGTTTCATTTTGAAAATTGACCGGATGCTGTTGTTGTTCCTTTGTTTGACTTCCTGCCCGGCTTGACAGCTAGACCAGACCCCAGAACGCCCGCTGCGCGGCCGGTGTGGCTCACATACAAAAACCTACGGTTGAAGGGGGTCTTGGCTTCCCCTGTTTTTCGACAATGTTATTGGGCCTGCAATGCAAGAGCATGTGTTTTCTGGAAGTCCCTTATGATTAACTGTCATCTACTGGAGCCTCTTGCCTGCGTCCTCTCTGTAGTGATTATAGCTTGTCTTCCTTGTCAATTGGTGTAAATGTCAATTTAAACACTTCACATACTTGTGACCATCACAAGGAAGTAGTCAGCCATCACACAGTATCATTTTATTACATCAGTTAACAAGGCGACAACTCCTTCTCCCTCATTTAAACAGATCAGAAAATATTCATCTTTTTCAGCAATTTGTAGTTTGTACAAATGGCAGACACACACAGACACATACGATTGTTTCTGAATATCATCACAAATGATTGAGCTGACAAGTGAAATATACAACGTAGAGCGAAATAAACCCTCTGAGGTGATAATATGTAATAGTATGTCTAAATTAAAAATGTCCAGTGCATCATTGACATGGTCATAATGTGAACAATAGTCTCATGAAAAACATAGTTTTGATTGGCAGCTAGATTCAAGTTTTGCCCGTGAAATGGACTCAACTGTGAGTATACTGAAAGAGAGAGAGGCAGACTGGAAGCCAGACAGAAAGACAAAGGAAAAAGAGAAACATCACATGCCAAAATTTTTGTGTGAGTCCACTTCAGCATGTCTGAGAAACAAGAGGCGACGTTTCCTCCTGAATGTGTCTGCTTTGCTTCAGTTACCTCGTAAACATTGGCACTTTCATTGGTGTTCCTGTTGGCACTGACTGGAAGACAAACTTGTTTCTCTCAGGAACCAAAATAACTTCAAGATTCATTCCTGACATTGGCTTTTTATGTGGCATATACACAATGAAAGCACATGCATCACTTTGCAAAATGTAATGGGAAATTTTAAGACTCTTCCTATCTGGACCCATTTTTAGCATTCTGCAAGTAAAATCAATGCTTTATTTTGCTCTCCAGTGGGATGACATGACTTCCTGGTAGTTTTATAGTTCAAAAACAAGATAGGGAAAAATGAGCTTCGACTTCTGCATCCAGCTGATGCTAAGATCTATAGAGATATACTGGCGTCCATCCAGCCGTCTACACTGCAGGTTTTTGTTGTAAGGAGTTGAGATGTTCCGACATGTTTGAATAAAGATTTCCTGCAGTTACAAGGTCAAGCCACCATGTTAATGGAGTGACAAAAAAAGAGCATTATATTACTGCCTGCTTTTTCTCCAACAAAACAAAAACATAATTTTTTGGAGGCAGACGGAAGCTCTATGTTGCTGTATTTGTAAATGTAGCTTTAAATGCAGTTTTTCAGAATGCTCCAATATATCCAACCTGGCACTGAATGGCACAGAGGAGCTCAAAAAGCAAACATGATTTCCTCCTTCACTGGACTAATTCAGCCCTATTGTGGCAAATATCAATTATTTTCTTTTCTTTTTTGAAGCCCCAAATGATTCAGTGCTAAATAACTATTATTTCAATGTGCACTTTCATTATCAGTAATGTTGGCAACTGTCATCTTGAACTGTCTGACAATTTCAATGATTTCAAGTTGTAACAAAAGATCTTTGCTCTTATTGCTTTCTTTCATTTCCATATGACATGAACACAATATCAGTTCTACAAACTTTCTGGCAGAGCTGTTCTAGACCTGTGGTTCTCAACATTTTATGTATCAAGGACCTCTACAGTAAATTGATAATCATTAGGTCACATATCCCCAAGATTTTGGATGTTAGATATGATTAAGACTTGCCTAGGAAAAGACCTTTGAATCCGTCCTCTCCATCGTGCTGACTGATTTATCTGGCATTGTGACATAAAATAGTGGGTCCTTTGTTGAAATAAAAAACAACCAATGAACGCCACAGGGGTACTAAAATTAGCCAGTCAGCACAATGGGCAGGACTAATGCCGCTGCTCTAAAAGAAGAACAAATCTTATTGGTTGAATTAGACAACTCTGGTGGAGCTACCAAGACAATATTCTGGATAAAAAAACCCACCTCATCTTTTGCAAAAGAAAAAGATAAGAGTGGGGACAAATTATTTGCTAATACAGATAACATAGTTAGCAAAGTATGCTGACCTTCCAAAATGATGTAATTTTTATTTTTAACCATTCATTCCTTGCAAGCCAGTGTTTTTGTTTGGCTTAACCCATTAAGATTTAATTCAAACAATGAGACAATTTCTATTTATGTCCATTTTAAAGGAGCAGTGTGTAGGATTTGGTGGCATCTGGCAGTGAGGATTGCAGATCACAACCAGCTAAAACTTCTCCCGAGTGCCAAGTGTGAAATCCCAGTTAGGATTCCTTCAGTGTTCAGTGTTAAGGAGATTTTGACCTGGAGTTCAATCATTCGCAGAGGTCTCTTCCTCTCCAAAACAAATGGATCAGGTGATTAAAACTGGTAAAAACACTGAAAAAAGCAGTTTCACGTTGCTAATCAGTTTCTCCAACGCTGTTTGGCTCATTGCAGCACCTGACAATGTGTGCTCACCTATTTTCTCTAATACCTTAAGATCCAGACGTTCAGGAGGATTTTATTGTGAGTCAAATTATCTGCAGAGGTCTCTTCCTCTCAAAAACAAATAGATCAGATCATTAAAACCAGTAAAAACACTGAGTAAAACAGTTGCACGTAAAAAATCTCTCTCTCCTGTGCTGCTTGACATGGAGGGTCTTTTACCTATAACGGCTGACACAAATGGCCCTATCTAGAGCCAGTGGTTTTTTTTGTCCGTTCTGCTCCCTATGTAGATGCAAACAGCTTATTTTAAGGTAATGACAACACAATGATTCGTCTTTTCAGTCTGAAGAAAACATACTTATTATATTGTATACCATTTCTGCCAGTATATCCCCCTAAATGCTACACACTGGACCTTTAAATCTGAGATAATAAAATAACAGGAAGAAAAACTTCCTTGATGTGGTGACATGACAATGTTCCTGACTCCTCTTTCATCATGAGTACCTTCTAACTGCAGGTCATTGCACTCCAAACAGTCTTTGACATCTTCCTGTTATCAGGGTTGAAAAGGAAAATTAAAATTGGAAGGTAGTGGTGGTGAACAAGGTGGCACATGTAATGGAAACACTCCAGTATACAATAGGAGCTGGAGGAGACAACTTCTGAAACACAACTGTGGCTCCATTTTCATTCAGGCTACGTCTTCTCACCGGCTCAGGCTTAAATAACCAGGAAGTGTGCAAAGAGTCAAAAGGTCTGTCAGTATTTGACAAGCAGATAGTATACACGTTGTCAATCAAGAGTCTTGAGAAACCTGTGTTAGTCCGGTCTGCAGTTCCTCCGATAAATGTTGATGAATCACAGTCCAACCAGAGCTTAGCTGTGCGCTTACTCCATGATGTTTCTGTTGTAGTCATATGACAGCCGTCGCTTAGCGGCAGCGTTCTGAGCGTGCTGATTGGCAGATGGGAGGCCAGGGGAGAGACGGCGATTGGCTGTCCAGGGAGCAGGTCTGCTTTCCTGCAAGGATAGGAAGATATGATATTAGACTACTGAACATCTGCTAAAATTAGCAACACAACCCAGAGGTTTACTCCATGTGGGGTCCTTTAAGTTAATACTTTACTACCAGTGCATTTGATAATGTATTTACTCCCTGTGGACAATATTTTACAAAACTTATAGTGTAACTAATTGGTTGCATATGGTGTATTATATTATAATCCCTTTAAAGTGATAAATATGCTTTTATCTTGTATTCTAGAAACACACAAACCCTATGATGCGAAGAGATAAACCTAAATAATCCCCCAGAAAGGAAATTCACTCAAGAGTCAAAGCAAGAAGACAAAAGCAAAGGAAAAGAAAGAAGTGAAGCAAGAGTGATAAATAAAAATCAAACAAGATAAAACATGACAAAAATACCAATAAGACACACACACACACACACACACACACACACACACACACACACACACACACACACACACACACACACACACACACACACACACACACACAACCAAACACATGATATCCTCTGGGCTGATGCCTGGTGCAGATAATAAAATAAAAATAAAACAATATAAAAGCTATACAATATACTAGACTAGACTAGACTAGGCTAGACCAGAGCAGACCGACTAGACTAAATACTTGTGTAAACCTGTACTGCCTTCTAGTTCTAACACAACACAATGAAGATAAGCATTTTGAATCATTTTATGTATTTACATTGCACAGTGGAGGATTTCATCACCAATAAATCCCAACTACATGGCAATTAAAATCTTTGTATAATTTCACAAATAAAACCATTTCCATGAATATTGTCAAGATCTAGTGGCCTCTCTAATACTCCATTTCTACAACATCCCACATTCTAACACATTAGAAAGTAGACAAAATCCAATCCAGTAGTTTCCACTAAGAAACAAATCTGAACCTAACAGCTAATGAATGTTTAGCTAATGTGGCGTTTCTGAATAACTCCAGAAAAAGACTATATGAAATACAACAATAAAAGTGAGGGTGGTGTTTCCTGCTCTGCTACCCTGCAGAAAAATCACACATCAGGTGCTCTGCAGTTTTCTCACATGGTTTGGTTCAACTGTGACCAGCCTGCTTGCTCTCTTCATTTATCAGCAACTGTGAAGTGTGAGGAGTGTTTTGCATAGAACAGCGGCCACTTCATTTGAATGGAGCTGCAGTTTTCATCAGTCAAACAGAACTATCAGGTCATTTTACATGCTGTTAAGGCTGCACGGACAAACTCAATTTTACAACCTTGAAGCTTAACAAACGGAAACCGAACACTAAGTGCTCTTTGCTAATTCCTCTGCATGAAATTATGTCTACAGAGCATGTGTGTATGCGCAAAGGGAGATCATTTACTGTGACATAGGCTTTGTGAAGTGTTTTCTAACAATGCTGAACACTGAAACACATCAGCATGATGTAAATCAAGTGATGGTGATGTACTTTGTTTAAAGTAGAAATACTGCCTTGCGGTTGTCTGTCTCTGCAAACCAGTCAGGTTGCAGTAATAGGTTAACTCCATGCCTGTCCAGTCTGTGTGTAGCCATGACTGTAGACAGTGCTTCAAATATGGGTGTTTCTGCTCACTTTATCATTTTATTCTATGACATATTTGTGCGCTATAATATTTTATGTGATATTGTCAAAAACACATTTTGTATAGTCACAGTTACTTTGACCAAACTAAACATTCTGTTGAACCTTTACACTTAGAAGAAAATATATAAATACAGTTGTATCACATTCATCAGTCTGTAAGCTAACTTGTTTCAATGTTGACAGTTCAGTTTTTAAAACGTGCTCTAAGCAAATTCCTGACAAAAACCATTGAAGATCATTGTTCTCATTGGATTGAATTGAATTCCTGTTGACTGGCATACGTACACAGAGCTATGTGGATAAATGCTGCAGTGCCGTTCTCATGGTTGTGGGTGTGAATGACGTCAGTCTTTACTTACAGTGTGCGGCTGCTCCAGGTGTAAAGTCCTCAGCAGCAGGTCACGAGACACACCATCCGCTCTCTTGTATCGCTGGCAAATCATTTTGTTCAAGTCATGGAAACTGTCCAACAGCCTGCAGGGTCAAACATGAACAACACACAGCGGAAGCACTAGTTCAATGGATGTTGTTTTCTCACAGAGTGACAGGTGTGTAGAAAAGTCAAAGACAGCCTTCAGATACAGGGAAATGTTGTAAAGCTGGATAACTTAAACTTGAAATGGTCAAGTTTTGTTCTGTTTATTAACTGATTTGTTTATGGATTAATTTTTAATGATACTAATGATACATACTAATGATACTAAATAATAAGAATATTGTGTTCCAAAAAAACAATTGTCAGTACTTCAAAAGCCCACATTTGTTAAACTGTAATGTGCATCAAAGACACACAGGGTGAAAATGCCATGTGATAATCAATCATAAACATCAATTTTGCTCTGTTCTCAGAGACAGTCTACCTCCACATTGCAGTTCACCACATTAACCACTTGGTGGCCACAAGTTGTTACATTTTAAGAAATGAAGAGCGCTGAAGCAGATGCAGTGGTTTATAATAGTTGCAAGGAAAAATAATAAATGCAGCATGACAATGTGCACTGACACCTATTGAAAACTCACAAAACAAGCAGGTAAAGGGTAAACTTTCAACAGGATATCTCTACTAAGCACTTAGGCAGTGATCAATATTGTATATTAATAATATATACAGTATTATCATATATCACTACACAACTGCTTGTTTGAATAATGCTCAATTATTTACTACATTCCATTGCACTACAGTGAAATAAATTTGGTGGTTTATTGAATTAAAGGCTATAGTTTTTGTAAACACAGCAAATTTAAAGCAGCACCTGTAATTCTGCAGAAATGTATGAAAATGAGAGTAAAGTTTAAAAACAAAGGCTCATATATAAAAAAAATCATTGTAATTTTGCTAAAGGCGTGAATTTATGGAGCAGTTGAAGTGAGGAAGTTAAAATGTTTGACACACTTTGAAAATTAAAACATGTTTTATAATAATCTAATGGACAAACATAAAAATGTATGATCAGAGTGGCATTAGTATTGTGATAATTTGGTGAAGAGAGCGTAAAACATTCATGTTTCTTTTTGATGGTAGATACATTGAGTTTTGTAAAAAGTGGAGGTGCAATAAGCTTCTTCATCTGTAAAACACTTGTTCTGCCAAGTCGCATTGTTTTTTTAAAGCCTAAATTGTGTAATTAAAGAGCAAAATACATTTCAATTTTTTCTTTTGTTCATTATATTTATTGTATTTTTACCTTCACCATGGAAATTCCAATGAAGAAATTTTAATTTAATTTTCAATTCAGGCCTTGGGAAGAAAATACCCACTTGTGAATAACAATCCCCTTTTTAGATGCAGCATAACCAGAAGCTGTATTCTTGACTGAATACATCAGGTATTTCCTCTGTTGATAAGGATAAAATATCCCACATTAGAAATCTGATATATTATCCTCTAGTTTAATCTTTGTTAAAGCGCGGGTCAACCTGCATTATTTTCTGTGTTTTTCAAAGACAAATGCCCTCTCACCCTTCATCAGAAAACAATGACGCAGGTTACAGCACTGATTACCCCCACACACACCGTTCACTGACAGTGTGAGCATGGAGAGTGCAGACAGTGTTGGCTTAAAAGATCTGAGCCTAGAAGATGGTTCTATTAAATTCATTTAACCAGGTGAGGTACATTTGTACTGTATAAACACATTTATAACTCCACAGTCAGTGCAATGCCTACAGTTAGATTGCGGTTGGCATGCTTTTAGTGTGAAGAAGCAGACAGGAGCACTGGGGGAACAGAAGCCAAGCAGTGTACTGCTGTAGACGGCACATTAGATCAGTTCTAAAAGTCACACAATAACACAAACTAACTAACCGATCAGAGGCAGCGGGAGACCAGCAACTCCTTGTGATCTATGAGGTAAAATCACTGTTTCTGTGAAAGGAGTCTGGTGGCTGTAGACTGGAACAGCAGCAAAACATACTTTAGCCTTTGAAAAAAATGGCCACCTAAAAAAAAATAAGCACCACTTTATGGTCATGCTATTTTTAGATTATTTTACCGTGTTACCTTACTGTCAGACAGCTGTTTCTGATCGGGAGCTGAAGCTGTTATATCGCCCTTTTCAAAGCCACCAGACTCCATTGACAGAAATGTTAATTTTATCTCAAAGCACACGGGACCTGTTGGCCAACCACTGTTTAGTTTGTTTGTGTTATTGTGTGACTTTCAGAACCAAACTGACATGGCATCCACAGCAGTACATGGTTTTATATGTGGCAACAACACTGTGCAGAAATTGACGTCACATGACATGGGAAATTGTTTTTAGAAGGAAATGGGAAAAAAGCATTTTGACACTAAAACATACAAAACTTGACCAAAATTTGAATGTTTGGATTTAAATACATCAGGAACACTACTGGAAAGCTACAGAACTATATAAAAGCTAAATAATAATAAGATTAATAATAATAATAATAATAATAATAATGATAATAATAATGGAGCCTCCCTTTAAACTGCTCAGCTGTAACATTAACTTCCTGTACTGTTGCTGTGTTCAGGTCCTGTCAGATTTGCAGAAAATATGAGCGTCTGACAGGAAAGAATCCTCAGTGTCATTTCCCTAAAGCTGATTACGAGCACATCATGTAGGATTTTGCTGTGAACTCTGATATATCCTATTACAAATCAGAGGAATGTGTCAACACAGCCAGTAAACACTGCAGCATTTCAATTGATGAACGGTAAATCAAAATGATTCAGTCGTTTTAACGGCCACACAGAGACGGTTTACCTACCCCTGGTCCTGGCTGGCTTTGCCCCTGAGGAGCTGGGTCAGTGTGGGAACAGTATCGAGGTCACAAGGGTCACTTGAGGACGAACCAGGAAAGGACGGGAAGGCTTCAGCAAAGACAGACGCCTACAGGAGAGACAACATCAGTCACTACAACAACAGAGAGTCAGAAGATTTCAAGAGTGTTTTTTTAATATCCTGACGATTTTAATATCTCATATGATGACTGGGAAAATAAAAGCATGGAAACATACTGCATTCATAATCCACAAAGATCTTCTGCAGCCCTCTTCAGTTCATCACATATGAAGTTAATACTTGATTTTCTTAAAGGCCTCTTCTGGGCACTATGAGCATATGAAACTAATTTGAAAGCAGTTTTCTCCCAACACTCTTCTTCACTGCAGCTTTGGGCAGAGCTCATTTTTCATCTGCATCTTTTTACTGCGTTATGTCCACTGGGAGGCTCTTCCTGCAGTGCTGGCTTCTCTTTTTTTCCATTTTTAAAGAAAAAAGGCACTGGGAGCTTAGACGGGTTTAATGTGAGTTACCAAAAAACGGACTAATTTTAAGTCTGAAAACTCAGTCACCTAACCCCCAGGGCTATGTCAGGACGAGCTGTGTTTCCATGGTAACTGTGTGGGAAACTGAAAATGGCATAGTTCATAATTATCTCTGAATAAGGAGGTTATAGTTTGGGTCTATTTGTTTGTAAATTTTGGTCACATTTTGGATCCAATGATGTTTTCAGACGTCGTTGATTAACGATCAAGTCATGCTAGCAACTAATTAGCACTAAATAAAAGTATAGCTGAGGCTGATGGACATTTTGATCATAAACACAAACATCAAAGACGGGGCTTCAAGTGGATACACAGATTAAACAGTGCACCAAAGACTGACTAAATAATTGTAACAGAAACAGTGTGTAGGATTAGTGGCATCTAGTGGTGAGGACCACAGATTACAACCAGCTGAAACTTCTGCAGTGTGCCAAGTGTGAACTCCTGGTTAGGATTCCTTCAGTGTTCATTGTTCAGGAGGTTCTTACCGGGAGCCAAATTATCTGCAGAGGTCTCCTCCTCTCCAGAACAAATGGACCAGGTGATTTAAAAACACTGAATAAAGCAGTTTCCCGATACAAATCCATGTTTCTCCGATGCTGTTTGCTAGCAGAGCACCTACTGATGTATACTCACCTTTTTTCTTTGGTAACTTAAGGTCTAGGCGTTATGGAGGTTTCTAGCGGGAGCCGAATTATCCACATAGGTCTCTTCTGCTCCAAACTGACCAGTTTATTTAAACTGGTAAAAACAGGGAATAAAGAGTTTTCCCAACACTGTTTGGCTTGTAGCGTAGGGGCTGCTCACCATGGTGGCCAACACGTAAAACGTAAAAACATGAATGGCCCTAACAGTCATTCTAAGGTAACGAAGACACTTATTATATTATATATATAATATATTATATTCCATTTCAGCCAATACATGCCCCTAAATTAGTGGCACAAAGATTACTCCAAAGCAACCTCAGTAACTTAACCTGGAAAACCTCTTGGATGTTGATGCTTTAATTCCAGTATTCTTACAGCACCACAACTGCATGGGTTTAAGGTTTGAGCTGAGCTGGTGGGAATGGAAACCTAAAAACAGTTGCTGTTTGTGGGTCTCGTTTTACTTTTAAGCTCTACTTTTTTCTGCGTACCATATTAAATACAGTGCAATGGCACCACCACGGTGTCTGAGATGCACCTGTTTTATTAAAGCAATGTTAAAGCAATATTTTACTCTAACACTTCTCACTTTGACTAAGTTCAGGAGCAATCTGCCTCCAGCATTACCTACCCCCGAGATCTGCAGTTACCACTGGCACTCTTTGATTTTCTGTCTGAGTTTAAATATTAATGATTGCAAACTATTAGGTCTGACTCACACTTTAGAAAATTCAGTCTAGACACAAACTAAGCCTGAGGAGGGAAGCTTTTTATGAACACAAGGCCAGCTAAGACCAAAAAATGGTCCATATAGATATCTATGTGGAATTTATGTTTGAGCCAAAGGCTGGCCAAAAGTGATAGGATTTTAAACAGAGAGAATATTAGATCTATCTAAAACATTGACAGTAAAGGCCAGATTTCTGTCACTTTTTCATGATAAAGCACAAGGGCCTGTCTAAAATGACAACCAACCTTCAGCAGAAATCCACCACAGACACACATTCTGACAGTGATGGTAGCATCAAAAGACCACTTAACAATGCAGCCCAGCTGATGTTCATAAGCAAACAACAACACTAGCTACAGTTTGCAGTATATAATTGTTTGAGTTATTGTTCATGGTACATATCATTTGCTATTTTACCATCAGGTTGTGCTGTTCATGTGCTAACTGGCTAAATAGCGTCTTGAATCTGTCCTGTAGTTCTTCCTGTTTCCCTTTTTGAATGATGAATCCAATACTATGCAAATACGAATACTACTGCTTCCTGCTGGTATGGAGAGTAATTTCCTCTCACCCAGGCACAGAACATACATAGTTGGCCATGGGCTGTAGTCTTTGTTCGCTCAAGTGCAACTTTTTGGCTGAGACACAGGTGACGTGGGCCGCTGAACCAATCAGCTTTTGTCACCACTGCTTCTTTGATGTTGGTTTAGTGTGTCTGAGCCTTCAGAGATGAGCCATGTTGAGGTAAAGTTAATCCACTACTTAAATGAATCTAAGACTTTATCCCAAATACAGTCTTACTAAATGAGTCACATAGTAGACAAATTAAGTGATGTGAAAGGCAAAGATTTGTAGCCTGAGTGTACAGTTTTTATTTTTGCATATTGGTGCAAAGTGTGTTTACAGGTGTTGGGGGATTACTACTGCATGTATAAAACTCAAGTGATCAATTTCACTTTCACATGTCATCGTCTGAATTGGTTAAGTCTGTTTTAATCTGTGCATTCAATCTGTACACACACATTTCCACATGGATTTTTTTCTACCTTATGATCCACAGCAGGCTCAATAACTACATCCTAAGTTGATGATACTGTAACAGCCAGACTTGCAGTATTACTGCAATGCCAAATAGTGCTACAAGGTGGTGCCTTCTTTTTGTTTTGTTGTGATATAGATTCGAACACATACTGTCGCCACATTCCTGAGACCATGATCCACATGAGAGGATGCTCAACAGTAATGAGTTAGGTGCAGGTTATATTGTCTGTGTTCTACTGCTCATGTAATATAGTGCCATGGAGACCTGGCATGTATGGTCGATGTTAAGTACTGTAGAATACAGTAACTGGTTACAGTAATTGGTTATTCCAGCGCTTCTGCTAATTAGCTCATGCTGCTAGCTCTCTTCACCTTCACCTCCCACGTTACAATGCAGCAGTCATAACCAGGCACTCACAGCCATTAATGCCCAATAGTAGTTTGACTAAAATGACATGATGCTGATGACTCAAATAAACCAGTCATAGAAAGCTTGTCAGTGAAATGGATGCAGTTGAAACAGGAAGATGATCTGAGGATGAATTACTACTTAAACCATCTTAAAGAGGCTGAGCACAGAAGTACAACTATACCAGATTCTGGTTAGTGGAGAGCCGGTCTCTGCTCTCCTCTACAGCGCTGGTTGGCCACCACCGTCCCACCATGTCCCGACCTTCATCTGACGAATTCTGAGGAAAGGCTGTCCAGGTGTCGTCTGATTGGTGGAATGAGCTGTCCATCCAGCCTGGGGTCCAGTGGGTCGACTCCCCGGTGATGGCGTGGTTCCCAGGTGCTGTTGTCACACACACACACACACACACACACACACACACACACACACACACACACACACACACACACACACACACACACACAAAGTTAATATTACAGTGTTTGTTGTAGATGTCCCTGTAGTGTTGTGGTGAGGTTTTGCCCTCATTTAGATGACCTGGATGGACAACCACCTAAACCAGGATTTTCTCATGGACTCTTTGTATGAATACCGACAGTATGAAAAATAATGAATGGAGTAGAATGCAGTAGTAAAAACTGAGTTATTTTAAGGTATACTGTCACCATTTTTGGTTTTCTAAACCTAACCTATTTAACTTCAAATGCAACATCATTCCTGGGGTGCTAATTTGTTAGATATCATAAGATATCTGTAAGTGCATTTTTATAAAATATCATTCGTACTGTTACATGAGGATACTTTGACTAAACCTACATTGCACTGAAGGGGTTAGCTGTGTAACAGCTAGAAACAAATGGCTAACCATTTTCAACAACTGGCATTTAATTATTATTATTACTTTGTTCATGCCATCAAAGATGAGATTATTAGAATTACCACGTAAAGGCTGATTTCAATCAAATGACACCCAATGGTATTTAGCGTGGTAATTTTAGTTTTATTCACTGAGATCTTGAGATATCTGCCACTGTAAATATCTGGTAATTATGTAAGTGTCAGTGATCCAAAAATAAGTGGAGTGCTTAGACACATTGCCGTGTCTATCATGCTTTCTCCAGCTTATGTCTTCTCCAACTGCTTATGTGACTTATGTGAGACGGTCAAAGGGCACCGTGCACATATCGCTAGCTGCTTGCTGGTATGCCCGCTAGTCACGTCAGCAGTTGTGTGAGTTGGAGATGGAGATATTGCTGTCAGCAGAATTCAACACGTCTACTTCCATAGGGCAAAGCAATGGACGTTTATGCAACACTTCATCAAACTTGTAAAATGGTGAGTACAGATCATTAGTATGCTGTCACAACAACCACCACCGACTCCATCACTGATGATGTAGCCCTTGTCTAAGACACATAAGGACGCATTAGTGTTGACATTACAAAAGATATATGGTCAAATGCATCCCGACCATCTCAGCAAGAGGTTTGAGCGATCGGATCACAATGCATCTTGATCGTTGTTTACCTTTGTATTTGGTGCTGTCCACTTGTGATTGGGTCACCCCAAACTGTGTTAATACGAGGTATAAACATGCTCTTTAAAAAACCTTTTAGAAGAATATTATTAAAATTTGCCCAAGCCCAAGATGAATGCTGTGGTACGAACATTTCCACCAATACTTCAGAGGACCTCTGATGTAATCTCACACCTGAGAGATCAGTTCCACACAGCAACATGGATTTTAAATTGGTATAGAATCTTTATAAGCCAAGACCCTGATATCAGGAGGGAAAACGTGGGATTGTATCATCCCTTAAATCTGGGCTTTCTTTCTTTCTTTTCTTTTCCAGCAGCACTGACAAGTTGCATTAACTATTATGTTAATCACCTTGTTCCAAGGAAGTGAGTGAACATTTGTTTAGAAAAAGTTGAGTCCGCATACTAGATACAGCTCCAAAGATCTAATGTGAATATCACCACATGACGTTTCGGGCCCAGGCCCTTCATTAGACAGGCCTGATGAAGGGCCTGGGCACATGTGGTGATATTCACATTAAATCTCTGGAGCTGTATCTAGTGTGTGGACTCAACTTTTTCTACATTAATGCCTCTTTGTGGTCCAGCACCTAGGCAAAGTCTTTTCTAGGATGTGTGTGTCCTTTTGTTCTCAGTGCACATTTGTTTCTCATTGTGTCATCTGTTGCTGTGAATGTTGCCTGCTGTTGCTGAAAAGTTGCTTGCTGTATCAGGAGTCTCCCTACAAGGACACATTTCAGTGAATATTTGTATCACTTTGATGTCTGCTGCCTTCACGTCTTCATATCTTACCCTCCATTGCTCCAAAGTTGCATGATGTATCTATCAGACACTTCAGTCGTCTTTGTGTGACTTTCTCTTCCACCCGTTGCCCCATAACCTCCGGCTAACAGGAGCCCAGAGTCCCAGTCCCTGTTTGCCACCTCCTCCCTCCCTTAAGCCAACTCTGAATGATTAATACAGAGTAGCGAGAACGAGAGATTGGTTAGGAATTCAGGTCAGGACAGACTGGACTCTCATTTTCACTGCAGGGCTGAGTAGTGATTAACAGGGCAAGAAACAACTCTCCATGTTTATTACAAGATTAAAAGTGGAGACTAATTTCATGTTTCATACAATGAAGTTATGTTTTAGTTCCACGGTCAGAAATCAATGTAGGGCTCAGTATCTTACTTACGGACCATACCTATAGTTTTACATGTTTCAGGCAGTTTACTACATATCACATGTATTTTACTTTGTGGCTAAACATTTTGCAAACTACTATCTTTGTATAGATCTTTTTATTTAATTTTTGTTTTCCAGATTTTAGTTAAGGCAGCGACTGTTTTTACTGGAACTACTTTCAGCCAAAGTTGTAGCACAAATAAAAACTTGATATTGTGCTTTGTGGATTATCAAAGTAAAGGGAATATCTCCAAGCCTGAGCAAACACAACCAATATGAACTGATGGTCCCTATAGGTTAAAAACATGTGACCCTCTAAAGCTCCAGTGTGTAGGATCTAGGGGGATATATTAGCAGAAACTGAATATAATACAATAATGTTTTTAATGTGTAATCACCTGAAAATAAAAGTCATTGTGGTGTCTTAACTGTAGAATGAGCCATTTATATCTAGATAGGGAGCGGAGTCCTCAGCCATGGAGTCTAGTATGTTGCATTGCCCTGTTTCTACAGTAGCCCAGAATGGATAAACCACACACTGGATCTACACACCGTAGTTAACAGCCCGTCCATGACAAGCAGCGCTGGAAAAACGCTGATTTTTTTAGTATGAAATGGCTTTATTCAATGTTTTTACCCCTTTAACTCACTGGGTCCATTATGTTTGGAGAGGAAGAGAACTCTGTGAATTATTTGGCTCCCAATAAAAACATCCTGAACATCTGGATCTTAAGTTAGATGAGCTAGCGGCCCATCTGCGATGAGTACTTTATTCAGCGTTTTTACCTGTTTTAATTCCCTGGTCCACAAGAGACCTCTGTGGATAAATTTGCTCCCCATAAAAACCCTCTGAAGGAATCCTAACCAGAAGTTCATGCCTTGCACATAGAAGAGGTTTCAGCCTGCTGCAATCTACAATTCTCACCGCTAGTTGCCAGTAAATTCTACACACTACTCCTTTAAGAGTTAAAACTTAAAAAAAGAAACAGTGGAATGTTTTTTTTAACCCATGAGATTTCACTCAAAGAGCTTTCTGTAAATGTAGACAGCACTTTCTGCTGATATCTCCTCAGCAATATGTTGAAATAATCACAGAAATGTCTTTAGGTTGAAAAACTGAGGAGAAATAATTAATGAGTAAACCACGGCTTAGCCTCATTTGGCCCCGTAGTGTAAGCTGGGTTTAGGTGATTAGCTGAAAGGAGCATAATGAGGGAACATAAGGACTGATTAACACAGAAAAACAAAAAGGCACAAAGATGTCACATACCCAGCTACATGTGTGTCTGCGTCATGAGTGTGTTGACTATATAAGAGCCAACTCATGTTGTCAGATTATTATTTCTGTCATTCACTTGACATTCTTGCTCAGAGTGCTGTGGATGACATCATTATTTTTTTTTAGTACACTCTTTTTGCTTGAGAGGAAATACTAGTGTGATTGTTAGTTTTAGCTCCTTCACATCAAGTCATGTATACTTTACATTTTCCTGACCATTTGTGATACTGTTTTACATTTTTTGATTTATTTTTCCTACCAATAAGGAAACCATTTGTTTCCATTCCAGAAATGTTTACCCTCATTGTGTATTTCCACTATTAGATTTTCTTTTAACAATGTTATCAATGTTAATTCACACAGAAACATACGACTCTCATGATTCATTCAATGATCATATGGGCTTTTCTTACCTGTTTTACATCAGAGGCACAGAGCTGTTATGAATTCACTCTTCGTCTTTGAATTCTTGGACAAAATACTGTACTGTATGAATGGGTCAAAGAGACACAGGACTTTCCCTCAGGAGACTGGTGTTCATGTCCCGTGTGAAACCAAGTGAACTTTGAGTTATTTTTAGGTATGTAGTTAAAAGAAATGCCTCTCTTCTACCCAAGCCCAACGCCATTTATTTTTTAGTCTTTTATCGACTATTTCGACGTTTTCCCCGGGTCTCATTAACTTACTTTCCATCTTGATGAGAGTGTATGGCATGGGCTCCACTGGAATCTGAAGCAAGACCCGCCCCCGCTCTACTTCTGATTGGCTAGTAGCCTAACTTTGGTCTGGTTGGGAGTGAAAGCCATAGGTTGAGAGCAAGAGGTTTCCATTTAAAGCGCTTCTACCATAGCCCGTCTACTGTCTGCGACGCATGCATGTATCCTGCATCAACTTTTTTTTTTACCTCACCCATTGCCGCATGACGGATATCTGGCACGGTGCCGGATTCCTATCACCCCTGCATATGTCTTCTCCTAAACCGAACCTATATAACTTTAAGCATTCAGTTTGATGATGCCATTCAAGGGACGGTAAATCATTAGGTGTGATATGAACTGTTGTATGTGCATTTTGGTAAGATATCATGTGAATTACTGTAAGAGGACACATTGCAATGTTACATCATAATTGCATATAAAGTGGTTTAAGTGCAGATTGCTTTTAAAAAGTCTCCACTTAATTATCTCATAATGATACTGTGGCTTCATGCTGTAACAACAGGAAATATACAGTCACATTTCTGACACACAGCATGGTTTGCAGAGCCATTACCTGTGACCTAGACCCCGTATGTTTTGGTATTGCCCTGCGTGTGTGTATATGCATTCCTGAATCTGTACAAAAGGTTAAAAATGCACTAATACTCTGAGCGAGAGTGAAAGTGCTGCTATTTTCATGTCTCTAAATCTGTACATTTCTGACATCTTTAACAGACTCTGCTCTACTTCTGAAGCCTTTTAATGTCAGCTTTGTTGCCTTTAACCAAAAGATCCTCTATGCCATGTCTATGTCAAACAGAAAGGCAAACTAACTAAAGCTCCCAAAGGGGCGAGAGAGACACTAAAGAGAGAAAGAGAGGGGAAGGCCAGCCAGCAGACATGGAAAGAGACAGAGAATGACAAACTAGCAGTTGTGAGACTCACCAACACTCTCTCTGCTCCCACAAGGCACTGAGGCAGACATGGTGTATCCTTCGCTCCAGGCCGGCTCTCCCTCCGCCTGCATGAATACTCCAAATTCATCTTCCTCCTCCTCCTCCTCCTCCCCCTCCTCTCTCCTCCCCTCCTCAGTGGCCACGGTGGAGCCCCTCTCCTCCTCGCCCTGCTCCTTCAGTTGTCTTCCAAGCCTCCTCTTTCCTTGCTGGCCTTCTTTTCTCTCTCCTGTCGGCACTCTGACCCCTTCCTCCTCCTCTTCCTCCTCCTCTTTCTCCGCCTCCAGCCAGGGCAGGCCGGTTGCCATGGATCCCAGGGGGGGCAAAGACGAGGCAGGATTAACCAAGGAGAGTGCAAGAGAGGTGGAGGGATCACCACAGTTAACGATAGTGCTGGTCTCTCCATTTGCCTCAACATAGGTGATGCTTGTTTGTCCACAGGTGTCTCCATCCTTTTCCTCCCTTCCACTGCATCCATCTGTAGACTCCTCTAACCTCCAGTTGTCTTTTAGAGCACAGTTTCTCATTGCTTCATCATTATCCTCCTGTATAGTACTGTTGTTTATGTCATCCTCAGTGTGCTGTTTTTGGTTGTCATCACCTTTACCATCACCATCGTCCAGCTTGTTGCACTCCCTCCTCAAAGCTTCATCCCCTTCCTCAGGATTTACTCTCTCCTCTATATTCTCTTTATGTGACACCTCTTGTCTATTTCCCCACACCAGTTCATCTCTTTGCTCTGCTCCTTCAAGCTCAGTTGTACCATAGTTGCAACCATTTTCTGTTACGATCCTCCTGTCTGTCTCAAAGACAGGAGGATCTCCATGTCTCAGAGGTGAAGATGAAGTCTGTCTTGCCTCTAACTCGCTGCTGTTTTCTACGTTTTCAAGGAAAAACTTCGAGCTTTCCTTTTTGTTCTCGTCAGCCACACAGGTTGGTTCTTGTTGCTCTAATCTGCTAACATTCAGTTCTTTTTTATCAATGATTCCAGGGTCTGATACCCCACAATGATACCCCTCGAAGCGATCCTCTCTGCTGTTCTCTTGCTCTGTTCGAACACCACAAGTCTCATGGTCAGCATCACAGGTGCTGCCCTCTACAGGAGCGGAGGGCTCGGGGAAGACTGCAGCGCTGATGGAGGCAGGGCAGGTGGAGACAGAGATTTCCTCATTGCAGTCGGATACAACTGAGAATTTAGCAGGAGTCTGATTGATGCTCCCTCTCTCCTCTTCCACACTCTCCATTTCTGTCTCCAATTCTTTATCTGCCGACACATGATCAGATAATCCATTCACAAATGCCACTGCTTTTTCACAGGGGGTTTCAAATTCTCTATTATGTCTTGATGTTACTTCATCACTAATATGCCCAAAGGGGCCATGAGTTAAACCACTGTTTCCAGTATGTATTTTCATAACCTCAGAATTTGTATCCTGCTCTGTCTTTGAAAACTTCTCCTTGCTGTGAGAGGTTTGTGTCTTCAGCTCCTCGTTGCTCTCGGCCTCTTTAATCTCTTCAACATCACAGCTGCTGTGGGATTCTGGCTGAAAGAGGTTAGATTCTAGGTCAGGGCTTGGTACAGCCAAAACAGAGTTAGATGACTCTACTGCACAGAGGCCTCCCTTCTCCTCCTCTTCATTTTTTTGCCTCTCCTTCTTCATTCCTGTTTCCAGCCTGTTTTGGGCACCTCTTCTTGGACTTTCACCTCCCTCGTGTTCATCCTGGCTTCCCCTCCTTTGTGCTGTCCTTCCACACTGAGTACAGGTTTTGGGAGAAGCACTGTGGCAACATCGAGGACTTCTGCATGCTCCGTCTTTCTCTTGTCTGGCTCTCCTGCTGTCCTGCTGCGGGCTGGAAAACTGTTTAGTGGCCAGGCTTCCTTTGTCTCGCTCTTCCTGCCTTTCTTCCAGAGTGATTTCTTCAGCAGGATCCTCCCTGCTGCTCTGCTGCCTCTCTCTGCTCACGCCTGTTTTCTCACGGGCTGCTGCATTACTGGACTTCCTCCATCTCCGGCCAGATCGCACCCTGACCCGGTTTACTCCGTTATGTGTAGGGAGAGTTTGCCCATTGTCCCTCCTCCCGGCTGGGATGTCTCTGCCTCCTCCTCCTCCTGTCTTTCCTCTCAGCCATCCCCCAACCACGCTGGAGGCTCCACTGGTAGTCACACCAGAACTGGGCTTAGCTGTGGAGTACAAACAGCTCCCTTTCTCAGTCCGCAGGAAGAGGCATTGAGTCTGTGTCTTCCCACTGCCCTCTGAGGTCTTCAGAGTGGCAACTGTTACCAAAGCTCCAATCCCAGCCTGCCTGGCATCAAGTCCCAAGGGAAGCCCGTACCCCATGCGACCCCACTCCCCACTCAGGTACACGTCTGCAGGCCTGGGACAGGAAGTCGAACCCCAGTGGCCCGCAGGAGGAGCTGTGGGGGCTTGTCCCCCTCCCAGCATACCACCAGCCTTCCGGCGGTTCTTGGAGCATAGGGCCCAGGCTCGGAGGCCCCGGATCAGAGGCAGGTCTCCCAGGCCCAGTTCCAGTCGGCTGGGGAAGGGCAGAGAGGCTCTGGAGCACTTCTGGAGCATCTCCCGGGTAGAGCCTGACACATTCAGGCAGGGGTAGTTGTTGTTGTTATTCTGCTGGAGCATGTTGCTTGTTGTTGGCCTCATCTATGTTTTATTGGTTTGTCCTCGCTTATGCTTTATTAAAATGCAGCCTGTCAGGTCAAGTTGAATTCTCATTTGTGAGAGGGAATGCTGGCACTCTTAAGGCCTATTTTTGATTCAGAGCGTGACAGGTCAAAGGTACAAAGTTTGGAAAAAATACACTAAACGTTATGAAATTGCTGAAATACTCTCAAGAATTTCTTACTGATTCATTCTGACAAGGCAGAAAATATTGACATTGCAAGAGAGAGATGACTCTCGCCCATCTTTTAACAGTTCTTTCTGACAACATCAGAGTTTTTGGACAAAAATAGAGTCAGTTGCTTTCCTGACAGTGAGATGGAGTTGTGCTTCTGTTTCCCTTTATCGCTCCTTAACTTTGAGAGTCTCCTGGCAAAGAAAAGAAATGCCCAGGTCAGACGTCCAGCTGTCAGCGCAGATGATAGAGAGGATAATGAGAAGTTTGTTTTCTTCCAGACTGATGCTCAATGACGCCGTCTTACGAGCTTCACCGCCCTCTCTGTTGGCCGGTCTCTCTTTCTGCTGTCAGAAAACAACCTGCAGGGAAGTGGGACAAAACAAGGAAATTAAAGACATGTAAGTGAAGAAATGTGATCATAAAGACACAGTATCAGTAAATTGTCCCATGATAGTAAGAATTATGTCAGAAAGAGATACACTTTAATCTTTCATTTTACTTGTCTCATTAACAAGAAAGCATTTAGAGCAGATTCAAGAAAGATAAAAACATAATTGAAAAATGTTTAATTTCTGATATTTCCACCGAGAGAACTGATTTTGTTTCACTTTGGTTTGGCTGACTGGATTACAGCTATCATGTCTGTGGGGGTGTGAGTCTGTCAAAGGTCAAACATTTGAATCCAAGTGGCTTCTTTTCAAGCTACTCCCACACAATCAAGCCTCATTCTTATATAAAAACGTGCATTCACACATCGCGGTGCCAATTAGATTAGTTGTTGCATCAGCCATACAGAATCATCAAATAGACTAAAAATGAAACACAGGTGGCCATAAAGCCATAAATCCACTCCTCATGCCTACACAGCTTAGAGGATTTACCCAAAGGGACTCAAAGAACCGCCACATAAGCGGCAGAAATAGGTTTGGGCCACGCATATCACACTTAGCCTACTCATATCAGCAGGCTGTGTACCACGATGATGAAGATGAACCACGTCAAACCACACACTGTACCTGAAAAATCAGTATCTCCAGCCAACATGTCCTGAAAGGGACGCCAGAGGAAAGATTTGATCGTTTCTCACCTCGTTGGATGCCTGTGTCTCCGGCCCGGGCTTTGAATGAAGTGTCCTTTACTTAATGTCTCTCTGCTTCCTTGTTGTTTACAGACGAAGCCTATTCAACCCTCCTCGGGCTGTGGAGCATCCTTCAGTGGGATCAGCGCCACCACATCTTTCCAGTCGGCCTGCACCACTGGCGCTACAGCACTACAAATCAGTCAAACAAGCGTTCACTTCTGTGCCATCGTCTGAATTAGAGCCACACACTACAGTGAAATCTTATTTCGGTCTCCCCCCCAACTCGTTCGGCCATTGCGCATCCTCTCATCCACCGCGGCTCGGCATCGTGCGTCGCCGCATCTTACCGCAGTAGCCTCCGGTGCGCTCAGCGAACAGGATGACGGAGAGCTAATTTGACTTGCAGCCCACTCACCGATAGGAGGGGGGATTCGTGCCACACAGAGGCAGGGGGAGGTGAGCAGAGCGGAAGTGTATGCAGGGTTGTTGATGCCACACTTGGGGAGAAAGTTTTTTTTAAGGCCTTATTTTTCTCTTTTGGAACAAACAAACATAAACAAGGTTTTTAAATCTGTTTCTCAACAACTCTGTTTCTTAATCCAAACAGAGCTGGGGAGGAAATGCCTTTCCTTAACTTCCTTACAATGTGAAATAAAAATAAGGAATAAATATATTGCCAGTGATACTTGTCTCAATTGCTGTTACTTTCTATTACTTTCTATTTTCAAAATACTGTTTTTAAAACTATGCACTGTGCTGGTTGAAAATGCAGTCTGAGTATATAAGTATACGCATCCCACTACAACTTTTGCTATCAAAATAAAAAGTTTGCTAAGTTTGACAGTGAGTTGACAGTTGGGCAACGTCTGTGCATCACAGAGAGGGAATCCATGATTAAAAATGCAGTCCGAAAGAATGTGTATCCCACTATTTATAACTTTTGTTGGAAAAGAAAAAACCTCTCCATCTTCACTAAGGTTAACATGTATGATCTCACTTTCAAACGGCAACACAGGATGGCTGAGTAATTGTCTCTTTGGTAAAATATAATGTGATTGAATTCTCATTAAGAAAAAACATTTTCTTTGCAAGGAAAAATATGATGATTGCCTTGGATATTCGTTCAGCACTCTCACTTCAGTGCAATGAATAACACAAAGTTCAATAACATGTACAGGAGCTTAAAGGCGTGTTACTTGACAAAACTTCACTAATTAAACAATTTGCATTTTGCTAGTTTTCATTTATATGTGAAATCGGAGTGTAGTAGTATAGATCCACCTCCACTAAATACATGCATGGTCCTGCGGCTAAAGGCACACCTCCTATCAGAGAGTAAACTACCTAAGAACCACACCTCCCACGTGGATTAAAAACAGCTCGTAGTGCACAAATGTAATTGTGCAGCAGAGAAAGTTATACAAAAGATTGTTCATCCATATGGAAATTTTAAATATCTCCAGGTAATTTACTCTTCAACAAAACAAATACTAACCATTGGGATTCATTTGTGTTGACTGGGATGCTGCGTTGTGTCAAAACGTCATTTTAGACCTAAGGGATGTGAAATGAGATACTAAAATGATGAAAAAAAGACACTGCTGTTTATTTGACCAGTCTGACTTGTTAAGCATAACGTAATGTATCATGTAACACTCTCCAAAAGGAAATCCTGCTCCATCTATGGTGAGATATAAAACAGTAAAAACGTAGCTGGTGACGCTGCAGTCTCTTACCTCTCCTCCCTCTGTGGCATCGTTCTCTCCTCATACAGCATTAATCTCCCCTCACATACACTCACCCTTGTAGCCTACGTCGCACAGCATCATCACAGCAGTAGATAAGTAGATTGAGAACACACACACACACACACACACACACACACACACACACACACACACACACACAATGGGAAGACGTCATGCACCAGTGTACATAGTTCATCACTTTCTCTTCCAAAGTCCCTCCTCTCCCGGAATTTTTCAAGAAGTCTCATCCATGTGCTTTTGTGTCTCTGATCCGCAGCAGAAAACCGATTCCTCTCTTCCTTTTCTTTTCTTAAAGGTAAGAATAATATGTTCCTCAGAATACTTTTTGCTTCGCTGTGCCTGCTCTTCTGCTCCTGCAGTTAATGCCTTCATTGCTGTGACATAACAGTGAGTGGTTTGCAGTGTTTGCTATGGGATGTGAAGGCCTGCAGGTGAGAGTGATCAGTCCTCATGCATCTATGTGCTTATGTTTTCTCATTTTATTCCAGTAACTGAGATGTTGATGAAAAACTTTTAAACGGCAAGAGACTTTTGTATCAGAAAATTATTGTTTTTTACTGTAGAAATTGCAGTGTGTAGTAGCTTGAGTGGTTCAAGTTATCATACGGTGTAACATTTAGGTTTAAGCTGTGACCAGCCTGCTGACCTTTAAAGATAATCAGTTATTTACAAAAAGCAGTTATGATTTGTGTAATGTCTGACAAAAAAATGGGTTTTCATTAATTTAGATAAACATCTCTCTGGATACATGTTTCTCTCTGAAGTTTCATTTAATGACCAAATAAATAATTTTCATGGTGTATATCACAATTTAAAGAAGATGAGTGGATAAATTGTATAATGACAACTGTATGGAAGCCCATTTATGCCAAGAAAAGAAAACATTATGCACGATAAATTAAATAAACATGATAAATACATAAATAATACTCATTGCAAAACGGTATTATGAGATTATTAAACTATAGTCACATAGTGAAAATTGTGATAAAGTAAGTCAGCATTAACACTTAGTATCTTTTGTTGTCCATTTCCGAAGTCAAAGGTTTGACTAAGTCAAAATAATGACATATAAGTAATATTATGTAATATTATGAGATAATCAAAATTATAAGATACTAAGGTCTGTTTTGTGCTGATTAAGTCAACATTCTAACTTACTAATTTGTCATTTTAATTTCTCGTGAGTATTTACATTAAAATCAGACATATTTTTCCGTGTTTTAAACGGACTTCCATAGCATTGTGTGTTTTCTAAAGAAGGAATTTGAATGTGTGAGTGGGTAATTTGACTTTTGTCTAATGTGAGTTGATGTAGGCTGCAGCTCCCCATGTCCCTGCAAAGAATAAGTGGTATACAGACAACAAATAAATGATTGAATGATTCAGGCTGGCAGATTTTGAGTTGACATGCTCTAAAAACCCTCATAAAACACCCATAAGTCCAGTTAATTCAGCAACTGTGCAGGTTAAAAACATCAGGAAGCTATCACTTACATGATTTTTTTGTGTGAATATTATTTTATTGATGTAACATTGTAACCAACATTCTCTCCATTGCAGCTTTGACAAAAACACTTGGCACTGAAACCCTTATAATCGAAAAGAAATCTGAAGACTTGATTAAAATAGAAAGGTAAAAATCTCATTACACATAGATGCTACTCAGCGTGTGTTACCATAAAGTGTCACTATTTCTTCTTGGCTTTTTAGAAATCTATTGTCTATATCTCTCCTTTAAAACAGGCATAGTGTTAAAAGTTGTTAATGGAAAAAGTGTGGGAGAAGATTTGTCAGGATTCCTTCATGCATTTTATCACACGTTGTCATTCTGTCTACCAACCAAGTAAAGTAAACCAAGTTTAGTTAAAAGTCTCCATTCTTAAATGCTTTACTTCCACTTGAAAAGTAGCTTATTATTTTGAAAAAGTAGATGACTGTAATCTGTGAAATGGTTATCGTAATGGCTAAGAGTAGTGTATACCATCAGTAGTTTTCAAAAGTGTGTTTTCATTTAATGCCAGAAATGGTTTTTTTTTCTCAAATGATAGGTTCTGCATTTGGGAATGAAACTTAAATGTCTCTATGTACAGACAACAAAATAAATATCTGAAAGACAGCAAGAGGCTTTTCTCCCAGCAGTTTATACTTTAAATGGAGGACACACTTTTTGAAAAATAAGGGGTAAAGGCACTTAATAAAAATGCTTTTATTAATCTGACATTTTGGCATCTAACATTATTTTGTAACATCTTCAGTAATATTCATACAATAAACACAAGAATGTCAGATTATCAAAGACATTTTAATCAGAAGGTGCCTTTGTCCTCTTGTTCTTGAGCTTCTCTCTTCAGTTTTGGAGTGCATGTTTTGTTACGTGTTGGCTTTTGTACAACATTGAGGCTCACCCCTCTTGAGCCAGTCTGTCATTGTAGCAGCCTGATAGTAACATCATTTTCATCATGTTTCAAGAGAAAATGTTTTACCTTTAAAGCTCCTCTCCCTGATTTCATGTAAGCACCCAACAATACCCATCAATCCACAAATTTCCTCCCAGCACTCTGCTGATGTTTTGAAACTCAACATACTTCACAGCTGAGTTTCAAAAATTCAGTCAGGAGTTGTGTCTTGAAGCTAAAGCCCCAATCACAGAATATACAGCGGTGTCTTTTTCTGGCAGTGTACAGTAAAAACAAATATAAAATAGATTAGCAGCAGGGTGGGCTACAGTAAATGTTTGAGAGCAACCTGTAACCCGAGGGTCACAGATTTGATCCCCACAGCAAAAAATAGAGTCCAGAGTATCCTGCTCACTCACTGTGACTATCTCTGGGTAACAGCACCAGCTAAATGCTTAAAATATAAAACTATGGCAGAAAATGAGAGTAACCTATAATCTCAAAAAGCTCACACTTTTCCTCAAGACAAACACAGGTCAAAAAATATCATTTCTACTCCTGACTCTGGTGAATATGAAAATAACTACATTTCGGACTGAAGGGATACTGCTTCAAAAAAGCAATGATATATTTGTATTTACATGAATATTACTCTGGCCTGCACTGTAACAGTTCAAAATGTATTGTTTTGAACCAATCATGGTCAAATCCATGATGCTAATGCAACTAAATGACTCATTTCCAATGCAATTTGAACACACAAACAATAAATAATAAAGTAATGTGACATGTTTACATTCAGAGTGAAAACTTTTAACCCAAACAAAATCTGATAAATAATTAGGACTAAACTAACAAAACTCAAATAACAGTAACAAAAATAGTCACATTTAAAATGGAAAAAAGGGAAGCATATATTACTCTGTTGCTTTTATAATGACGATGATGCTAATAGATAAAAAGTCATTCTTTTGCATCACATTCATACCTCATCTATTAAAATATAAAATAAAGACTTTTACTTAATTGAGGTTTGCCATGTTGCAAGCTTAGCATACAAGAACACTGCAACCTCACCAAAGAAAAACAAAAAGGTTAAAAGACATTTAAGATATCATTACAGCATCTTCAGTAATTGAAGTCAGACACCTGGTGAGTTGTTGTCGTGGTTGGCGAAGATTCACCTGTTCGCGCTTCAGTGGTTACTATGTGTCGGGTAATTCTGGTGGTCTTGGTCACCGTGGTGACAGTTCTCTCCTGGGTGGAGGAGACTTGTTGCTCTTCGGACATTTCCTGGGTAGAGAGGTCGAGCCCTGAGGTGTGGAGGCAGAAAGACCCCGAGACGTCAACCTCACCTCCTACCTCCCCCCTCCGCTGGGCCTGAGGAGAACCTTCTGGGGTTATCTGGAGGAAACCTGAGGGAGGAGGAGGAGGAGAAGAGGAAAAAAAGGCAGAGGCAAGTAGAGGAAAGGAAGGAGAGGAGAGGAGGACAAGTGAAGAAATCAAGAGGGAAAAGAAACTTAGTCTTATGTAGCAGAGACAGAACAGGAGATTATATGTTAATAATCTATGGAATAAACACAAAACTCGCATCACATGCAATAGCAAGGATAAATTATGTATGTATGTATGTATGTGGTGCATATTCTAACAAGGTCTACATTAATATTATGAAATAATGATTGAATACAGGTATGAAATGTAAAGCACACACAACAAACTTGTATGGACACTATTATTCATTTGAGAGAATTTGTACAATGATTCATAGTCTCTTTTAAAGGAGCACCCCAGTGGTTTAATATTGTACTTTAAAGTTTGGGGAACTTGCAAAAGACGTATGGAAAACAAGCAAAGGCTAAGATATTGTGACTTGTAGTCTGTTATATGGGTCTTCCCATAATGCAAATGGACAGCAGTTGTTTAAGTGTAAAATCTGTGGAGTTACCCTTCAAAACTGAATGAATCTCATAAAAATTATAGCCTATATTATATATATATATATATATATATATATATATATATATATATATATATATATATCAATTTCGGAATTGACAGTTGCCATATATTCTTTCCAATATATTCTTGGGTCTGACCTCTTGTTTAAAGCAGCTGTGCGGAACTTTTTACCATTCATAAAACTATTCCTAGTTCGTATTACCCCCCCTTGAAGATTTGATTTGATATTTATTTGAACCCAACAGTGACAAAAAAGCCTTTCTCTACATGGCTATTTAGCATAGCCTTGCGCGGGTCGGACAGACAGCGGAGGTCAGCAAACCAGTATACGGCACCCGCGGTGGAAGTGATTCTGCTCACCCGCAACCATTAAACCACAGAAGAAGAAGAAGGAGCCATGTTTACAGAGAGTGTTCTCCAAGTAAGTGGTACGCAACGGGCATTGCTGAACACATAACAGTTTTATCAGAGATGTATCTATGAGGACTTGGTTGTACTTTTGATGTCATGGCAGATAACGAAGGAGCACCATCTAAAAGAAAAAGATCAGAAGAAGGCTAAACGGGACAATGATAGGGCTCGTGTACCAAGTGGAGAGAGCTGAGAGATTTGAAAGGTTTTACAACGGCTCCCGAGTTGGCCCTTTTCCTAATGGACAGGTATGTCATTTTTGTTTTTATTTAGAGAATATACCGCAACTTGTTAGACGTTGTTTCACTTCAGTATATGATGACATGGAATTTATAAGCAAGCTAAATGTAGCTGATGTGAACCGCTTTTGTCTAGTACAACAAACGCCACAAAATTCTGTGATTGTGACCATGAACACGAATATACAGCAGGCAGTTGTCCTCAGTTTGTAAGAAATTCAGAGCTACACCAGAACATTTATGAGCAGGTCTTACTTTACTACTAACTTGTGTGTAACGTTAGCATGTTAGCATGTTTCCACTAATTACTTGGACTGACCTAATGTATGACCTAGCAGCATTAGTTTTGCAAGCGAAGTAAGTAAGTAAAATTTATTTGTATAGCACTTCTCACAGAGAGGACTCACAAAGTGCTTCACAGGATTAAAATACCAACAAGAATACATACATACAAACAAACAGGTCACATACAGAGACACATAAAATACTGCAGGTAACAGCTTTGCTGTGTTAGGATTAGATCAGAACAGAAACACGACAGGAGAATTTACTGAGTCATTTTGCTGTTTCCACTAATTACGTTAGTTAATCCTCTCGCTCTCCAAAACAAATACATGCGATAATTGCCAGTTGCAGTCGAGATTTTACGACACCAGGCTGTGGGTGTTATACCGCTTCGACCAAAGGGGTGCTATAATCAACGAAAACGAAAAGTTCCGCACAGCTGCTTTAATTTTACCTTAGTTTGGCATCACTATTTGGCTTGTAATTTTATATTGCCTCTGGGGTTTATTGCTTCTGCTTTGCTTAGTTTGTCAAAGCACTTTGTAAACTCTGTTTTTAAATGTGCTATATAGATAAAGTTATTATTAATATGAAGTTATATTGTCTAATTTTTCAAATATCTTGTCATCTCATTTTGAAGTTTCCATTATCCTTACCTGTGGAGTGTGGCTTCAGGGAGAATTTAGGGACCTTGAACCAGGAGGAAGATTCTCTTTCTTCAGACTCCCTGCTTCGGCTGTCAACGTCTCTCCAAGCCTGGACCTTTGCAGAACTGAACTCCATGGTAAAACTAGCGGGGGACTCTGAGCTGTCCCTGTCCAACATATCTGTTCTGGCATGAGATGACACCACATCCTTTGAGAGCTCCTCACTAACAACAGTGCCGGCCACCTTGCCTGATTTTTTAAACCCTTTAGTGTCCCCCTCTGCTTCACCCGGTGATAAATCCTTTCCCAGTTTCACACTCAACCCTGTGTCCTCCATTTTGCCATATGGAGATGTTAACTCCACCTTTGGAAGCTTGATTTTGCCACTGAATGTCCCTTTATCATCCTTGGAGCCCTTGTGAAGACTTGCATCTTTTTCACCATTGAGACTTGAACTTGAACCTTCACCCTTTAGAGTGACATCAAACGACCCTGATTTGTCAGGAGAAAATGACACTTTGGGCATTTTCGTCTTCCCTCCTGTCTGTTCTCCCTCCCATTCACTCTCTGTGATTACAGCAGCTGATTTATCTTTGGACTTCCCAAAACTTGGCTTCATTTTGATTTTGGGCATCTTCATTTTGACATCCTCTTTTTCAGCCTTATATGTTGTCTCCTGTTCCGGGAGGCCCGTGCATGCAGTGGCCTCATCTGTTTGAGGTGGATTTACCAAGACAAAGACAGCTTTCTTGACTTTGGGCATTTTAGGGCCCTCATACTGAATTTCTGGCCCATAGATATCTACTCTTCCCTCCGGAGAGGAGATGGAGGGTAACGGGACACCAAACTTAGGAATTTTGATTTTCTTGCCTTTTTCGGTTCTGTCCTCATCTTCGTTCTGTGATGTACCAATATCAAACTCTATGTCTGGAATCTTTGGGACTTTGACTTCTGCACCAGATGAGGAGAGGCCACACTCACCCCCTGTTCCTAATTCAGCTGAGCCTTGTTTGGTTTTAAGACCAAGACTTGGTAATGTAACCTCTGACACTGGGATGTTAATACGATCTTTGTTCTCTCTATGTCTGTCATGGGTTTCAACTTCAACCTTGTACTCAAATCTTTCTTTACTCTTGCATCTGTGTTTGTCCTGGCCACCTAACTCCTCATCACCACAGTTTTTGCATATTTTTGCTTCTGCTGTTACATCTATGCCAGTTTTCTTTTTTGGCATTCCGATCTTGAATTTTGTTCCTTTGACTTTAGGCCCCTTTACTTTGCTGCTGGTTCCCGCTGTGTTGAGATCCAAGTCAGGTAGCTCAACTTTTTGCCTGTTCTTCTTGCCATCTCCTCTATGAAGTCCTATATCAAGCTCCAGGTCTCCTTTTGGACCTTTGATATCTATTGTTGGCATCTTGAGTTTTGGACCTTTGTGCTCTCCCTCAACATGCATATCAGCTTCTTCTTGTGGCACTTTAATTTTCCCTCCCGCCTCAACGGTTGGTAAGTTGATTTCTGCTTCACCTGAGTTACTCTTCAACATCGATATACCCCCCTTTGGAAGTTTAACATGTGGACCTTTGAACTTTCCTTCTGTGACTTCCATCTCTGTAGCAGGTGCTTCACTATCTTTGCTTTTACCTGTAGGAAGTGAAATATCAACTTTTGGCATCTTGATATGTGGCAGCTTGATGGTTCCTTCCTCTGTGTCCACTTTCTCCTCTGGTATGTCAGTGTTTGTTCTTCCTTTAGGGATAGATATACCCACATTAGGCATCTTGAACTTTCCTCCCTCACCCTTAATCTCTACCTCTTGACCTTCAATTAAAGGTTTTCCTTTAGGAAGAGATATGTCAACTTTTGGCATCTTGAACTTTCCTCCCTCACCCTTAATTTCAACTGCAGTGCCTTCAATCTTTCCTTTTGGCAGTGAAATATCTACTGAGGGCATTGTCATGTGTGGTATTTTAGGTCTGCTTCCCTCAATCTCGAACTCTGCTCCTTCAGTTATACCAGATTTTCCTTTTGGTAGAGATATATCAACATGTGGCATTTTAATATGAGGCATTTTGTACTTTCCTCCCGAACCTGCCTCTATTTCAACCTCTGGGCCTTCAAGTTTTCCTTTAGGCAGAGAGATGTCAAAATCTGGCATTTTCCAATGAGGCATTTTGAGCTTTCCCTCAGTACCTCCCTCCATTTCAACACCTGGACCTTCAAACTTTGGTTTGGGCAGTGAAATATCAACAGAGGGCATGCTGAGGTGTGGCATCGTAAATTTTCCACCTTCTCCTTTGAGCTCCAACTCTTGACCTTCAATATTTCCTTTTGGCAGAGAGATGTCAACATTTGGCATTTTAAATTTTCCACCCCTACTTCCCTCTATTTCAGCTTCTGGACCTCCGATCTTTCCTTTGGGCAGAGAAATGTCAACATCTGGACCTTCAATCTTTCCTTTGGGCAGAGAGATGTCAATGTTGGGCATTTTCATGTGAGGCATTTTGAATTTTCCTCCTGTACCTCCCTCTATTTCAACATCTGGACCTTCGATCTTTCCTTGGGGCAGAGAAATGTCAACATCTGGCATTTTCATGTGAGGCATTTTGAATTTTCCACCCACTCCTTTGAGCGCCACCTCTGGACCTTCAATCTTTCCTTTTGATAGAGAGATGTCAACATCTGGACTTTCAATTTTTCCTTTGGGCAGAGAGATGTCAATGTTGGGCATTTTCATGTGAGGCATTTTGAACTTTCCTCCACTACCTCCCTCTATTTCAACTTCTGGACCTTCGATCTTTCCTTTGGGCAGAGAGATGTCAACATCTGGCATTTTCATGTGAGGCATTTTGAATTTTCCTCCACTACTTCCCTCCATTTCAACATCTGGACCTTCGATCTTTCCTTTTGGAAGTGAGATATCAACAGAGGGCATGCTGAGATGTGGCATCTTGAATTTTCCACCTTCTCCTTTGAGTTCCACCTCTGGACCTTCAATCTTTCCCTTTGGTAGAGAGATGTCAACATCTGGACCTTCCAGCTTACCTTTGGGCAGAGAAAGGTCAATGTTGGGCATTTTTATGTGAGGCATTTTGAATTTTCCTCCTGTAGCTCCCCCTATTTCAGCTTCTGGACCTTCGATCTTTCCTTTGGGCAAAGAGATGTCAATGTTGGGCATTTTCATGTGAGGCATTTTGAATTTTCCACCTTCTCCTTTGAGCTCCACCTCTGGACCCTCAATCTTTCCCTTTGGTAGAGAGATGTCAACATCTGGACCTTCCATCTTACCTTTGGGCAGAGAGAGATCAATATTGGGCATTTTCATGTGAGGCATTTTGAATTTTCCTCCACTACTTCCCTCCATCTCAACATGTGGACCTTCAAACTTTCCTTTTGGAAGTGAAATATCAACAGAGTGCATGCTGAGATGTGGCATCTTGAATTTTCCACCTTCTCCTTTGAGCTCCACCTCTGGACCCTCAATCTTTCCCTTTGGCAGAGAGATGTCAACATCTGGAATTTCAAATTTTCCTTTGGGCAGAGAGATGTCAACATCTGGCATTTTCATGTGAGGCATTTTGAACTTTCCTCCTGTTCCACCCTCCATTTCAACTTCTGGACCTTCGATCTTTCCTTTAGGCAGAGAGATGTCAATGTTGGGCATTTTCATGTGAGGCATTTTGAATTTTCCTCCACTCCCTCCCTCCATTTCAACATCTGGACCTTCGATCTTTCCTTTGGGCAGAGAGATATCAACAGAGGGCATGCTGAGATGTGGCATCTTGAATTTTCCACCTTCTCCTTTGAGCTCCGCCTCTGGACCCTCAGTCTTTCCTTTTGGTAGGGAGATGTCAACATCTGGACCTTCCAGCTTACCTTTGGGCAGAGAGATGTCAATGTTGGGCATTTTCATGTGAGGCATTTTGAATTTTCCTCCCGTACCTCCCTCCATCTCAACATCTGGACCTTCGATCTTTCCTTTTGGTAGGGAAATATCAACAGAGGGCATGCTGAGATGTGGCATCTTGAATTTTCCACCTTCTCCTTTGAGCTCCACCTCTGGACCCTCAATCTTTCCTTTTGGTAGAGAGATGTCAATTTTGGGCATTTTCATGTGAGGCATTTTGAATTTTCCTCCTGTTCCTCCCTCTATTTCAGCTTCTGGACCTTCGATCTTTCCTTTGGGCAGAGAGCTGTCAACATCTGGACCTTCAATCTTTCCTTTAGGCAGAGAAAGGTCAATGTTGGGCATTTTCATGTGAGGCATTTTGAACTTTCCTCCTGTACCTCCCTCTATTTCAATTTCTGGGCCTTCGAGTTTTCCTTTAGGCAGAGAGATGTCAAAATCGGGTATTTTCATTTGAGGCATTTTGAATTTTCCTCCTGTGCCTCCCTCTATTTCAACATCTGGACCTTCAATTTTTCCTTTGGGCAGAGAGATGTCGACATCTGGACCTTCAATCTTTCCTTTGGGCAGAGAAAGGTCAATGTTGGGCATTTTCATGTGAGGCATTTTGAATTTTCCTCCTGCACCTCCCTCCATTTCAACGTCTGGACCTTCGATCTTTCCTTTTGGAAGTGAAATATCAACAGAGGGCATGCTGAGATGTGGCATCTTGAATTTTCCACCTTCTCCTTTGAGGTCCACCTCTGGACCCTCAATCTTTCCTTTTGGTCGAGAAATGTCAATTTTGGGCATTTTCATGTGAGGCATTTTGAATTTTCCTCCTGTGCCTCCCTCTATTTCAACATCTGGACCTTCAATTTTTCCTTTGGGCAGAGAGATGTCAACATCTGGACCTTCGATCTTTCCTTTGGGCAGAGAAAGGTCAATGTTGGGCATTTTCACTTGAGGCATTTTGAATTTTCCTCCACCACTTCCCTCCATCTCAATGTCTGGACCTTCAATCTTTCCTTTTGGAAGTGAAATATCAACAGAGGGCATGCTGAGATGTGGCATCTTGAATTTTCCACCTTCTCCTTTGAGTTCCACCTCTGGACCCTCAATCTTTCCTTTTGGTAGAGAGACGTCAACATTTGGACCTTCCATCTTACCTTTGGGCAGAGAAAGGTCAACATCTGGCATTTTCATGTGAGGCATTTTGAACTTTCCTCCTGTTCCACCCTCTATTTCAACTTCTGGACCTTCGATCTTTCCTTTAGGCAGAGAGATGTCAATGTTGGGCATTTTCATGTGAGGCATTTTGAATTTTCCTCCACTCCCTCCCTCCATTTCAACATCTGGACCTTCGATCTTTCCTTTGGGCAGAGAGATATCAACAGAGGGCATGCTGAGATGTGGCATCTTGAATTTTCCACCTTCTCCTTTGAGCTCCGCCTCTGGACCCCCAGTCTTTCCTTTTGGTAGGGAGATGTCAACATCTGGACCTTCCAGCTTACCTTTGGGCAGAGAGATGTCAATGTTGGGCATTTTCATGTGAGGCATTTTGAATTTTCCTCCTGCACCTCCCTCCATTTCAACGTCTGGACCTTCGATCTTTCCTTTTGGAAGTGAAATATCAACAGAGGGCATGCTGAGATGTGGCATCTTGAATTTTCCACCTTCTCCTTTGAGCTCCACCTCTGGACCCTCAATCTTTCCCTTTGGTAGAGAGATGTCAACATCTGGACCTTCCAGCTTACCTTTGGGCAGAGAAAGGTCAATGTTGGGCATTTTCATGTGAGGCATTTTGAATTTTCCTCCTGCACCTCCCTCCATTTCAACGTCTGGACCTTCGATCTTTCCTTTTGGAAGGGAAATATCAACAGAGGGCATGCTGAGATGTGGCATCTTGAATTTTCCACCTTCTCCTTTGAGCTCCACCTCTGGACCCTCAATCTTTCCTTTTGGTAGAGAGATGTCAACATCTGGACCTTCCATCTTACCTTTGGGCAGAGAAAGGTCAATGTTGGGCATTTTCATGTGAGGCATTTTGAATTTTCCTCCTGTTCCTCCCCCTATTTCAGCTTCTGGACCTTCGATCTTTCCTTTGGGCAGAGAGATGTCAACGTCTGGCATTTTCATGTGTGGCATTTTGAACTTTCCTCCTGTACCACCCTCTATTTCAACTTCTGGACCTTTGATCTTTCCTTTAGGCAGAGAGATATCAATGTTGGGCATTTTCATGTGAGGCATTTTGAATTTTCCTCCACTACCTCCCTCCATTTCAACATCTGGACCTTCGATCTTTCCTTTTGGAAGTGAGATATCAACAGAGGGCATGCTGAGATGTGGCATTTTGAATTTTCCACCTTCTCCTTTGAGCTCCACCTCTGGACCCTCAATCTTTCCTTTTGGTAGAGAGATGTCAACATCTGGACCTTCCAGCTTACCTTTGGGCAGAGAAAGGTCAATGTTGGGCATTTTCATGTGAGGCATTTTGAATTTTCCTCCTGCACCTCCCTCCATTTCAACGTCTGGACCTTCGATCTTTCCTTTTGGAAGTGAAATATCAACAGAGGGCATGCTGAGATGTGGCATCTTGAATTTTCCACCTTCTCCTTTGAGCTCCACCTCTGGACCCTCAATCTTTCCTTTTGGTAGAGAGATGTCAACATCTGGACCTTCCATCTTACCTTTGGGCAGAGAAAGGTCAATGTTGGGCATTTTCATGTGAGGCATTTTGAATTTTCCTCCTGTTCCTCCCCCTATTTCAGCTTCTGGACCTTCGATCTTTCCTTTGGGCAGAGAGATGTCAACGTCTGGCATTTTCATGTGTGGCATTTTGAACTTTCCTCCTGTACCACCCTCTATTTCAACTTCTGGACCTTTGATCTTTCCTTTAGGCAGAGAGATATCAATGTTGGGCATTTTCATGTGAGGCATTTTGAATTTTCCTCCTCTACCTCCCTCCATTTCAACATCTGGACCTTCGATCTTTCCTTTTGGAAGTGAGATATCAACAGAGGGCATGCTGAGATGTGGCATTTTGAATTTTCCACCTTCTCCTTTGAGCTCCACCTCTGGACCCTCAATCTTTCCTTTTGGTAGAGAGATGTCAACATCTGGACCTTCCATCTTACCTTTGGGCAGAGAAAGGTCAATGTTGGGCATTTTCATGTGAGGCATTTTGAATTTTCCTCCTGTAGCTCCCCCTATTTCAGCATCTGGACCTTCGATCTTTCCTTTGGGCAGAGAGATGTCAATGTTGGGCATTTTCATGTGAGGCATTTTGAATTTTCCACCTTCTCCTTTGAGCTCCACCTCTGGACCCTCAATCTTTCCTTTTGGTAGAGAGACATCAACATCTGGACCTTCCATCTTACCTTTGGGCAGAGAAAGGTCAATGTTGGGCATTTTCATGTGAGGCATTTTGAATTTTCCTCCCGTACCTCCCTCCATCTCAACATCTGGACCTTCGATCTTTCCTTTTGGAAGTGAAATATCAACAGAGGGCATGCTGAGATGTGGCATCTTGAATTTTCCACCTTCTCCTTTGAGCTCCACCTCTGGACCCTTAATCTTTCCTTTGGGCAGAGAGATGTCAACATCTGGACCTTCCATCTTACCTTTGGGCAGAGAAAGGTCAATGTTGGGCATTTTCATGTGAGGCATTTTGAATTTTCCTCCACTACTTCCCTCCATCTCAACATCTGGACCTTCAAACTTTCCTTTTGGAAGTGAAATATCAACAGAGGGCATGCTGAGATGTGGCATCTTGAATTTTCCACCTTCTCCTTTGAGCTCCACCTCTGGACCCTCAATCTTTCCCTTTGGTAGAGAGACGTCAACATCTGGACCTTCCATCTTACCTTTGGGCAGAGAAAGGTCAATGTTGGGCATTTTCATGTGAGGCATTTTGAATTTTCCTCCCGTACCTCCCTCCATCTCAACATCTGGACCTTCGATCTTTCCTTTTGGAAGTGAAATATCAACAGAGGGCATGCTGAGATGTGGCATCTTGAATTTTCCACCTTCTCCTTTGAGCTCCAACTCTGGACCCTCAATCTTTCCTTTAGGTAGAGAGATGTCAACATCTGGACCTTCCATCTTACTTTTGGGCAGAGAGATGTCAATGTTGGGCATTTTTATGTGAGGCATTTTGAATTTTCCTCCTGTTCCTCCCCCTATTTCAGCTTCTGGACCTTCGATCTTCCCTTTTGGAAGTGAAATATCAACAGAGGGCATGCTGAGATGTGGCATCTTGAATTTTCCACCTTCTCCTTTGAGCTCCAACTCTGGACCCTCAATCTTTCCTTTAGGTAGAGAGATGTCAACATCTGGACCTTCCATCTTACTTTTGGGCAGAGAGATGTCAATGTTGGGCATTTTTATGTGAGGCATTTTGAATTTTCCTCCTGTTCCTCCCCCTATTTCAGCTTCTGGACCTTCGATCTTCCCTTTTGGAAGTGAAATATCAACAGAGGGCATGCTGAGATGTGGAATCTTGAATTTTCCACCTTCTCCTTTGAGCTCCACCTCTGGACCCTCAATCTTTCCTTTTGGTAGAGAGATGTCAACATCTGGACCTTCCATCTTACCTTTGGGCAGAGAAAGGTCAATGTTGGGCATTTTCATGTGAGGCATTTTGAATTTTCCTCCACTACTTCCCTCCATCTCAACATCTGGACCTTCGATCTTTCCTTTTGGAAGTGAAATATCAACAGAGGGCATGCTGAGATGTGGCATCTTGAATTTTCCACCTTCTCCTTTGAGCTCCACCTCTGGACCTTCAATTTTTCCTTTGGGCAGAGAGATGTCAACATCTGGACCTTCAATCTTTCCTTTGGGCAGAGAGATGTCAATGTTGGGCATTTTCATTTGAGGCATTCTGAATTTTCCTCCTGTTCCTCCCCCTATTTCAGCTTCTGGACCTTCGATCTTCCCTTTTGGAAGTGAAATATCAACAGAGGGCATGCTGAGATGTGGCATCTTGAATTTTCCACCTTCTCCTTTGAGCTCCACCTCTGGACCCTCAATCTTTCCTTTTGGTAGAGAGATGTCAACATCTGGACCTTCCATCTTACCTTTGGGCAGAGAAAGGTCAATGTTGGGCATTTTCATGTGAGGCATTTTGAATTTTCCTCCACTACTTCCCTCCATCTCAACATCTGGACCTTCGATCTTTCCTTTTGGAAGTGAAATATCAACAGAGGGCATGCTGAGATGTGGCATCTTGAATTTTCCACCTTCTCCTTTTAGCTCCACCTCTGGACCCTCAATCTTTCCTTTGGGCATAGAGATGTCAACATCTCCAGTTGCACTTGTTTTTCCTGTAGGAAGGGACAAGTCAATGTCAGGCATCTTGATGTCTGGCATCTTGAATTTGCCTCCTTGTCCATCAACCTTTACATCATGCTTTACATTTGGCAGGGACACATCCAGGTCTATTTTGGGAATGGAAACATCAATTGTTGGCATTTTGGGAATTTTGAGATTTCCCCCATAACCTCTGATATCAGCCTCTGAGACATCAACTTCTGCTTTGGGGAGAAGAACCTCAGTCTCTGGTGTTTTAGCTGCTGGTAGAGACAGCTCAACAGAGGGCATCTTGACCTTGGCCTTAGATTCAAGATGACCACTTGGCTTTCCGAAATCTTTTTCCTTAGAGCCAAATCCTGGCATGGAGAATCTTGGTAGTTTGATAGTGACATCAGGTGCATGGAAGCCCCCTTGCCCTTCCACATCTGCCTCAAGTTTAGCATTAACCTCTCCTTCTGGGAGATGACCTTTTGGTGATGACATTTTAAACTTGGGAAATTTCACTTTGTATTTTGATTTGTCGTACTGGCTCTCAACATTGATCTCTGGCTTAGAAATGTCAATTTTCTCCTTTTTCACTTTAACATCCACATCAGGGCAAGACACGGATACATCTGCATGCTTTTTGGATATACCAAATGAAGGCATTTTGAGTTTAGGTTTTTTCACCTTGACTTTTCCATCCCCATCAAACTCTACTGATGGTGCTCTTATCTCCCCTTCCACATGTGGTGGACTGAGGGACACATCTCCCTTGGGGCCAGATATTGCCAGATCACCACTCTTGGACTTTCCACCAAACCTTGGAAGAGAGAAACTGGGGACTTTGAGGGATACATCAGGAAGATCAAAGCTGCCCCCCGAAGAAGGCCTACCTCCCTCTGCTTTCAGAAGCTCCACTTCCACTTCGTCACCTCTAGGTTTGGCAAGGCCAAAGTCTAGGTCCACCTTTGGAGCTGAGATGTCAACTGTTGGTAATTTGACAGTGGGAAGTTTAAGGGATGCACCTGGACCTTCTACCCCACTTGTCTCGATGTCCACACCCCTAACTTTCAACTTGGCTGGATTAATATCTCCTTTAAGACCAGGCATCTTCAAATCCCCTGATGCTTCAGGAGCACTGGTGTCCACCTTGAGGCTTTTGTCTGTCAGACCAGTAGGAAGGCTGAGATCAAGATCAAATTTGGGGAGATCTATGTCAAGAGTTGGCATGTGGAGACCACCTTTTTTACCTGTTAGGTCAACCTTTGGCACAGCAAACTTTCCCTTTCCAGGTAGTCCTTCAATATTGATATCTCCCTCCACTTTTCCCTCTGGCACTGAAATGTCAACGGTTGGCATTGCAATTTTTCCTCCCTTCGTCTCTGGTCCTTCCACTTTGACATTTCCCTCTGGCAGGTGCATCTTTGGAAGTGACAAGTCAAATGTGGGCATTTTGAATTTACCTCCTTTCACCTCAGGACCCTCAATATTTAGGTCAGCATCAGCCTTTCCTTTGGGGAGTGACAGGTCAATGTCTGGCATGTTTATTCTTCCTCCCTTAAGTTCAGGGCCTTTTAGATTGACCTCTGGTCCCTTAGCTTTCATTTTAGGAAGAGAGATATCAACGGAGGGCATATGGAACTTGCCTGCTTTGCCAGCATGTCCTTCAATTTCAATTTCTCCTGCTTTTCCTTTGGGGAGTGAAATGTCAATGTTAGGACCCTCGAGGTTGATATCTACCTCTGGAGACTTAATTTTAGGGAGTGACATGTCACCTTTTACTTCAGGTCCTTGAATATTAACATCAGCCCCCTTTGCTTTGATTTTAGGAAGAGATAGATCAAGTGAGGGCATGTGAAACTTCCCTTCCTTACTACCGTGCCCATCAATGTCAATATCCACGTCTACTTTTCCTTTTGGAAGTGCAATATTAACAGCTGGCATTTCAAGTTTTCCTTTCATATCTTGTCCTTCTACATTGACATCAGCCTTTGGGAGACTCACTTTTGGTAAAGAAACATCAAATTTGGGCATCTTGAATTTTCCTCCTTTCACCTCAGGGCCTTCAACATGTATCTCACCCTCAACATTTCCTTTAGGAATTGAAATATCAACAGTTGGGATGTTGGCCTTACCTCCTTTGAAATCAGGGCCCTGGAGGCTGATATCTATGTCGGGAGATTTTATTTTAGGCAGAGAAACATCAAGTGATGGCATGTTTAGTTTTCCTCCTGTAACTTCAGGGCCCTCAAGATTTATCTCAGGTCCCTTAGCTTTCATTTTAGGAAGAGAAATATCAACAGATGGCATACTGAACTTGCCTTCCTTGCCAGCATGTCCCCCAGTTTCAATTTCTCCTCCTGCTTTTCCTTTAGGGAGTGAAATATCAATGTCTGGAATTTCAATTTTCCCTGCCTTGATATCTGGGCCTTTTATTTTGACATCACCCTCTGAGAGGTTCACTCTTGGCAATGAGACATCAAATTTTGGCATTTTAAATTTACCACCCTTCACCTCAGGACCCTCGACATCAATGTCACCCTCAACTTTTCCTTTGGGGAGTGAAACGTTACCTTCAAGTTCAGGTCCTTCAATATCAACATCAACTCCTTTTGCTTTAATTTTAGGAAGAGAAATATCAACCGAGGGCATGTGAAACCTGCCTCCTTTACCCACATGTCCCTCAGTGTCAACATCCCCCTTCACCTTTCCTTCTGGGAGTGAAATATCAGCTGTTGGCATTTCCACATTACCTTCTGGTAGGTTCATCTTTGGAAGTGAAACATTAAATTTGGGCATTTTGAATTTGCCTCCTTTCACCTCAGAGCCTTCAACATTTATGTCACCCTCGACTTTTCCTTTAGGAAGTGAAACATCAACAGCTGGGATTTTGACCTGTCCTCCTTTAACATCAGGACCCTCGAGGCTGATATCTACATTTGGAGATTTTATTTTGGGAAGAGAAACATCAAGTGATGGCATGTTTAGTTTTCCTCCTGTAACTTCAGGGCCTTCAAGATTTATCTCTTGTCCCTTTGTTTTTATTTTAGGAAGAGATATATCAATAGAGGGCAAATGAAACTTGCCTCCTTTGCCAGCATGTCCTTCAATTGCAATTTCACCTTTTGCTTTTCCTTTGGGAAGTGAAATATCAATGTCTGGCATGTCAATTTTCCCTCCCTTGATGTCTGGACCTTTTATTTTGACATTGCCCTCTGGGAGATTCACTTTTGGCAATGAGACATCAAATTTTGGCATTTTAAATTCCCCTCCTTGCACCTCCGGACCCTCAACATTGAGGTCACCCTCAACTTTTCCTTTTGGTAGTGAAATGTCACCTCCAAGTTCAGGTCCTTCAGTATCAACAGCAATTCCCTTTGCTTTTATTTTAGGAAGAGAAATATCAAACGAAGGCATGTTAAACTTGCCTCCCTTATGTCCCTCAATGTTAAAATCTCCCTTTACCTTTTCTTTTGGGAGTGAAATATCTACTTTTGGCATTTCTACATTGCCCTCTGGCAGGTTCATCTTTGGAAGTGAAACATCAAATGTGGGCATTTTTAATTTGCCTCCTTTAATATCAGGACCCTCAATATTTAGGTCAGCATCAGCCTTTCCTTTGGGGAGCGACAGGTCAATGTCTGGCATGTTGATTCTTCCTCCCTTAAGATCAGGGCCTTTAATATTGACCTCTGGTCCCTTAGCTTTCATTTTAGGAAGAGAGATATCAACAGAGGGCATATGGAACTTTCCTCCTTTACCAGCATGTCCTTCAGTTTTAAATTCTCCTCTTGCTTTTCCTTTGGGGAGTGAGATATCAATGTCTGGCATTTCAATCTTCCCTCCCTTGATTTCTGGGCCTTTTATTTTGACATCACCTTCTGGTAGACTCACTTGCGGTAAAGACACATCAAATTTTGGCATTTCAAATGTACCTCCTTTCAACTCAGGACCCTCAAGATCAAGGTCACCCCTAATTTTCCCTTTGGGTAGTGAACTGTCAACAGTTGGCAAGTTAAACTTTCCTCCTTTAACATCAGTATCCTTGAGGCTGATATCTACCTCTGGAGACTTCATTTTAGGGAGTGACATGTCACCTTTGACTTTAGGTCCTTGAATATCAACATCTCCCTTTATTTTTCCTTTTGGAAGTGAAATATCAACTGTTGGCATTTCCATTTTTCCTTTTATTTCTGGTCCTTCCACTTTGGCATTTCCCTCTGGCAGGTTCATCTTTGGACGTGAAATGTCAAATTTGGGCATTTTGAATTTACCTCCTTTTATCTCAGGACCCTCAATACTGATGTCAGCATCAGCCTGTCCTTTTGGGAGTGACAGGTCAGTGTCTGGCATGTTGATTTTTCCTCCCTTAAGTTCAGGGCCTGTGAATTTTCCTTTAGGAAGTCCAATATCATAGGATGATATTTCTATATTCCCATCTTTTCCAGAGTGAATGTCAATATCAATGTCTCCCTGTACCTTTCCTTTAGGAAGTGAGAGGGCGATTTTTGGCATTTCAAATTTTGAACCTTTAACTTTTGGTCCTTGAAAATTGACATCTGCTTCAGGGAATTTAACTGTAGGGAGGTCAATGTCTACAGATGGAAGGCTAAATTCGCCTCCTTTTCCTTCATGCTCGACAGTGATTTCCCCCTCTAATTTTCCTTGGGGGGGTGATATGTCAATAGTTGGCATTTTAATTTCTGGCCCCTTAATGTTGATATCACCTCGTTTTGATTTTATTTTTGGGAGAGAAACATCAACTGAGGGTCCCTGAAGGCCAATATTTCCCTCAGGCATCTTCATCTTTGGTAGTGACACATCAAATGTAGGCATCTTTATTTTCCCTCCTTTTATCTCACTTCCCTTTAGATCTAAATGTGCCTCTGGTGTATTAACCTTAAAATCAGGACCTTCAATGTCGATGTCAGCTCCCTGTGATTTGATCTTTGGTAGTGACATATCTAAAGAGGGCATGCTGAACTTTGCTTCCCCTTTGACTTCAGGTCCTTCAGTATCAATCTGTCCCTCCTTGGTTTTCATCTTTGGGAGTGAGATGTCAAAAGTTGGCATCTTGAACTTGGCCCCACTACCACCACTACCCTCAAGCTCCATGTTGCCCTCTATGACTGCCTTTGGGAGTGAAAACTCAACATTTGGAAGTTCGGGGCATTCTAGCTTCATGTCTCCTTCAGGTGTCCTCATGTTTGGGAGAGAAATGTCTATAGAGGGCATGTTGAATTTGCCTCCTTTTAAGCCACTGCCACCAATGTTCAAATCTCCCTCAACATTTCCTTGGGAAACAGAGAAATCGACGCTAGGCATCTTGATCTTTCCGCCCTTTACTTCAGGTCCCTCCAAAACAACCTCTCCCTCAGGTGACTTCATTTTTGGAAGAGTTATATTATATGATGGCATTTTAAATGTGCTTCCTTCTCCCTTGATGTCAACTTCACCCTTGCATTTACCTTTTTGTAGAGAAATGTCTGCTGATGGCATCTCAAGTTTTCCTCCTTTCATCTCCGGTCCATGTAAGTCAACCTTAGCCCCAGATGTCTCCATCTTAGGGAGTCTGACATCAAATGAGGGCATTTTTAACTTCCCTCCTTTTGCAGATGGACCATCTATTTCAATGTTACTCTCCATCTTTCCTTTTGGCATCAATATATCAAGAGAGGGCATCTGGATCTCACTGCCACCCTCAAGCTTGGGTGTCTCTATGTTCATGTGACCCTCTGGTTGTTTCAACTTTGGTAAAGAAACATCAAAGGTAGGCATTTTGACAGTTCCTCCCCTCCCAGCATGCCCTTCTACGTCAGTGTCTCCTTCTATTTTTCCTTTGGGCAGAGAAATGTCGAGTTTGGGCATTTCAAATTTACCACCTTTCACCTCGGGGCCTTCAATGTCAACCTTCATCTCACCTGTCTTCATTTTAGGGAGAGAGATGTCAAATGATGGTAATTGAAATTTTCCACCTCCTTCAATTTCAGTCGTTCCTGCTTTGCCTTTGGGAAGTGTTAGGTCTACTTTGGGTAACTTGAAGCCTTCTCCTTTTATATTTACTTCTCCTGCTTGTGGCTTAATTTTTGGAGGAGAAATGTCAAACTCAGGCATTTTGAACTTCCCATCTCCACCAACATAATAGTCCATATCCACATCTCCACTGTCTGTTTTCCCCTCTGGAAGAGTGATGTCAGGAGAGGGTAGACTGAATTTCCCTCCACCTTCTGGACCTTTAATGTCCACACTGGAAGATCCCATCTTTGGCAACGAGATATCGACCTTTGGCATGGAGATTTTTGGCCCTTTAAAAGTGCCCTCTATCTCATCAGGAATTCTGTGTCTGGTGTCCAACTCCAGATCGACTTCAGGCACAGAAATGTCAACAGCAGACATTTTGATCACTGTCTTCCCAGCTCCTTCGCACTCTGGGAGTGAGACGTTGATGTCAGACTTTCCCTTCACTTTTGGTAAAGAAATATCAACAGAAGGCATTTGAATAGATGCAGCTTTTCCTGAGAGATCAACATCCATCTTTGGTTTGGTGATATTTGCCTCAGGGAGACTAATCTTATCAGCTCCTTTGATTTCTACTTTTGAAGGTGCTTTCACTTTGATGTCGCCATCTATCTCATCAGAATGACGAGAAAGTCTAACTTTGGGCAGTTTCAACTTTGGCATTCTTAACCTTGCATCTCCTTTGCCTACGTCTACGTCACCTTTTTCAACAGCTGCTTCTGTGTCAGCTCCTGCTTTGATGTTGAGTTTAGGACCTTTGATTTCTGTCTTTCCATGGGGCAAAGATGCCTCAGCTTTTCCTGAGGGGAGTGCAAACTCCACATCAGGTGCATTAAGCTTAACCCCTCCCTTCTCCACGTCTATGTTTTTATCACCACACAAACTGAACTCCACTGATGGTGGCTGGATGTTCACACCTGGAGGCTTCAGCTCCACAGATCCAGTTTCCAAAGCTGACCCTGACTTTGTATGTTTGGTCTTAGGAAAGGTGATTCCAAACTTGTGTCCTTTTCCTTTGGTTTTCAGTTTAGCCTCAGGTATCTCAGGTGGTGAGATATTCACCTGTCCCTCGAGTTGTCCTCCAACCACTTTTCCTCCTGTGTCCTCTCCAGTGTACCCCTTCGTTTTTATGTGGGGAAACCTGGGACAACCAAATAAAGAAGAAGAAAAAAAAATATAATATAGGCAAAAAACATTGGAAATATTCCAAAATGCCTCATGAAGAATGCTTTATGAAAGAAAAAACTTGCTTTTTAGATAACTATTTCTGTCTTCAAAATACAGTCAGTAATAGTGTTGTATTACTCAATTCTTTACCCTCACAATGTTCCTCGACAAATCTCTTCACATGTTCAGTCAGCACAGCAGGCAATTGTAACCATTTCCATGAAGCAAACACAGAAAGTACAGAAAAAAAGGCCAACCTGATCCTCCTCTTTGCCTTTCCCACGATTGCAGTGCCTCCAGCTCCTTCTGCTTCAACCTTCGCACTCCTCCTCTGTTTGAATTTGGGGAGAGAAAACTCCACATCTACATCACTCATCTCCAGCCTGGGGGGTGTTCCCTCTATCACAAGCTCCTCTCTGCGCTTCTCCTTCAGCCTCTTCAGACCAAAACGACCACCTCTCTTCTTCTTGGCCTTGAACGGCTTGCTGCCCTTCACACTCTTGAGACACACACAAACACACATGAATGACAAGAGTGTCAGTTGAAGGCCTGCAAATTAAGTACTGTGTTATCTGTTCAGGTACTGACTTTGTGTAGATTGATTTAACAACTGAAAGCATTTGGAAAATACGAATGAGTTTTAAATCTATTTTGTAATAAATGAATATGTTATTAACAAACAATGGACACAGAATTTAAGTTATAATTTAATTTGAAAGTTGTAAAAAAACTATAAAATTCTTTGGGTTTTTAAAGGGGTATTTACAGAAGAAACTGTGACTTTATTAAAAGGTACAAGAGATTACCATTTTGGCCATCTTGGCTTTGGGACCTTTGACCTCAACGCTGGGAACTCGAGGCCGCACACAGACCTCTGCTCCGGGGATGGTCCTCTTCAGCTGAAAGCTGACCTTATATGGCTCTGCACATTGAAGGATCTTCAGAGCATCTTCATACTTCACATTGTCGAAGTAGACCTTGGCACTCAGCAGCTGGTCACCTTTACGAGAGACATTTACATGAAACTTGGCAAATGTACAGTTCACTAAGTATCAACATTTGCGTTCTCATCATCTTGTCTCAGGTCTGGGTAAGGCCATAATGGTGCATCAACATTTCGTATTATGTTTGGTCTTGCAAGGCAACATAGGAAAAATGCCCTCTTATCCAACCCACCACAGGCATCCACCATTGGTGAAAATGCTGATGCTGTCAGTTCATTGGAAGACTACTTGTTCTTCAATTATTCTGGTTTTGATTTCCCTTATGGCATTACTGGCAATCATCACATTCACCAGGACAGTCTCCTGCTTAGCTGTGAGAGGTTTCCTCCTGTCTCCAACAGATGGCTATCTCTGAGTTACTGACCTTTGGTCATCCATCACTCTGGCAACTGAGAGTAGACATTCAGTCTATATGCACTACAACATTAAATCTATCTCAGTAACAACAAGGCAATTGACCTGCTTCCTTTCTGGAAGTACACACACAATGGATGCAACCATGGTACAGCTTAGGTCGGGTTGCACTGGCTGTCTAGCTACTGTCATAGTCCTCCCATCTATGGACATGATGAACTTAACTAGGATGGCACCAAATTACAGTAATCTGAGATTTTTTAATATACAACCCCACACTGGTGGCTGCTAGACGTGCATCGATTCTCCTGGATGCACCGCCCTGACACACTTTATGCCACTGTCCTATTTTCAGCCCCACTGCCTCTGGAGTGAAATGCATTTTTCTCCTACTCACTCTCTGCTTGTACATACCAGCTCTTGTAGCAGCTCTTTTTCTCTGCTCCTATGGCAGCTCGACTCCTCTCCTCACCATGTATGCATAAAAAGAACCCTGTAGCTGTTGTTGTGTCTCGTGTGCGACAAAAAATGAATGAGGAGAAACTCATTGTTGAAGTTAAGAAATATCCTGAGCTTAACAACCCACAGTTCTGTCATTATAAAGACAATGGCCAAAAAGATATTGCCCTTGCTGAAACAGTGCAGCTGTGTTTTCAGCTGTAGTGTTTCTTATTGGTATGGTTCTTGAGTTAAGGTTGTGATGACCCAAGTTAATTATAGTAAGAGCATGTGTTTGTGAGCATTGCAAGGTAAGGTTTTGCAGAGAGAGTTTTGAATATTGAAATATGTGTGGAAGCAGGTGAATAGTATGAGTAGTTTTGGGAAATGGGTCTGTTATTTTGTAGATGGTGTCATGTCTTGGCATGTTTAGCTAATACTCCCAGTTATGTGTAAGTAATCACAGAAAAACTGTCATGCTAATATGTACAAGTCATTACGAGTGTATTTATTACCTGTATTTATTACCAATGACAACAGTGCCATCAATATTATAACAGTATCTTAAAAGCTGTATGAATAGTTTTCTGGTCTGGGATCACGCTATCATCTTTGTTTTGATGCTGGTGGTCTGACAGCTGACTGTTTACTGCCCTCCAGTGGCCAAAAGGAGAAGCTTCCCTCAAGGCAAACATCAAGTTAGAAATGATAACACAAACTCTTGCTGTCAGTACATTCAAAATAAACCTAATTGACCACATTAATGTAAGATAATAAAATATAGCAGAAATAATGACAAAATTATCATTTTTAATTGTTCTCTAGTTGTCCCATGTTCCTCAGTGCAAATAATACAAACATTAATTCTCATTATTGTTCTTTTTTTCTTGAGAGATATCAATAAGCGTAGACAGTTTGAATGGACAGACTAACCCCATATATATAATTTTCAAGATTGAATATGGTACTGAATGGTGCACAAACCCAGGACATATACTCAACATGGCTCGGACTTTGCAGTGTAAATGTTTTTATTTCTTGTTTGGATTATGTTCAAAGCACTGAGAATGTTTATTGTAAGTGCTCCCTACATGAATCAGGTGTGACCCCAGGTACCTTCCTGTAGACTGAGATGTTTAGCAGCTGGTGAGTCTCTGAGCACGTCTTTAACAAAGATCCCTTGCTGTCCTCCACCAGTCACACTGTAGCCGCTGGCTCCAGCTTCTGCCTCCGTCTCCACCACTATTTCCATGGACTTAGAGGCTTCCTCCACCCACTAGCATAAACAAAGATTCATACATACACATTAAACACTTGATTTTCCACATGTTGAAGCAAAGTGACATGATATCAGTTGATCAGGATAACATAAGGGTCTAGTGTGCAAGATTTAGCGGGAGCTGGTGGCATCTAGCAGTGAGGACTGCAGATTGCAACCAGCTGAAACCACTCCTGAATAGAATTCCTTTGGTGTTCTTTGTTAAAAGGCTGTTCCCAGGAGCTGAATTATCTGCAGAGGTCTAACCCTCTCAAAAACAAATAACCACAGTGATTTAAACTGGTAAAAACACTGAATTAAGCAATTTTATGTTAAAAAAGAGTGTTTTTCCAATGCTGATGTTGCAAAAGGGCTGCTAACTATGGTGGACAATATGGAAAAGCGAAAACACGAAATGCCTTATCTGGAGCCAGTGTTTGATCTGTTCATCCTGAGCTAGAAACATGGTGCAGCAACATGGCGGACTCCATTCCCTATGGGATCTGCTACCTATGCAGATATAAATGCGGCATTCTAAGATAATGAAAACACCACAATTCTTCTTTTCAGGTGATTATACACTGACAAAAACCTACTTAGTATATTATATTCCATTTCTGCCAATATATTCCCCTAAATCCTATACACTTGACCTTTAAGTTTTAAAAAATACCTTTAATTCAATGGTTTCATAAACCAAGGACTAGAACAACTAGACAACTCTGTCAACATTTCTCAGTAGCAGAATATATAATTTGTTTATAAACTCACGGGTCTTATTGATTTGCATCACAAAGTGATGCTGATCCCATTCAACAGTAACACTCTAAATTTATCTGTACAAGTGTTGTATTTAAAACATATGAGAAAAATACAACTGTGGGTGCATTTGTTGCATTCTCCAACATTGAAGACCTTCATCACAGAAGAAACTGAAATGTCTTCTGTCTTGTCTTTAACTTTTCTTTAAATTGTGTTTGGTGCACAAGGGCTTCAACTCTGTTTTATATCTTTTTTTACTTGCTTGAGTGAGTGCAGAGTTTACTGTACAGTTATTTGTCACTTCACACTTTACCTCGGAATCCATTTTATCCATTAAGCTGTCACAGAGGAAAGGTCACTCTATTCTTGGTTTACATCCACTTTTACAGTGGCTGACTGAGGAAAGTAACTTGACTCTTAAAGGGAAAAGTAAATCGTGTGCTTTATCAACTATTGGAGTGACTTTGTGTGCATTGTCTTCCATTTCCTTTAACACTGGGGATGGTCATAAAAATAGAGGGCAAACTATGATTTCTGTTTACTGTTCAACCACTGAAACAAACAAAAGTAAAATTTCAGCTTTACTGTGACAATGTTTATCAAACTGCTTCTTACTGTCTGTTCGTCTGTGGGCTCTGAGTCCATCTCTGGTTGGGCCAGTTGGCAGGTTGACTCTCTCAGATGACTTCTCTTTTGACTCAGCACCTGCTTCAGCTCTGCATGAAGCTTCTCCTTCTGCACCTGCAGACAACACAGACAACACAAGGGGAGATCACCTGCGATGTGGATAAAGGTCATAATGAACAACTCAAAATTAACCAATCTATGGATAAAAATGGCTATAAATATTATTACCCGTAATTATTTTGGTTTATTGCTTTTATCCAGCATCTGATGTTATATCTCCATTCTCATTATTATCTCATTATCTCCAATTATTAGATGAGGGTGGAAAAAACAGGAAATGTAGACTACGTATTAGTATTTCTGTGTAACACTGGCATTTTTCCTGTGTGGAAAAAAAAAACAGTTTAATGTGCCAGTTAGCTAAGCTGACATTTCTGTGGGAAACCAGCAGGCGTCATTCTCTCGTGACAAGCAGCAGCACCACTTTGTTTCACAAAAACTCTTAAAGTGCTAACGTGCTACAATTCAGTCTATGAATATGGGTCAGAGTGTTTACTCTGACACCTGCAGCTGGTTTCAGATCTGCCATATTCAAATGTTTTTTGTTGTTGACTTTGTGTCTAGCTGCTGGCGGTCACCTGCTGCGGTGTGAAAAGGCTGTGACTGGCATCTGTGCTGAGCTGGGAGAAATGAAAGGTTGTTTATGTGCTGGACAATGACCTCAGCAGTTCAGGCCTGGACCATTGTGATCCAGTTTGTATGGGCCTGGTGGTTGTTGGGGTCACGAGGTCAGTCACAATGCTGCGTTCCACTTTCCAAATATATCAGAATAACAATGTAGTTCATAAACATTTCAACATTTTCTGTATGCGACTGGAGCTTTGAGGGTCCTGAGGTCAATGTCTAAAGTCCAAAGAAAGTAAATCATGGTGGCAGAGTACACCAACAGCATCCAGGTACATGTAATAGTTTTTAAAATTTTATAGTGATGACAGCAGTAAAAACATAGCTTTTATTGCTTTGTTTGTCAAAATTAAAAGAATAGTGTGGCATTTTGGGAAATTTGCTTATTCACTTTCTTTCTAAGAGTGAAAGAGTGATAACACTCCCATATCTACATGGTAAATACTGTATAAAGCTACAACCAGCAGCCATTTAGCTTAAGTGGGGCATACACTGTATGATTTCAGCCTGTTTCTGAGCCAATTTCTGAGCTGCATGACTCATTTTAGAGTTGGGCTGACCTTTCAGCTTTGTTGGGCGTTGTTTGCTGTACAGTGTACAGGGGGGGAGCGAGGATCAAGCATAGCCTGATCAGCTGTTCCTGACTGTCTGTCAGACGTTTGAGTGAATTTCTGACATTTTGGTCGGCTGCTGTCAGACTTTAGTAAAGTTAAAACAGAGCCACGACTTGATTAAGTTCAGTGCTTTTTTTCTCACTCATCAATCAAACAGTGTAGCTGATACACAGAAAGTTTATTGCTGCTACTAATTGCTGACTGACGTGTGTGTGTGTGTGTGTGTGTGTGTGTGTGTGTGTGTGAGAGAGAGACAGACAGACATGGTACAAAACTGCATTATTGTGAACTGTACCTCTGCTAGCAAACAAACTTCTACCTGCCTTCAAACAAATCTTTTTTGACTATTGTCAATAGCCAGAACAGTCCACAAGAGACAAAGAACCACTTTACTGTCTTTTTTACAGCACTCAGGTCACAGCTTGAAGATTGGATTGCACAGTGCGAACATATACTGTAAATAGAGCTTTGGCTTTACATTGCAGAAGATTTGCCCATACAGTTGAAGTTGGAATTAAACAACATTTCTAAAACAGGCTCTGTATGCCCAGCCTTAGCTTTGCATGCAGACCGGAACCTGAAGGGAAAGGCTAGCTTGGCTTTGCCTACAGGTAAACATGTAGACCTGTTAACATGTTATATATTGCTTGTTTCATATGCAGAAAAAATGAAGTCTAAAATTGTCATGCTGCTGTGGTACAGGAGGTTATTTGGTGAATTATTTCTTGGTCGGGAGCAGTGACTTCCTGGAGGCTTGTCATCACCGTGAGGTTTTCAGGCAATAAGTGGAGACTCCAAGAGGAAACATCCTGGACATGAAGCTAAGCTAAACTAACTGGCTGCTGGCTGTAGCTTCATATTTAGGTGACAGATATGAAAATAAATCTCCTCATCTAAGTCTTGGCAATAAAAGTTTTTTTTTAACAAAAATAACTTGACCACAAGTTCTTTTAGATTTGCTGCACATTCATTGTCTTAAACACAACCATGCAATTCTTACAGTTACAGTAAGTACAAAACTTGAAAGTGCGTCTGGCATCATACAACTTCCTTCCTGGGAACCCCTGTACATCTTTATAGACACACTCTAACATCCTTGCAGGTGCATGTATGTATACATGAGTTTCCTCATGTGTATATCACTGTTTGTGCATCCTAGTAGTGTCTTATTGCAGGTAGGTTTGTGTGTGTCTCACCACTCTCTCGGGGCTCTCCTGTTCCTCTGTGGAGCCGCTGTGGTGAGGGTTTCGTTGTGGGGCAGAGGGGGATCTGTTGGAGGGGGGCGACCGCCTCTTGTCTTTTACCTGCCACACACAGTAGAAGATAAGGTTAAGTCACTTCAAAATATTCATGCAGCAGCAGTTTTCAGTGGGGTTTTACCCTGTAACTCAGCTAACAAGATTATCTGTGCCTCCACAGCAGCTTTGCACTGCAGCTTTCCTGGAGAAATCTACATCACATGGGGACTGAGAATGTGAATTTATTTCAACAACCACTGACATTCTTGGCTCCAGTGAAGCTAGTCAACTGACAAAAAGTGCTGTACTGAGAAAGCTCCAGGCTCCCAGGTTTGAATATGTTACAGTGTGTGTGTGTGTGAGGCTCCGTCAGCTTGAAAAGGAAATACAAACTGTGGGTTTGTTGTACACGGAGGTACTCTGTATGCTGACCATGCATTGCTACTACCAATCCACTTAACTTGAGGATGTGGCCGTGAAAACCCACAAAATCAAACTTTAGTCAGGGCATAGAGGCAGTAGAAAATGACAACATGACATGAAGAAGTTAAACTCATCATCATCATCATCATCTGCAGATGACTGATGGCCCTATGTTCTTCAGCCTTGTCACCAGAAGAAAATGTTGGCTTTTAAATTTTCTCTAAACCACAAATACATCACATTTGCATGTCTCATATGGTTTGTATTAGGGCATTTACGACTTTGATTTTTTTCCCGTCGACTTATCTGTCAATAAAGTCGAAGTCGAGTCGAAAAGTCATTTGATGTCATCACTTTGACACAGCGGAGGAAAGTGAAGTATCTCCACACATCTGATGTGTGTCTGTGAAGGCCTGAACATACTCGGGCGGGACGTATGCGGAACGGACTCTGCGGACGTCCGCAAGCCGTTGACTTGTGCCACTGACGTCGACGCGTCGACAAATCGACTTTTCTGTTAATGCCCTAGTTTGTATTAATACACATAGCCTTAGTATGTGAGCTGACTTTGTCATCTGGAGGTGGAGGGGATGGTTGATGGCGTGTCACCTTGGCGAGAAGCCTGCCAAGCTGCAGACCACTGCACAACATAACCAATTTACAGAGTCATTGCTGTGTTTCCAATGGCTTTTTAGGCCCCAAACATGAGGGTTTTGCAGCAACCTGTCACTGTTTGTTTTAGCCGGGATAGTACCCTAAAAAAAGAGGCTGTGTTTTACTAAAATATCACTGTGTTTCCAGTAGGGATTGTGCCCCCAAAACAGGGTATTTCAAGCCAAAACATAAACTTTTCTTAACCATAACCAAGTAGTAAATGTGCCGAAACCTAACCACACATGAACCACAGCATTGTTGAACTGTAAAGTTTCAGTGTATCTGCTACATAGTAATGTATCCATGGTTTGCAAAAATATCCAATGGCAACATTTTTTCTGGTGGTTGGGATGATCTTCTTCTATGACTGAATTTATATTAAGTTAAATTAACTGGGATACACTTCTCTCACTAGCCCAGGGGAAGGCTGGAGGGGGAAATTTATATTTCTCTCCTGTTTATTTCTTTTAATATAAATATAGATCCTCCACCACTACAACTATCATTATCATCATGTGTTTTTATTTGTAATGTGTGTGTTTAATTCCACTGATCTCAATAGAGTTTCTCCCGTGGAATGTTTTTTGGTTGGAGTGAATTAAACTGAGATGGATGTTGGTTCCTTTGCCTCTTACCTCTGTTCCTGAGGAAACATGTCATGTCCCAGCCTCCCACATCTCCTTCCTCCATACTTGCTGCATAAACTCTCACATAGTTAATCTTGTAAAAACATCCTGTTTTAGCACTTCACCTATTGGCAGGCTACTGTGACCTCTGACACTTACCAACCACAAATTTCCAGTGCAGTTTGTGAGCTAAATCCCTAAAGGACCTACTTTAGAGATTAATATTTTTCAAAAAATATAGTTACATTTCATTTTTGGCAACCAAATTTGTCCTCTTCTTTTAAATCTTTTGTGACACATAGCGGTTGAATCAGTAACATTGTGAAAATCAATGAAAACGCACTCATTCAGCGGCTAGCCAACACTAAACATGGAGCTAAAATGATTGTTTGCAATCAAAAAGAATGCACAGCTCTCTCCATAAAGTATAATAAGTGTAATATTGCAATGAATTTTAAACATATTGGATTAGAGCACAGCAATATCTCCTGTAAAGTCAATTATTGTGTAGGAAAACAAATGGTAACATCTGCCGACACTCATTTCAGTTATCAAACTGCAATCCTGTAAAGGAATCGCTCCACTGACACACTTAAAGTGTCGTCTGTGTATCAGATGTGAAATGCAGAGTGTAATTACTGTGTGGAGGACAGATGGTGCTTTTAAAAGGGATTGAGATGACAGCAATAAAACATGTACCATCTCCTTCACAGTGAATATGGATGTACACTGTAGTTTGTTATGTCGATCATCTCTTTATTATTTATTTTATTCAAGACTCTTCTTTCATATTTTATCATTTCACCTGCTCACTTTGATGTTGTGACTTTCACTAAAAGTATGGCTGGTTTATGGATTTGTTGGATACACTGAAGAAGGCTTAGGCCGAAACGTGCCTGTCATTTTGTTTGGCCGTTTGTTGCCCTATTTAAAACATAGATTTTGACTCTAGTCTTTTGTGAGTGCTGTTGCCTACTAGTTTCCTTGGAATCCCTCTGCAACTTCTGCAACAATCACGATTGGAAATATTAGAGTTGTGTGTCCTCCTTCCTTCAGCCTTTGTATGAGCAGAAGGAGGTGTGTGTTTACTTACGGCTGGATCTCTGGTCTGGCTGAAAACATGGCTGTCCTCTTGGTCTCTGTCAGAGTCTGAAACAGACAAAAAAACCCAACAACTCAGGTTATTCTGGTGTAACTGCAGTAACTCAGAGCTTATCTAGTTCTTTAATGTTTTTCATCATATTACATATAACGGTCTTGACTAGCAACATAAAAATAGGAATGGAAAGCCATTTGCTGAAGTGGCTGAATTAGTAGTCCTGTAGATAAATGGGTTCCATTAAACTAACACTGTGCAATAACCTCAAACTCTTTTGAACAAGACAGAAATGAGGTACACTGAAAATGGAATAGTTGATTGAGCTCCTCTAATTTTGTCCTATGATGAGTGAACAGAGACTTTGTTCTCAAGGTGCACTGTAATTTCTTTGCTGATTTATCATTTTATTTTCTTAGTCTGTCACTGTATTATCTGTGATTCTGTATCTAAATCATTCATTTCTGAAATAATGCACAGTACCTGACCTCTGCTTTTTCCATTTTTTTAATATAGAATGATTGATCTAAAAGTGATTATGTGTATACATACTGTAGATTATTAAAAAATATTACCATCTGTTTTTATCACTGACAGGCCAGACGTGAGGAATTATAAACAGGGGGATGAAATTTTCCAAATTGGGTCCCTCATCCACACCCACTCCACCACCACCTACTCATCCTTAGCTCTAATACCAACTGAGTAATTTCAAATATGCTCTTGACCTATGTCTAACAACCATTACCAAATCTGGTGTAAGTGACCCATCCAGGCTATGTTCTGCTCTGCATACTCATACGATTACCAAGCAGGAAAGGTCAAGTCAGTTATTTTAAAACACAGAGAAAAAATGTCTTTCATATAAGACTGTGACAGTTACCCTCCTTACTGCAAGGCATTAAATCATAAGATCAAATCAGAAGTGGACTCTTCATCTATCCCCATTTCCAAATCCAGTGTTTAAAATGTGCTACTTCATGCAGTTCCAAGCCTGTTTATGGATATGTAGAAATATTCAAATACAACATTTAGAAAAATGGCAATGCCACTTTTTCCTCTTTTGGAAGATTGTTAAGACCCCCTCCAACCAGACAGCATGACATGGTTGGTACCAGTGGATGCCTAAGGTTGTCTAGCTAGTTTCATTTTGTGCTAGTATCTTCACTCTAGCTTTGAACTGAACCCATTACAGTGGGTTTTAGTTGCTGGTCTGCCAAATTCAGTGTAGCTTGTCATTCCTGGTGCGGTTGGAATTGGACTGCACCATTTTCACAATAACTGTGAGTGGTGGGGTTTCAGATGACATGTTGAAATGTGTTCTGATAACCTTAAATTTATTATTTACCTTATTTTATTTAAGTATTAGTATTAAGTAAATCATTGTACTTGATCCCATTTCAGTGTCAACCACAGAACTTTGCATGGCCCCCACTGGGTATTTCTCACATTCTGTACCGCAAAAGTAAAAGTTGAATTAAATCAGAAATAATTTCAGTATGGTTTCTGTGTACATTTAAAACATACAGTGTATCTGCAGGATACTCCTGTCACCAGTGACATGCCATTAAAACAGGGCTGTATCATATAACAGTAAATGAGCTCCAGTAGCATTCTTAAGAAGGTGTAGCATCATGTGTTCATGGCAGGCTTGTGGAGTTTAAACTTCTGCTGTAGTGACATGGCCGTCAGTCTGAAGCTTCTGGGACGGCACTCTTGAGATTCTTTCCGTAGTGGTGGTCATGCCCCTGCACCGGCTACCCGAGCCTAAACCATCCAAACCATCCAAATGCTCCACTAAGACACTTTTAAGACGTATGGTACTACTCAAACTGCCCCAAAGCATCCATGTTAGTTTAACATTGTCATAACAACAACAACAACAAAAACTATACACATACCATTGCAAAGTAAAGAATGTGGTAGGTTATCAAATTGTGTAAGCATCTAAAGTATCTAATAAACTATGCTTGCAAAGGTTAAAATGCAGTTATCAATACAGAAGGTTCTCTGTAATAATGATGGAAGGGGAAGAAGTAGGAGAAGGAGCAGGATTGGTTTTTATACAGGAGATATTTAGGTCCTGACATCGGAAACCAGTAGAAAATTCCAAAGGTAACAACTACAGCAGCAGCTTTAACCAGTGCACCATGTCTTGAAACTAAATATGAGTCATTTGGGTAAAGTGATGCCAGGAGGCAAATAGTGAACTGTATCAGTAAAAGTGAGACAGCAAAGTGAGATATCCAGGAAGCTACTGCAGAGATGTTCAAGTTAAGTTTCTTACTGTCTTAAAACATACTGAAACTTACAGGAGACACAGTCACTTGATTTACTGTGGCACTGAAATAGCTTATCGTAGTTTTAACTTTTCTTTCTTAACTTTTCAGACAATGTGAATGCATTAGTAACCACTGTATAAAAGTCATATTAAAGGAATACTAATACAAAATGACCAGTTGTATATCAGTTAGTCATGCCTTGTAACTTTGAATTTGTGAAGAAAACTTTGTTTTTCTCACATGCTGCCACAGTGAACGAAGAACCCCAAAAAGGCAAATGTTCTTCAAGAATTGAAGTCACTGGGCTCCACATTTAACAACAGCAAAACTATATCAAAACGTGTTTACAAACCCTCACACAACTTGTGCAGTTTAAACTAAAAGTCTCATTTACCCAGTTGTTTGCTCTGTGCTTCCCAACCACATACATTTTTACTAAAACCGTGCTATTTAAAAGAACAGTGTGTAAGATTTAGAGGATTTAGTGGTGTCTAGGGCTAAGGGAGCAGATTGCAACCAGCTGAAACCCAGCTAGAATTCCTCCAGTGTTCATTGCTCAGGAGATTTTCCCCCGGGACACTATTATCTGCAGAGGTCTCTTCCAAAAAATAAATGGACCAGGTGATTAAAAACTGGTAAAAAAAAAAATCACGTTATGAATCAGTGATTTTGCAGCTGCCCACAGCAGATTGGCTTCTGATTACAGTGGCCAACACAAAATGAAAATCAATATGTTTGCTGTTTTCCATCGAGGAATGCGAGAAAAACGTTTTCTTCATGGATTCAAGGGAACCTGGCATGACTCATTGATATACAAATAGTCATGTTGTTGGCAATCTGTGGTAATTTCACACTGATATAAGGCAAGTGGGGATGTAATTGGTGCAGCCAAATACAGTTAAGTGGCCTAGACCAAGACAAGACTGCTGTCCTGACTTTGATGTCCACACAGACATAGGGTTACCAGGCTGCTTTCAAACACATTTGATATTCACCCACCACTCACCACTAAGAGATGACGTGAGCTATAAAAGTAGAAATAATGCCAGCAGGAATTAATTAAGCTGTTTTTGTAGCACCAATGGAAAAACAACAATGTGTAATTCACAGACCTTGGAAGAATGCTTGAATAGTTGTGGCGTATTAAAGATCAAAAACTTCTCTGGTGCTCCTCTGAGCATGGAGCTGTGTGAAACTGATGTGGTGAGAATTAAATACCAACTTTGAGAGTTATATCCGCAGTAACCTGGTTGGCTACTACTTAAACAGTAGAAATTGGGTAGAGCCTAGACTGTGGTAGTATATTTCATTACATAAAGAATTGATTGATTTAACTGAAGAGTTTGCTGAATGTGTAGAAGCTCCTCCCTGGTCACTTTACCGTCAGTACATCATATCTTTGCACTGTGGCCCCCAGCAATCTCATTCCTCACTGTCCTGGCTTCATGTGATTGCGTTTATAGCAGCCCGAGCTTAACTGTGTGTGTGTATCTGTGTCTATGCAAAGGGAGAAAGCCCATCTGTGTGTTTAAATATGTGTGTGTGTGTTTGGACATGAAGAGTGCCAGCGTGGATGTCGTGCCTGTTTGGGTGGGTTGGAGGTATCAGGTATCCAGCAGGGTCACAGGAACACATAACAAACATTCACTGCTGCCAAGCCGTCAGTGTATCAGTCACAGTGGGGCAGGGACAGACATTCACGGAGTAGAACAAGTTTTGGAGAGATAGACACTTGACACATAAAGTGATACACTCTTACTGTAAGTGACGAGAACAGAGATATCAAACCCTCCCTGAGCCCCAGGTTGATCACTGACTCTGCTGCTCCGACAGTGATAATGACATATAATAGCACATAACATAGTGGGCCCCACGTTGAGACTGTGATTATTTTCTTATTTGATGTTATTGTTAGAAAAAAAATACTATGCAATAACAATGTACTTTTGGATACTGATCAGATTCAGAGCTATATGTCGTTACTCTTCCTTTATCAGTTTATAATCAAACATCTTCAAAAATGTATGGCTAATGGTCATTTTAAACATTAAATCTTACATAGTTTAGATATCCTACCTGACAAATTTTGTTTGACTAGCACACATACTGCTCACACACTCGTCAAACAGAGATGTTAAGCACGACGTGTTGAGATCCAGGCTTTCAAGCTATTATTTTTGCACTGAGTGACTGGTATTGTATCAGGTGCAGCAGTGTCAACACTGTTGTACTAATGGTCTGAAAGTGGCAGCCAGGGCCCAAATGAGCAGTCATCCCTGCTGTGTTTTATAACCACACAACAGACACAACAGTGACAGTAATATGCAGGATGACACTAATGTCATCTGTAAATTTTGTGTCTGCAAAAAGCAATCTTGTTGGTCATCAAAGTGGTAATTTTTTTAGTTAAAAACATGTTTTTTAATCAAAATGGAAAGTTTCCTGAACTCTGAGTTTATAAACTGTGGTCATAATATTTCAGTTTAAGTACATTTATGATTATCAACAACAGTTAGACTTGTGCACCTGACAGCAACTTTAAACTGCAGCCCTGTGTGACTGACAGACAGAGAGACAGCAGCAGGTGGAGGAGGTGGCACACCCTGGACGGAGGGGAGGAATGAAGGGATGGCAGAGGAGGAGGAGGAGGAGGTGAAGATTTGAAATGCCTCACAGCCCAGTCTTATTATAGATCAGACTCACACATCTGCAGGCCTCCACACGCCTGATCACTGACCCCGTGAGTTTGTATCCTCACCCGTCTGCATATGTAAGTTCAGAGCAGCAAAGCGGGGGGAACCAAAATCCCAAATTCATGAACAACTGCTGAATGTATCACAGCTGCCAGAATCAGAAATCTTTTATTGCCCAGTAGGCTTGCACACACAAGGAACATGTCGTGGAATTTGGTACGTGACAATAAATACAGTGCAAAAGTAAAGACATATAAAATAGAAAGATTTACAATAGAAAATGTGGAGAGATAATAAATGGGTCAGACGTATGGGCAGGAAAAGCTAGTGTTAGTTTAAACATAGCACTGTAACTTCACCTTACTTACTGTACCTACATTTGTAAATAAACCTACCACTGCTTCATCTGTTTCAGGTCAGTCTGCATTAAATGTCCTCCTTAATAATGTTTAGACATAATTAGCACAAAAACATTTTTTCAACACTCACTGGCACCCATTCAGGGTTTCTACTGGTTGAAAGTAAATGTAGTATGACTATGTAATCAGTAGATTATGCAATAGTGGGATTCTGTATCACTCTCCATCTTAGCAGTAATTGTTCAGGTTGTACAGTCCTGTTAATGCAACACTGAATGGGACATATGTACAGGGAATGAAACTGCAAGTGTGATCAAATTTTAAAGGTCTTGGAAGCTTAAACCTGAAATTTCTGTAAAGGTGAGCTGTTTTGAAGGTCCAGTGTGTAGGATTTATGGGGATGTATTGGCAGAAATAGAATACAATTTCATAACTATGTTTTCTTTAATGTAGAATTACCAGAAAATAAGAGGCCATTTCTATCTACATTGGGAGCGGGTCCTCAACCACGGAGTCCACCGTGTTGCACCATCATGTTTCTACAGTAACCCAGAATGAATAAACCAAACAGGTAGGGCCATTTGCTTTTTCACATTTTTGGGTCGGCCTTAGTAATTGGCAGCCCCACTGCGATGAGCAGAACAGTGTCGTTTTTTTTTTTTAATAAAAACTGCTTTATTCAGTATTTTTAAATCACCCGTGATTTAAACCGTCCATGAGTTTTTAAAGGGGAAGAGACCTGTGTGGATAATTCAACTCTCTGTAAAAACCTCCCTGGACTTCTGGATCTTCAGTTATCAAACAAAAAAAAGAAAGGTGAACACTGTGATGGGCCATACAACATTGGAAAAATACTGATTTGTAAAGTGAAACTGCTTTATTCTGAAATTTTAGGTTGTTGCATTCTGTAATCCTCACTGCTAGATGCCACAAAATCCCCCACACACTACTCTTTAATACATCTTTGCTTAGACAACTGGCCCTTTAACTGTATTTGAAAGAGCAGATACATATATCTCTGTCCCAGTATTTACTACTATTGATCACACCCCTCTTCCATGTGTCTGGCTCAACTTAACCAAAGAGGGCTTGTCTTTGCCTAAACTGTTCAAAGCATCAGCCACCACAGGGCTTACCAACATAACTATGCCATAAAAGAAAGGCGCATAAAAAGCAGACTACATCCCAAAGGAAATATAAATGAAAGACTAACAAGTAAACAAGTGCTTGCTAAGGCTGTGAAGTTGTTTGTATTATTGCAGTGGCACAGCTCAACATGAAAGATGCATATGCTCGCACATCCAGTCTGGGTGTTTGCATTTGACAGTCACATCCGCAGACTGCATCGACGGACACACACAGAGGCATCAAATCTGATCAAAGTGCTTTGTACCATGCATTAAAGCAACAGATTAGTCAAATGACAAGAGCCACAAAAAATATCCAGGAAGCTAAATCCAAAAAAACACAAACAAGGGAATGCAAGGTTGCTCCACACTCCTAGAGAAACTAATTAAACGTCAGATTGTTTTCTAGAGATTATATTCATATATTAAAATGAATAATCATCTGTCCAATTGTTAAAATAACTTTGACATTCTAATAATATAGTGGCTAAGATTCAGAGCAGCCTGCTGATATGATCCAATGAGGCAGCTACTGATGCTGCTGTAGAGTCTCAGTTCTCACTGCTCTCATGATGGACTCTGAATTTGAAGATCAGAGAACCAGATAGCTGAAGAGCTTGTTGGTTCCGTCATCCACTCTGCAGTGTGTCTAACAGGAGCTGGATTAAGTTGTCGTGCGTAGATTTGATAATGCGGGGGAGTTTGTTAGTGAGGCCATAGAGTGGAAAAGACAACTTAAACACGGTCTGACAGCACCTTTCAACCTCGCAGCACAGGGTTTGTGCATAAGGCTCAGCCATGACAAAATGAGTAATGCCCTTTTTACTTTCTGTGTCTGATTTTCATGCCATCATTCTGTGATTTTTTTATGGAAATGTGCTGGAACAAGTATATGTATATATTCACAGGAAGATGCTTCATGCTTCAACATTTCTCTCTTTGTGAGAAGGACCAGTCCAGCCATCTGGAGCTAAATGCCTTGCTAGGTATCTGCTCTAACTATGGACACCACCAACCATCCACCCACGATGTGTATACCATCCATGCCTTCAAGCGTGACCACTGGTGGGTTAACTCACCTCACAGAAACAGGAGCAAATTCGTAATAGCTGCAACTACCGATACACATGCATCCATGCATTGTGCCTTTTTGCCAGTTGGCATGAGCAGTTCATCAGCTGTCCTTTGGCTCATTATCAGTCTTTCTATTAAATCTTGGGCAAGTCTTGTTTGGCCACTCCTATTACTGGGCATACTGGGCACAGGCCTATTGGGGCCCTGACACTTTGGGCCAACGTTTGAGACTCTACAGCAGCATCAGTAGCTGCCTCATTGGATCATATCAGCAGGCTGCTCTGAATCTTAGCCACTATATTATTAAACACGATGTTGTTTTGAAGGTACAAAGGATGCTTGAAAACTCGCCAAACATGGCATACACATCACAGGTCTCAAGTTCTGTTGTCAGATGTGATTTTTGTGCTTTGATGTGCTATAATAGCTCAACAGCGCCCCCTAGAAAATTTCAATTAAGCAGCCCCTGAAGCTGGTTTGACCGCATGTATGAAACTTGGTAGACATCTGTAACACTCTATCACATACAAAAAAGCCTCTTGGACCCATTGCCTAAACCCCACAGGAAGTCGGCCATTTTGAATTCTGTGGTCATTTTCTGGCATTTCACAAATGTTGTTATGCACCGACCAGGGATAGACTACAAAGAGACACAAAATAACCACAAGGAAACATAGAATGACTACAACTCAACACAAAATGACCTAAATTAGACAAAAAGTTATCTCAAAGGAAGCCAAAGGATGACATAAAACCACAAAACAACCACAAGAAGACACAGAATGACTATAAAGAGACACAAAACCATCTGTGTGCTCCTATGTAGGAGAGGTGGTAGGACCCTTTGCATATCTGTGCTCAGGGGCCTCATCATAATCCGCACTTGCCCTTAGCCAAAGAGTAGTTTTAGTTCCTACCTATCTTTTTTTTGTCGCGAGGGACAGGTGTGAGTAAAACAGACTCAGAAAGTAACACGCACAACTTCATATTATAACCCTAGTTGAATCTAAAAGTCCAAACAAATGTGGTTTTTCAGGTGGTGACAGTCAAAAGCACGGCTGAGAGCTGCGACCCCTCAGACCGCTCCAGGGAATGTGATGGTATGATGTGAGCTGAATAGTTTTTGTCATCCTGCACTGTCCTGCTCTGACTTACAGCAGCAGCCTTCTGAAACTTAACCTGCTTCTCTAATCCTGTTCAGAGGCTCCTCTAAGCCTACTAGAGATGGACAACTTAATGATGTTACAGTTGGCTCAATCACGGCAGGAATCCAGCATCAGGTGTCCGCTCAAAGAAAACAACCACCCATCTGCCCTTGAATAAAGTTGATAACATTTCTTTGACGTAACACACTGCGGCAGTGATGCAGCACATGAGAGACAGCTGAGGATGTAGGTTTGTGATTTATTTGTGGACTGAGGTATTATCAGCTGAGGCCAGCTATCGATGAAAATAGGATTTCTCCTCACGTACTTACATAAGTGTACACACACAGAGGAAATACCGCAACACTTTTTCACAATTGGTGGCAGCCTGAGTACATAACAAAGATCTTATTGGATCTAATTTTAGGACAATCACAAGACTAGAGGAGGGAAACTGCTTCTATTTCAGGCACCAGACTGACTGCCAATATCTTAACAAATAACATCAGTTCTTAAAAATAACACTGAAATTTAGAAATCATCAGCATTAGTTTATTCTGAGAGCAGGAACAGTGGAGAGGTTGTGGAGGCGGGCCACAAGTGCATGAATAAAGCAGCAATATATTGCCATTTCTAAATGTATTCATTGTTAATCTTTTTTTCTATACTTTCCCAGAACTGTATCTGCTGGTGTATTGTATGGAGCACAATACATGTACACAGAGTGACATTTAGGGAGTCACAAACACATATGGACTCTAAAAACAATAATAAAAGACTGACTGGAAATGGATGACAATATTTACTGTCTGTATGAAAGACATAATGACATCACCATAATGATCTCAAAAGAGCAGCAACCAACAATTAAATTGTTTATGGCAGTGGTTCTAAAACTTCTTGTCATGTCTCTGTCATAGCTATAAAATCGTTCATTTTTGTGATAAAAGCACCAAATTTGGCAGATATGTTGACAAATATATTTAGAACAAATTTGGATATTGGGGCATCAGAAACCCTCCCCCCCCCCCCCCATTAAATTTTGGTGTTGATGTTGTTGTTCCAACTCAGGGGGTGTGTCCACGGGCCGCCAACACGTGGCCGCCCATTCACTTCCATTCATTTTTTGGATGAGGATTACGTGAAAACTGACCAACCGATTTTCACAAAACTTGGTGGAGGCATGTAGCATGGTCCAATTTAGAAGCCATTACATTTTGGAGTGGATCCAATTAACAGGACGGGTCCCTGGGCAGGTAGGAGTCAATCTCCTGCTCTGGCCACCAGGGGGCGAGTTTCTGAAGCCCCACTATCCTGATTTCTTCTAAATATATTTGTCAACACATCTGCCAAATTTGGTACTTTTATCACAAAATTGAATGATTCTAGAAAAATATTGAGCTATGCAGCCCCACTACTTGTGAGTTTTCTCTACATAAATCATGTTTATTATTATTACTAACCCTAACCCTTATTCAACTTTGTTTTACTACATATTTTTCGCTGGTCATACAGGCCCCGCCTGCGGTGGCTCTATGGACTCCCAAGGGCAGGAGAAGAAACAGCGGAAATTCTCCACCAGCACAATAAAAGCAAAATGTGACAAAAAAGAATCTGAAAAGTGAGGGGACATTAAAGAGTCAAACTGCAAATGAAAGTGATACAAAGGACATATACTTAGTCTTATGAGATAAAGAAAAGGAGACGTTTTCAGTTTGTTTGTGAGCTTACATTAGTAGAGTACAAGCGGGAGACGTTCTCTCTTTCTGTCTTACACTGACTTTCTTTCAAATCAAATCAAGTACCGTCCAATAATCATCATACAGTATCATCATCACAACATCTCCGTGGTAACCTCTGCTCAGTCAGTGCAGAGGATTCAGCCTCTGAGACACGACGGTCGTTTCCAATGTGATTAAATACCAAACACATGTTGGCAGTGTACAGTAAGATAAATAACCGATGAACAGTATCGTAGTTGGATTAGATAGATAAATTAGTCTTTGGCCTCAGTTCGGGAGGTCAGTTCACTGAAATTACAAAAAACATTTTCCACTTTACCACTATCAGCAGCCATTCAGATAGGTGTGGTAGTAACTGCAGTATCATACACGTTGTACTATTTACAGTCAGGTCTGTTTATTATTCAAACTAACAAGGACATGTCTCTGGGAAGACACTCCACTGGTTTAACTTTATAGATACAGATAAAGGTCAGTTTATTTGCCATGTCAAGAGCAACTCAGCCTATGAAGACAGTTAAATAATGTCTCGAATGTTTTAATGGAAAGTCTTACATGCCCCTAACATTACACTCTTAAAGTGAAGTTTGAAAGATGTGTGTGTTTGCTGGACAATGAAAAGATGCTTTCTGTTTGGGAAATATAAGATTTAATCAAGTGTTTTTGGACTCTGACCCAAACTAGAGGCTCAAAAGTCAGGATGTCTCAGCCAGAGCTGCTTCAATGTTGCCCATTTTGTGCTTAATATGTTTCTTGTGCACCCATCAACTTTATGGAGGTTAAGTATTAAGTCACTGGAGTACCTGTTTGAATGGAATTTTCCTACACTGAGGGCATCTCAAACATAATTTCCTGTTTACATTTGTTGTTGTGTCTATGAACTGCAGTCTGTCATTAGCATCTGATGTAAGTGACATTTAATCATTTTATCATTAAGTAATATTATGCTTTATGAGGGTCTATAGCATTGTGTCATTTCAAGTAAATCTACTGCACAGCGGACTAAGCTCATTGAGATTAGGACAAGACATTAACAAAGCAATGTACAAATGAGGTACAATCCAAGCCACTGTGGATCAAGGAGAAGCACTTGTGTGAACTCGTGAACTTGTGTGAACTCAAGTTCAACGTTGACACAAGGCTGCAGGTGCGTGTAGTTACACATGAGTGCAAAGCAAAGGACACTTTTCTTTTCTTTTCTTTTTTTGAGAGTATAATAAGAAACTACTCCTGGAAGATGTAGGTCTAGCGAGGGATTCTGCTAACAGAGTTGAGTTAGGTAACTCGTTCCACTGCTGAGGAACCACACAGGAGAAAAGTTTAGTTTGAGATTTCTGAAGTAATAATCTCTTAGCCAATAACAACATGATATCATGTTTCTGATTTAGCTGCTGTTAGCAAAGCAATTGCAGATCCATCATCAATGATGAATTTAAGAACATTTTCAAAAGGTCTGTTTATCATATTTAGGCAGTGCGGCTGCCAAAAGATCCTTATAATAGATAGTTTATCAGTTTTTGTTGTGATGAAGCTGTCTTGAAGCTTGTAGAGTTCAGTGGCTACAGCAGGGCACTGATCATGCCACAGCTCTGACTCATACTAAAGCCGTACCAGCTGAAAATTTAGGAAGCATTGCTGCTGTGAACCACTTCAGCTAAAAGCATTCACCTAACAGCATAATGTCCAAACTGTTCAAGATTAGTGAGATTCATCCCAGCATGTCTACTGACCATCTGAGAAATGAGATGGGCAAAACAAGACACACCCGCTGGCGAAAGCCTCTGGACAGGAAATGCCTCCATGTAAACAGGAAACAGAGATAAGGTACATTTAGCACATGGTGAGAGACACCCTGCAGCCACTTAAGGATAAAAATCTGCCACAGATTATCCACTGTATTTCTCAGTTTCAAACATAAATTGTAGCTCAAATATGAACTGATTCGTGCTCTTGAGTTACTTGTTTCCATGAGTCTTCCTTCCTGATAAGTCCTCTCGGCTCTGTGTATACACCGAGGGAAGTTCACCCTTGTCTGTACGTCAAGCAGTGTTTCCTCATGAGGTATCTCTCCTGAACTGCCCAATCAACTCTTGACCCTACTTCCTGGGCTAAAATTAACCCCACCCACAACGGCAACCACCACCACCCAAACTCTGTCGCCAGGAAGCTGCTATCATCATCCATCATTTCATTTCTGACGTCAGTTACTCTAGCCTCATGGATACACACACAAATCATACCTGCTGCTTTTGTACATCTTCCAGCAACACGTTACCTCAGAATAACAGATAATGATTTCTTGCATCGTCCACAAGAGTTTGACACGTAAGACTTTATTTGAAGCACCAGACTCAGACCTGTTCACCCCTGTAACAGTGTGTACTGATAAATTTAGAGAAGAGTTCAGTTACTGGCCTCCTTTTAAACAAGCTGGAGTAAAGAGAAGTTTGGCAGCTGCCATTACCAGGATCAGAGACATCAACAACTCTAACTACCATATGGACTAACGTATCAAAACATGCTGGAATATCAGCTTTCAACCACAAAACTTCCTCTCTAAAAATACAACCCTAAAATCCAGAGCCAAACATTTGTACATTACAGTTAAGCTGCATGAAAGTTTAATTCAGGAAATAAATTATTAAAGTTTTTGATGAACAATAAACCATTAAAATAAAATGAAAATATTTTAAAGGGACAGTTCATCCTGAAATAAAAATGCATATTCTTCCTCTTAACTGTAGCGCTATTTATCAATCTATGTTTATTGTGAGTTGTCGAGTGTTAGAGATATTGGCCTTAGAGATGTCTGCCTTGTTTCCAATTTAACTGAACAAGCCATTATTGTTAACATTTTGAGCTGTCACAAGCATTAGCCTCTGGTACATGAGTAGATGGAAGCCTCCTTCTTTGTGATGATACAGTAGTTCAGTAGAGAAAAAGTAGTTCCTACATGAAACTGCTCACAACAAGGTCTGTGTTGTATCCTAAACAACCATGTCATGATTTATGGAAAGAAACATTGCTGTTGAGATTTTCAGATTCATTTTTTGTGGCGCTTTGAGCACCACAAACTGAGTGCCACTTAGTTCCATTATATTGGAGACAAGGCAGATGTCTCTACAGCCAATGTCTTCAACATCTGGCAACTCACACCAAAACAATGTAGATTGTTAAACAGCATGACAGGTAAGAGGAAAAGAAATTGTGATTTGGAGGTGAACTGTCCCTTTAAGCCAGAATTGTATAGCCTGTCACTGCTCTAGAGTGAGAAGCTTTTAGGAGTCTAACTGCCCTCAGAGTAGCTTCATAGTATTTATCCCATTTTGTTGCTGTCTTGACTGTGTAGCTCGCTGCTCGCATGTCAGCTGTCACTGCTATTGCTGTCTGTGGAATTTCACTACTGCTTAGCTGACATTGCAGAAGATTTAACTTAATATTGAATTTAGGCTTAGTACAAAAGTAAAATGAATCTGTCTATATCTTCTCCTTGCTACAGATGGACTCTAAAAAGTTGTCTGAAAGCAATAAATCATCACAAATAGAAAACCTGATCTTTGAACTAGTGGAAATTTCTGTTTCAAGGTTCTAAATGAGAAATGAGAATATACTTTGACAACGAAGGCAAGAAAAACACCTGGCCAGCACCGCCCTTGTTTAATAGCTGCTGGACAGTAAAAAATGCCCTTTTAGATTAGTTTGGTATTATCATCAAATCAGAAAGTTTGATATAATGTAAACACCAACATCTGTGCTCCAAAAACTGCCCAGTGCACGCATTATGTCACCCAGTGCCACAAATGTGTTTGTGGTCCTCCATCACAGAAAGGGTGTGTTTTGGCCACAGCAGTCTCTGTACCCACTTTGGGCCAACAGGCATACCAGGCTGGTGGAGCTGGAACTGGGGGGCAAAGAGATCTTATGACCATCACACTGCAGCTGTCGTTGGTGTGTAACATTCAGACAGGGGCTATTTGAAATGACCGCCACCAGCAGCTCTGTCAGCTCTGCTCTGCATGAGGCCATTTGAACTTAATTTTGACTGGAGCGCTCTATTATTACGATAAATTAGAATTAAGGTTCCTTTTTGTTGTGGTACTCCCAGTGTTTGGGTCCCCACCCATCTGCCACACCTAAAGGTTAAATAAATCCTATGAATAATTTGAAAGTGTTATTTGACCCAGGTCACATTACAAAACACTCTTATAAACCTGGAGTCATAGTGACATGCCGCACTGCAAATAGTTACCATAAACCTCAGTGAATGCTCAAGTGTTTGTAACCAGCAACTGGCATGTTGGAATAAACACAAGCGGCAGCTGTCTTACTAAAACTGTCTTTGCATTTAAACAGCGCGCTATTGTTATGCTCCCTGAAGTGAGCAATGTGGAGTCTGCAGACTGCTACATAAACTATTCTGTGTAGCTCTCAGCTGCTCCTGAGCTGCCAAATGTTGAAGCAATATTTTAGAGAACTAAACAAGTCCTGGGGCTGATTTAAAACTAAATTATACAGACACAGAGTACAGACCCAGAGCAACAAAGGCATAGCTATTGAAGATGCATTTATACTGCTTCTACTCCAGACAGTGAGTTATCAGTCCCCTTCAACCATGACTTCTAACACCTGCTTTCCTCTTTGCACAGAGCAACAACAGGGAGCCCTCAGCTATCAGCGGACTGCACTGTATCATCAGCACAGAGACTTTATTAAACCACATCCATCCAGCCTACCTTAATTCTCAGCCTCAGCGTGCCTCCTCCAGCGGTTCAAAGGTGACAGACTTCCACCTGCAGATCTTATATCTCAGCCTCGCTCTCTTTCCTTATCTCCCTATGACTCCCTTTATCTAACATTGACTTCCTGCCGTCCTCAGCTGCCCTTCTTCACTTGGTCTTGTTGTTGTTGGTATTTTTAATCTTTTCCCCCTCTCTCTATTTCTCAAGCCTTTGCCCCTTGTCACCAGCCAGCCTGTTGCTCCCCTCACTGAAACCTCAGGCCTGGCCCAGGCCCATGGCATCTCTAGGAGGGACGCATCCAGCCTCCTGATTGGCCAGAGGGCAGAGAGATGCCCCCGTATTAGGGCAGCAAGAGGCGGGGCTGCACGACCACGGGAAGGAGGGAGGAGAAGAAGATAACAAAGTTTGTGACATAGTAGACTGTCTGTCTGAACAGTGAGTGTACTGACTGTTTCTCTTTCTGCTGCTCAGATGCCTGCAGCATGTCTCCACACAAACACCAGCAATCTTGTTTTAAGAAATTCATCATTAACTGTGTCCAGAGGAGGTGGTCAGGTTGATAATTCAGGCACTAAAAAGAGCTGGGCTTGTGGGTAACTGGATTATCTCTAAGATGATAAAAAGCAAACCTTTTGCAGCTCTAAAGCAAATTGCGACACTGACTTTGAATTATTTGAGGCAATGTTTTTTCTGTCTTTCCTTTGCAAGAGATCAGCACAAGTGCAAGGGAAATAACTACAGGAACTGCATTCCCTGTTCTGAGGAGGAATTTAAAGTGATATAGTGATGAACATTGTAGTTAATGATATATCAATTTTAAAACATAGACTACAGGCTATAAAATAAAAGTCCAAAGGTCAGTCTTTCTACTTTGGATAATGCTCCTCCTTATCTGTATACTGCTGAGGTTGCATGTATGAGAGGGCCAGAGTGATTGATCTGCCATTAAGTTCTGATCACTTAATATGCAAACTGACCAATGGGACAGCTTCCAAAAATGTGATGTACTCTGTTTATGGGGATGAAGGATTGTTGGATAAAAAACTAGCTGATTTGTTACATTAGAGACATAGGTTTTTTTTCCCAGCAAGCTGTTTGTCTGTGGTTTGGATCTCAATGTCCCAGCTGAGCGCTCCAACTTCAAACCTGGAAGCCAAAATAAACCAGAAGACAGGCTCTAATAAAATCCCAACGGTCTTTAGATGCCTGGATGAACTTTCCAACAAGTGATGTTGTTGGGAAGTTATTTTTATCCCAAATGGTTTAAAATAGGAACAGCAGGCCTTGGATCTCATTTTAGAGAAAGTGTGATGCTTCCTTTCAGGGGAGCGCTGTTGTGTGCTGAGAAGTTTGTGTGTTTGTATTTGTCTGCTTGTCTCTATGTATTCCTGTCTGCATTTCAGCGTGTCAGTGCTTATCTGTCTGTTTATTTGTGCATGTCTATATTTGTTTCCCTTGCTGTACTTACAGATGATTTGCTGTGAACCAACTGGCTGCAAAGCTGAGGTCAGTATGAGAAGCCCAGCGAGCCAAAGCGCTGGGCAGGAGCAGGGACATGCACCACCCCTCTCACACAGGATCAAGACACCCAGACAGAAAGAGACACTAAATGACTACAAATGAATGTGTGTTGTGATCATTTTGTATTGTTTTGTAGTGAGTTTGTGTCTTTCTGTAGTCATCTTGCTTCCCCTGGTGGATGTTTTGCCTATTTTTATACTTATTTTGCATCTCTTTTTGATAATTTTGTCTTTCTAGTTGTTCCACATCTCTTGACGAAGTTTTTGCATCTCCTTGTAGTAAATCTGAATCTCGTTGTAGTCGTTGTGTGTGTTTTTTTTACTGACATTTTGCAGTTGAAGCCTAGGGGAAGGTTTTATGACATTTTTGCTGTGTTTCATTAGTTGTTCAACACGCCTTTGTCAACTTCCCCTCTGCACTTGCCCTCTGGGAAATCCCTGCCACCATCATAACTGTCATTCCATTTGTCTGGAAAACTGAAGTGAGCTTGGTGAGATCGATGCTCAGAGGATTAAGGGGACGAGTCAGCAACAATGGTCACTCCAGAGGTGTATATTGCCCACAGTGCATTGCAGCTATGCATTTGATGCAAGAGGTGGCAGTTATGCAAACTTCAGAAGAAGGAGAAGATTAATAAATTGAAAATTAAATGAATAAAATAATAAATAAAACTAAATAAATGTACCATCTGGTTACATTTGGTTACCTGAGAAAATCTCACTGATAGCTTGATATTTTATTAAGAAATACAGTTAATTTTTACTTAGATTATTGTCCATTTCAGCCTATGTGATTTTTTTTATTCCCAACATAATCTTTTAACGCATGTAAACATTGCTGTTTTGCAAGATATTGTAACCCTGTAGCAATAATAGTCATGAAATTCAGGATACAGATAATAAACACATTTTTAAATCAGAAACTGATGTAGTTAATAACCAAGTGGTGACATATTGCAGTTACTCACAGAAGATGCCTTTGCCTAATTGAAATGAGTCTGAGTATTCCTAATGATTTGTAAAAAGCAATATATTGCTAACCCTGCAACTGGCGATCAATCCATGATAAGTTCGGCTGCAGGTGTGTTGCATTTGAATGCCCCGCCTGCTTTCCTACTGGCCTTTGTGTGACATTAGCTGTTAACATAATTCCAAGGGCTGAGGGTTAAGTAAATGTGAGAAAGTGGAACTACTAATGCAATGTAGTGTTTGTTGATCCCTGCAGCTAAACTCTTTTCCTCCACAGTGAGGGGACCCAGTGAACTGGGCGGGGTTCAATATCTTGCTCAAGGACACTTTGACATGGTGTATGCTGGACAATATGAGGGCTTGGCCACAGGTGCTAAGCTCACACTGTATCTCAGCTCATATTCAGCACCTGCCACCCAGAGAAAAAAATTCAAGGTGGCACTAATCTGTACAAAGTGAGATGGACACAATTTCATGCTCACTGAGGTGAAATGAAGTGGAGAGGCGTTCATTCCAGTGGAAGTAATTCAGCTGGATAAAAGGAGTTTTACTTACATTGTCAAGTGAATCCCAAACACAACTGTATCAAGCAGAGCTGCCTGCAGGTTTTACCTCTACATGATTGTTAACAGCGGGAAAAATGTCAATATTACATATTGATGAAGACTGCTGAATTAGTGACTAATCGGTTACTGCTGTATTTCACAGGCTGTTTTGGGATTGTTGCTGCCAAAAGTGTCTGATTGCACAGCAGCTTTTCTGAAAAAAATGTGATACAAATCGCAGGAGCAAGGGGGAATTGCAAAAAAACAAGAAAAAACCCTATAATGTTACCACCTTGATTCTTTTAGCACATACAATAGAGCTGGATGCAACAGCATTTGTCATGGTTGTCTTGTCTCTTGTCTACACATTTCAGCCATTCTTTGGATGTGTCTTAGAGAAAAGTATTTTTTTAGTCGATGTCTTTTGTGTTTAACCACAATAGTGAACACAGTCCAAAACAGTCAATCCCCATTTCCATGCTAAACATCAGGGAATTGCCTTGCACAGTTTTTAGCAGTAATTTTTGCTGGTAAATGTAAGATGTTTGTGTTGCATTTGTCTGCATCTTCACAACCAGGAAGAAAAGTAAGTTTGGTGACATTATGCAGGGGACTGGCATGACTGGTCAAACTCCCAGAAAGCTGCAGTGATTGGATAAAATTGCAAGGCCACACAGTATTCATGGGGATTGATTGAATTTGCATTAATTGTTGTGATAGTAACATCATAACATCCTAATTCTGATTGGTTTAATTTTTTCTAAAGGTGCAGTAACACAGAATTTCAATCCTCATTTCATTTCCATGTGCTATTCAGACAAAGTAGGCAATCTGATGTCACTGATAGGAATAAAAACCACAAATGTACATTTTATTAAGTCAACAAAGTTTATGCAATTTAAACCATTGCTCCTGCACACCTGTTAAGGGGTTTGCACATATCCTGCGTCTTCTCTGACTGTGGCTGTGTACAAACTGCATTTCACTGATATCTCCCTCATTCCTTTGTTTTCTTCCTGTTAGTGCTGGACAACCTCCAACTTTGTCATTCTTATTAGATCATGAAGTTTGATGTACTCACATAATTCCCATCATCACAGCTTCACCAAACTACAACCTGGCTAAGCCTCCATCCAGACTCCAGGGCTTTATATACACAGTCAACTGTGGACTACTGGCCCTACCACCCAACCCAACACTCCCCCCATGGACCCAGTGAAGCACTATCCAGCCCTGTACCCAGCCCACAGTGCTACAGTTGAGCGACGGATGTGTCTGTTGCCAGTGAGCCATGCAGAGGTGGGGTGGTAGGGGGAAGATGCTGTCAGCGCAGATCAGGCAGCCAGCACTGTGTCAGCTAACATGGTCATTGTTGCACTCCAGCTCCCACACAAAGTCAGGATTTAGATATTAGGGAGGCCTGGGACCCTGAAACAAGGGCTGGGCTGGACAGGGGAGGGATGGAGGGTGACAGAGATAGAGAGACAGAGATAGAGGGGAAGGGATCTGTATGCATATCACTGTTGTGGCAACTCGTTACTTATGGTGGTTTTCATGTTTTCCTTTGAACTGAAGGGTTACATGCTCTGTTGTGAAGAACAAGAAGTATCATCATCAGTTAAAACTGAGGCTCTGCTGCAAAGATAGCTGTGACAGAAGCAAAAGCTTGCTCATATGATATGCTTGGCAGATAAACAGGGATCTGTGAATGAAAAAGTGAGAGTGAGGCTGGTCAGATGAGACAAACAGGGGAGAGCAACAAGAGGACTGAGGAGTGGTGAGTGGTGAGGAAGGAGTGGGGTGTGTCGATGGGTGAGGAGGGGTGAGGGTGGATGGGCAGCTCAGTTGGCATGGGGCATGAGGTCCCACCAGACCACAGCTATGCCCTCGTCAGCGCTTAAATGGGCCAAGAAACTGGAGCAGCTTGTGTGAGCGCGCACGTGTGTGTGTGTGTGTGTGTGTGTGTGTGTGTGTTACGATGAAAAACATGCCTGGTCTTAGAGTCTGAACGCAATTTGTCTTCTTGCCAATGGTAAGCAACCATTATATCAGCAGGATAATGATGATGATAGTTCATAGAGTTCATAGTTGTGCATAGTGAACGGTCACACTGGAAGGCGGAGTGAAAAGCTGGCCGTCGTGTAGAGAGAGGGGAGACAAGACATGAGGATAACAATGCACATTTTCAGACATCTTTCGTGGTTTTACACTGGTTGTTCAGAAGTGTCACAAATAATAGCTCCTTTATTACTTTTGCACAACTGACCAAGCATGTTGTGAGGTATCGGAAAGGTACAAAAATGATACAGAAGTGTGGGGTAGTGGGTTTCCAAAGCCATTCAACCATCCAATGAGCCTATCTTAAAGGAGCAGTGTGTAGGATTTAGTGGCATCTAGCGATAAGGACTGCAGATTGCAACCAGCTGATGCCTCTCCCATGTGCCAAGCATGAACTCCCGGTTAGGATTCCTTCAGTGGTCTTTGTTTGTCTTTGTTTAACAGGAACTGAAGTATCTGCAGAATTCTCCTCCTCTCCAAAACAGATCAGGGGCTTAAAACCAGGTAAAAACACTGAATAAAGTGGTTTCATGTTACAAATCACTATTTTTCCAGCTGCGTCTGGCTCATCATGGAGGGGATGCTAACGATGGTGGCTGACTCGAAAATGTGAATGGCCCTATCTAGAGCCAGTATTTGGTTTGCCCGTTCCGGGCTACCGTAGAAACATGGCAGACTCCATGGACAAGGACCTGCTCCATGTGTAGATATAAACGGCTCATTCTAAGTTAATAAAAACAGGTGATGATACGCTGAAGAAAACATACTTAATATATTATATTCCATATCTGCCAATACATCCCCCTAAATCCTACTCACTAGACATTTAATAAGCATACGGGCACACACAGATACACTCACACACGCGCACAGGAAGGAGATTGTCTCTGTTGAGCTCAAACCCATCAGTTGGAACAGATAAACTAAACAGTAACTAAAAACAGTTTTCAGTGACACAATGCTCACTTCCTCCCTTGGCTTCTCTTTGACCTGCAGCTGAACGACCTTTCCATGTGCTGACCTGACATCTGGGTATTAATAGCGATGAATGTGAAGAATGCACTTCTCCCAGTGCTACAGCATACACCTATGGTTCATTTTGATACCTGTGGTTTATTGTACAACTTTTGTACAAAATATTAAAATAGAGAGGCTGTAACAAAGAACAGATCTATCGGCACAACTTGTAGATTTCTCCTCTGTCAAGCTTCAAGTGTCTGCCATGGTTTCTGGAAGCACATTTTCAGTTGAGAGGGAGTGAATTAAGGACAACGTATGAACATTTCCAATTAAATAGCAGTTATTATCGCTGCCCAAAGAAAAATGGGATGATCAAATATGATTAAATGTTTTGCTAAGGTTCCTCATCTCCTCATCTCCAGTCCTCATCTCCTCATCTCCAGGGATGTCCAGGGATGTTATCTGAATATTAATATTGAAGCTATGAATAAGACCCCTCTCCCACTGGACAAAAAACCCACCAAACCCCACCGATGTCTGGCTTTTGTATTTAATGGGAAAGATTACAATACGCATTCACTCCGGGGTCAAATGAGTTGTAGTCACAGGTATTTATCGACTCCAACTACGATCGACTCCTATTGGCACTGAAATACAACACCTGGGTGTGCAAATTTCGGCACCTTCATGAGCATGATGCAGCGATGCACCGCCACAGAATATCGTCCATTTGCATTCAAGCAGCGCTTGAACATTGCTCAAAACTGTCTGCACCAAGTTTAAGCCTTCATACTGCTTTCTGCTGTTTATCAACCAGTTTTCCTGCCTGTGTGTGCATCAACTATGACACACCAGATAAACAAAGAAACAAAGACACAAACAAATTTAAAAAAACAAAACAAAACAGAAAGACATACTGATCTGCTGAAGAGCCCTGCACACTGCTCTTGTCTACTGGTAGTGGGAAAGCAGTTTCTCTCTTATATATAGTGAGTTTTCCTGCATTTAGAAATCTGCATACATGTGTTCATTTTGGTGGGAAAAGTTTAATGGTCTAATTAAGAACAAACTCTGCAGACTTTAGCTTCTTCTAGTTCTGTATTTTGATTTCATTGCTACATCTAGATTGATTAACCCCTCCATATACAACTACAGGCAGCCATTGTCACAAAACAAACTCAGACAAACTGATTGTACCCTACTGTAGGTGCACAGTGTCAAACAGCAGACAAAGTTAGCAACTTACTGACAAACTAAATCCAAAAACTTAAACACTTTCGACCACATTTCTCTCACCGAAGAGAAGAGCAAAAAACAAAACAAAACAAAACATTGGTGAATCCCAGACATCAATGGGTAACTAGCAAAATGAGATCAAATTGTGGATACAAACAAAAATAAGAGAAAATTTGTTAATATGTTGCTTCTTGCGTGAGGCCCAATGTCTTGGTAAAAAAACAGCTCTTTTTGCACCTACAAAGCTGTTGGAAACACAGCACCAAGTCGCTACAAAACACTTATGTTTGGTGCTGAAAAACAGCAATGATTTGCTAAATCACTTCCAGTTTTGTTGTTTGTTGGTCTGAAACAATGCTCTGCAGCCCGGCAGGCATTTTGCATTGGTGTTATATGGCCCAACATCCCCTCCAACTCCCAATGACTAAGTCAGCTCATATACCATGTTACTTTAGAAACAGTGATATAATATTAATGAAATGTGCAAATGCAACGTATTGTGGTTTGCAGAAATGTACAAAGTCAATATTTTCTTCTGGCGACTGAGCTGAGCAGGACACATTTGCAAGTGACTGTAGCTAACTAGCGTATCTGCTAGTAGTCAGGATGACACCAAACCTCTCGTCAGACTTTGATTTCACTGAACATATACGCCGACAAAAAAAATGATCAAATGTCCATCTGGTCCACCCCAATTGAAAAAAAAAAAAAAAAAAAAAAATTAAGTAAAGTTGTACGAGGTGGGCATCACCAAATGAACATCAGACAAAGCTAAAATTGTTCTGTGTTTATAATGTCTCATAAGAGATTAAGCTTCAGTAACTGATCATCAAACCACAAAGCAATGGTATCATAAGAGCAGCCACTCAATGCAGTAGGTATGGCTTGTACCAAGAGTAAAGCAACATGTGACACATCTCTCCTCATGTCCTTGAGTTTCCACCTGCTTGCTCATTGTTAGGCCACTCCAGGTAATATCAGCTAAAGACCTTGTATGTAAATGCTACTCTCCAAACAAATCCAGTCAAACTTTTAGCAGTGAGCATATTCTGAAATAAGTAAACATATGGGAAATAGTATTTTCCCACCACACAAACAAATCAGATGAATGAGCCACGATCAGAAACAAAAACAACAACAAAAACAACGCAACAGGATTTCGAGGCTGAAATAGTGAAAAGAAAAGGTGTTGCGATCAAGGTGGATGATGGTGGATGATCCCACACTAATCCATACATCAGATTGACGAACAGTTTAAACTACATGAAAGTTTTGCTTAAATTTAGTAGCTCTCAAAACTCAACCACCACAGTAGATAACCTTTCTATGTGAAAAGTATGAGAAAATGGAAATGTTTTTGTCATGTATTTAATCATTTAATCATTATATGACTGTTTTTTTTTGTATCCACTAAAAATGTGCTGCTGTTGTTTTACAAAAATGTTGTGGTACTTCCATGGAGGTTGTGTTGCTCCATACATGAGAATAAGGCAGTTATTCATCCCGACCTGCATTGGAGGAAGGCGTCCAGGTGACTCTGAATATTCCACGCAGACACTCGCACATGGTCCACAGCAGAAAGCCGATGGAGGAAACACAGCGATGGAGCAGCCCACACACGGGCTGTGGGGCTGGGAGAGCTGGGCGGCAGAGCTGGGGGAGGCAGGTGGGTGTCGGAGGCGATCCAGGGATCGATTTGACTGTTTGGGCCCACAGGCGACCAAGCTACACTGTCAGTGTGAATCACAAACAGAAAGAAAGCAAGAGAGAGAGAGAAAGGGTGGAGGGGTCCCAGGATTGGGAGAGAGAGGGATGGATGGATGGATGGATGGATGGGTGGATGGATGGGTGGGTGGATGGATGGAGGGATGGAGAGCATAGGGAGGAGGGGTTGTCAACAGAAAGAGAGACAGAAAGACAGAAGAAGAGAGGGACTGTCTCATCAGTGTGTGTATATCAACATATGGACCACTGAACTTTCTTTTTCTTCTGCAAACCACCATAGAGTGAGAGATAGACACTGGGTATGTATGTGTGAGTGTGTATGAGGGAGAGGCGACAGCAGCGAGACAGGACAGAATAGGGGTGTATTAGCACTAGTGGACAGTCAGCAGTTTGCTCCAGCCCTCTGTAAAGCCCTGCTCCATTGTTTGTGGTGCTGGAGGCTTTAGCTGTGGCCCAGCAAGGCCTTGTTACTGGGCTTAGAGGGGCTGGACACTGGATACCAGTCAGACACAACCACAGCCAACACACCTCGATTGGGGCAACACAACCTCTGTCTATGGCAGTTCATCACAGAAAGATCAGAAAACTAATTTAACAATTAGGCTACTGTGAATATATTTTTTTCAACTCTCATGAAAAGGGAAAAAAAACAATAGTTACTCTGTCCCTCAATACTACATATAACTTCCCTTCACTGTCTGTGGCTCTCAGCCTAAAGTCCGTAGGTCCCTGCTGTAGAGCACAAAAAACCAAACAAACAGTGAGTAAGTAGTGCCGATGGAATCAGGGTTCCATCTCCCAGTAGCAGACAACCATCAGGTAGCTCACAGCTCAAGGACAGCAACATTTCAACACTACTGTGGCTTCATCAGAGTCAAAAATGGAGGAAGACAAAAGGCAAACACATATAGTCAATGTAGAACAGGTGAGCAATTCTCATTGGATAATTGGTTGAACAGGATTTCCAGTCCGCTGTGTAATGAATCCAAATGTCGGAGTTGCTATAGTCAGTGTCAAAGTGCCATACCCTGTGCACCACAATCACATCAGGAACAAATAAACAGATGTCTCTTAAAGTTACAAAGATAAAATACAAAAGGTACAAGTACAGCATTCATCACATTACAAAACAAATGAAAATAAACATGACAAATTCAGTTCATCTTTGAGACCAAAAGGGCTTAACTGTGTAAAGAGTATGAATCTAATGTTCTTCTCTGCAGAGCAGTGAGTTGATAGTTAAAAGTGCATTTGTTTGGGAATATTTTTTTCCAGTGCTCCAGCACTGGCAGCAGGACAGCGTGGCACTGAGTCAAAATAAAGTTCTCGATTGTAATGGAGCTCTATTGCAAAGAGTAATAAGATGTATCAGGCTTTGGAGACACAGATAATAGATAATATTGTGCCTGGGATTTTATGACAAAAAGAAAATTATAGAATATAAACAGTGTTATCCTGCAACCAGCAGAGTCTATGTAACACACTCTTATTATTATCCTATTTTACATAAAGGCATCCAGCTTGCTTGTGTTGTTTTAATGACTTTTCCTAAACAGAGTTTTAAACATACAATGCTTTAGTTGGGTTTGGGAAATACAAGTCTATGATACTTGAAGTATCACGCTGGGATGATAATGGGTGAGGTGAGCAGCCCCACCAGCCAATCAGCTGCATGTTTTTCAGAGAGGTTCAGATGCTATATCTTTGTTCACAGAGGTCATTCATAGGAAGAAAAAAATCCATCCATCCATTTTCGTAACCGCTTATCCTCTTGAGGGTCACGGGGCGGCTGGAGCCTGGGCGAGAGGCAGGGTACACCCTGGACAGGTCGCCAGACTATCACAGGGCTAACACAGACAGACAACCATTCACGCTTACATTCACACCTACGGACAATTTAGAGTCACCAATTAACATGCATGTCTTTGGACTGTGGGAGGAAGCCGTAATACCCGTAAAAAAAAAAAAAACAACAACAAGCAAGTTCCTGCAAATTCATAGTAATTTTATTCTGTTCTGATGTATTTCACACATTTTTTTAACATGTCAAAAGACATTAAAGGTTGGAACTTGGGAAATCATTTGTGCCACACTGAGTGGAGTGCAGGCCACCCACTGATGCCTTTGTAAAGCCAACAAACGAAAATGTTAATGTCATGTTTGCTGTTTTTTTTTATGGTGAAAAGTGACAAGACCTTTGTGTGCTTCCATGGCGACCATCTCTCACCACAATAGAAGCGATAATTTGACCTGTGAGGCTGATGGTGATGATGTCGCTCTTGCGAGGCACATGAAGCTGTGGGTTTGTCTGTGACGGCTGCCCATCTTTGGAGCCTGTTAGTCCAATACTGTTTCTAGGCCAAGTCATTAATTCTGTCTCCATCCTCTGTCCTGTCTCCTGCTTATGTCACAGTCACAGTCCTTCCCTCTGCCTCTGTCTAATCAGAGGAAAAATAGTCCCTCAGCCTGAGCCCTCTTCTCTCCAGCTGCAGCTTGGTCACACAGCCTGGCTCATCCTGTTAAATGGTATGTCATGTTGATGCTACATTATGAGCTCAAGGGTTCAAGAATCAGGGAGTCATTTGGTACCTGTATGATCAGATTAATTTCTACATTAAACATGTTTCACAGTTGCATTTCACACAAAGACCAAGCTGTTTGTATATTTTGCAGGTGAAGTGTATTTATCAGGCTACTGACCCTTGAGCTGCTTGTTCATTCATTTGGACAACTGTGCAAAACACATTTTAAGTCCAGTTAGGCAAAGGGTGTGGAGATTGTGATGGACATTAGGTGCATTTAACTATTATGCAAGAAACTAAAGTTAGGAAACAGTGGTGTCCTGGGTGAAGGTCTGACTTCATTTGACCCATCCACCATCCCACATGGACTTTTGCTTTTTTTTATGTCAGCTGTTCTGAGCATCAACTATTGCTGCGGATTGATTTTCATAGAGTTCTTTAAAGTTTGGTGTGTCTCTTAAAGACATCAAAGGGTGTCTTCAGCATCAGTATCACACACCGAGGAGCCTGACAAAGTGTTGATATTTGATGATCTGGAAATGAGAACAGGCTGGGTGGGAGGAAAATGGCAGATTTGTGGAAGTGGGAATGTGGCTGGAGGCAGAATGGGACATAGAAGGCACATTACCTCCTTCATGGCTCTGAGAATCAGCGTTGGACATAAATTGATATCCTGTCATGAACTAAACTGTTGCACATGTAAAAAGTCCTCCTAATTAAATGCCTGAATTCTTCGCTTGAATATTTTCTGCCACTATTGACAGAATACCTTTTTTTGGACATTGTCTTTTGAACTGTTTCAAATCACTGAGCGCGTTTACATGCACACTAATAAACCGATCATTATCTGATTTCTGGAGTTACCTGACTATTCAAGTGGTCATGTAAACAGCATAATCCGGTTTTATCAGATAAAAGCCATTATCTGATTATGGTGCATGTATACCCTTTAATCTGGTTTCTTTCGGGTTTTGCTATTTTATACTCCCTCTCCACTACATTTTAGAGGGAAATATTGTACGTTTTATGTCATGTACATGGGGAGAAATCCAACTGAAGGACTGAATCATGTAAACCAGGTTTTTCTGATTATCAGATTATTGAAGTGCACGTAAACGCGTCAAATCGGATTATTACCATTACCTGATTATTCCCAGTTATCTGATTATTGTGCGCATGTAACCGTGCTCACTGTTTCAAAAACAAACCATCCACTCTGACCTCCTCCCTCTGTGGACTTTAGTGCTCTATAATAATGTTATGCTTCTTCTTTCTTTGCTCCCTGTGGACGAGAGTCATAATTGTTGCAGCTGCTAGAGGGCTTTGTCACTTAAATCTGAACAGATGACATTTTGGAGCATTTGGCGAAACGACAGATGCTCTCATTTTTCTTTGGAGGATTGTCTCAAATTTTGTTTGGATTCATCTGAGATGATTTAATCCCACCCACAATCCAATAGTTGTTGAGATATTTCACAAGGCCAGAGTTGGACTGACAGACACATATTCAGTGCTGCCAACCTGTTGTCAAAGAAAATCACCCAATATGTCCAAAAGTTTGTAACAACATTCATTTTTTAAATTATTCAAATGCCTTCCCTTCACTTTTAAAGCACCTGAATTTATCTTGTGCCCTTAATTATTTTTAAAGAGTGAGCATTACTTTTGAAAAAGGTTGACTTCTATCTAATCTAACAAATTTGTGATTTCTACCCCACAGAGTCTAACAGAGAGAACGTGTGATACTTCCCAAGGTCTCAGGGTGATAAATGTAGTTCCTGTACTCATTAGAAGCTGTGTTTGTCTGCCACATGCTTCAGTTAATCCCTACAAAGTGCAGAGTAGTTGAGAGCTGAGTCATCGAGGATAGAGTCAGTGTGCCTGCTCTCTCAAAAACACACGCACACACACACACACACACACACACACACACACACACACACACACACACACACACACACACACACACACATGCTCACACACACACCCACGCAGATACATACACTCACTTCACACACAGCTAAAGCCCTGAGAATCCTGTGGGTTTAACAGAAAGTGACTCAGAAGGATCACACAGGTTTTCTTCTCCTGATGCCCACTCACAGCTCAGACGTTCAAGCTTAAAAATGTAGTCGACAGCACTCCTCCTTACTTTCCCACCGTTCAGACAGATGAATAATTTGTTTCGAGCCATGAATTGTCATTTCTCTGAAGACACAACTGCTGCTGTCAGAAAGGCCACCAGGGGGGGAGCAAACAAACCAGAGCACATATATGAAAGACACCGACTGTTGGTTATTGTTTGGACACATCTCTGGGTGCCTTTCCTTTACAGGCATGCATGGCTCTAGGGATATAAATGTTGGTCAGTCTGTGTTTTCACAACTGATCCAAACTCAAATATCTCAATAGCTATGGATTGCCATGATTTTTTTTTTTTAATTCATGGTCCCTAGAGGATGAATCCCTCTGAGTTTGGTGATCCTCTTACTTTTCCTTCAGCACTAGCAGATGGTTCACATTTGTGGTTGTGATTGAAATGTCAACAACTATTGAATGGAGTTCTGTGAAATCTGGCACATACATTCATGTCCCCCACAGGATAAATTAGCTTAGGTCATCCCTTGACTCTAGCACCATCATCAGGTCAAAATGTCAATTTGTCCAATACTTTGGTTGATGAGTAAATACCTACTGAACTACTGATGACATTCCCTTCAGCCTCAGCTGTTCTTTACTGCCAATTTGCAAATGTTAGCATGCTAACATGCTAGACTAAGATGGCGAACATGGTTAACATGGCTGTAAACACTAAAGGCCTTTGCACGCCAAGTTCGTATTTTTTGTTGAAAATTGTTGCACATTGTCTCAGTCATGTTTACACACTGACTCAAAACTTTCACCCATCTTTAAAGTTTTCAGAACAGTTTTGATTTTCTGCGCTTTTTTGCATCTGTCAAAAGCCTTTAGAGAGTTGTTTGATAGTGAAGCAGAGAAGAAAATATGGTGTAGCCTGCAGAACACATACATCCGCAACAAGAGGGAGAAACAGGGCACACAGAATAATTTCACAACTTGGCTGACAAAGAAGAGGATGTAATAGAGGATGAGGACCACATGCAGACAGAGAGAGCCACGGTGAAGTGACAATAGTCACAAGAGGTACAGTACCTCTGTTGGAGAGATGCAAGGGAGGAAATGTGTCTTTACATTTTGTCTTGTACTGCAAATTTATCGAATGATGGAAGAAACATGCGCATATGAAAAATATGGACTGGGTGTGCAGAGGCCTTTGGTCTTGCTACTTCCTTTTTTGCTTCTTCCTTCTCTCTTTTGCTCCCTCCTTCTATCTGTACCACTTTTTAAAATTTGTTTCTTTCTTACCTTTTCTTCATCACACAGGGTTTTCTGGAACTAAATAATCATCTCCAATTTCAGTTTAACACTTTAATACTTCACTGTTAATATGTCTTTTACTTAAGCAAAAAGAATATTTTTACACTGTGATTTTGCCATCATCACCATGTGGGATTTGTGGCAGGTTTTAGGAAGAGGCGTTCTCAGAGAGGCCATCTTGGAAAACAAGTTTTGGCAATTCTTTGTGCTTCAGAAAATTATCTTGCAGGAATTAAAAACCCAATATGAGTCACACTGGAGTGAACAGGTTGGCGTCAGCCATTACTGGCCAATCAAATTGATCTAGTCACATGTAAGAATTGAGAAATGATCTGAACTGGGTGATAATATTCAGAGTCAAGAAGGGATGAACACTTGGAAACAGTAGGTTTTATTTCCTTCATTGGTGAAGTCAGGTTTTAAGTCCTGCTGTAGAACCTGAACAGCTCAGGAGGAAAACAACACGAGACATCAAGACAGTTACAGCTTGTACTTGGATTGTTTTGTAACGTTGTGCGTCCAATATTTCTAAAACAGCTGTCCAAATAGTGTCGTGCCAACGTGACATATAGCTAAATTATACAGAAAATGATACAAAATTACAATAGGACTCAAGCAATTAATTAATTTCTTTGATAATTCAATCGATAATTTTGTCTTTAAAAAGTGCTAAATTATCAAAAGTTTAAAGATCATAATGGAAACCCACAATATAAACTTGAAGGAGCCTGCTCTATCTTGATACTTAATCTACAAAATCTTCCACTAAACATTGCAGTGAATCCAGTTTAATGTGCAGTTAGTTCATCTCTGGCTGCTGTGGTGTTCATCTGGTGCTGATCATGCCTGTGGGAAGAAGATGGAGAGCCCTTCCGTTAATATCAATACTAAAACAAACAGTATCATGGTGACAGTTTACAGAGTTATTTTAGGGTCAAACCTGGACAGTCAGTCAGTCTTTCTACCTCACACATACAGACAACATTTATCTTCACATTCACCATAATGAGAAACAAGATTTTCTAATAGTCCTTAAGTCACAGGACATACATAATTAGAGACAACTTTAGAGTATCTTAACCAAAAACTTTCTGACTACTCTCTTATTCCTCTTTCAGACTGCAGTTCTTCTGTCACTGTTTGTGCCAGATCAGTTCATGACATTTACAAATAACATGAAAGTTTTGTTTAAATCACCCAGACTGATACAGGTTTGTACCTTAAACTGTTGCAGGATCACATTTACCTCAGATGTGAGAATGACTTCAACATTCAAAACATGTGTCACTGTCAAGGTTTTGCAGGCAGGTGAATTTAAGTGCAGTAGCAACAACAACAAGGCAACAGAAACTTGAAGAAATTAAGTATTTAATTTAATACATGGAGATACAGAGACCACAAACTGACAAGGAACAAAGGGAAAAACACAGGTATGTATAAACAGAGAACAAATCACAAGAACAAGACACAGCTGGAGTAGACAGGCACTGGTCAAAAGGAGGGAAACACAAAGATTGGTGGTAGGTGACTCTGGGGTGGAGCAAACAATAAAAGACAGGTGAGCAGGGAAAACTCTGAGGGACTAATGAGACTGATACGAAATGTAAAAAAAGGCAGGAAACAGACAAAGGTAGGAAGTAAAACAAGACATGACACATGAGGAGAGTGACCTGCAAAACAGAACAGGAAACACAACAAAACCCTAGGACCATGAAGAAGGCAGACTGTAAACGTTAAGTTCCTAAAGGCTTTATTCATTCTAAAAAAGTGTTAAATGCTTTAAAGACTTAACTGTAAACTGTATGCTCTTTGGCATTAAAGAAATACTTCACCCACAAAGTGACCATTTGTTTATCATTAAATCATGTCATGTTACCTTGACAACTTTTCTTGCATGCCTCTGTGGAAAATGGCGAACATATTGATTTGTTGCTGTTAAATAACAACAAACGTTGCGCAGTATATTCAAAGTCTCATCTCTCAGTCAACACATTTTTTTTTGTTGTAAATATGTTACTATCTAAAACTGTACTGAAGCTTATCTGTGGTCTCTTCAAAGCCAAACTCCATTACTAAAGTTTTTTTTAGTAAAAGTGTAGGTATTTGGGAAGTACTGAGCATATGACTAGATTAATGAGACTTGGATTATACTGCATAATTTGTGTGAGAGTTTGAAAACAGATGTTTTGAGATAGTTTTGCTGTTGTTAAACCAGACCCCAATCAGTCAATAAATCAATATGTTTGCCATTTTCCATGGAGGTATGTGAGAAAAACAAAGTTCTCTCCATAAATTCAGGGTAACAAGGCATGTCTAACTGATTTACAGATGGACATTTTGTGGGTGAAGTGTTCACTTACACTGTCTTTTTTATGCAAAGGCTGCAGGGCATTCATACCAAAGTCCAACACCAACATCAAACATAAACACCTGCAGATTAATATTCTATGTATATGTCGGCCCACAAACACCTCTCCCTTCATGGGACAACTTTATTTAAATTAATCGTATAATTACTTTGAATATTATTAGTAGCATTACTTACATTTCTATGACTTGTTAAAAACACTTTTTTTTATTATTGTCAACAGATGGATTGTTATGAAAAAACTCTTTCTAATGATTAAAGCTATTTATAACTCCGGGTCTGATGATTTAAGGTGAGAAATTTGTGGTCTTTAATAAAGGACGTGCTCACTTTCTAATCACCCTGTCATGAAAATAATAAGCTATAAATAAAGTGCCCTGGATTCATCAATGAGCCATTAAGACATTTACATAACCTGTCAAACCAAACTGTTTTCTCATTACTACAGCTACACAATATAAAACCTAAAACGATATGACTAAAGTTTGCCTTATTGGGGAGTTGTAGCAAAGTCACGCATCATCCATCCATTGTAACGTAACATCCAACCAGTTCTGACGATATAGTGGAGCCCCGCAGACATCAGGTAGGTATGATTGGAACCAGCAATGTTAATGAACGGGACTCCACTATTTACTGTCTGCACCCTCGTCACCACATCTGTCCACTGGGAGGACACTATGGTAATTAAAGTGCAAATGTTTTCACCCCCTCATCACACTGACACACAGCTACATCCCAACACCATCTTGTTCATTACCACATTCACCTCTTGTTCAATTTTCTAAGGAAGGACTGAAAGTCATTCTGTTATTGAAAGTCAGATTTTATTTCTTTCAAGAAGACCACAAAAGAAACAATCTTATAGACAAAGGCAGCAAAATTACTGTTTGAAGCCCTCCCTGTAAATTCCCCTGCTTCATTATGTTTTCATTTATTTAATGCTCTGTTATTTTGCACCTTACCTCTTTTGGTATTATCAAACACTTTCTGTGTTCCTTCATCCTGATTGTTTTTTGTTTGCTTTGTGTTGAAGTGTGATATTTCAATAAGCTGCTTGTTTTGTTGCTTGTTCACTGATTGCATTTCCACTTACTTTGTTTTTGAAACTATTTCATCATGTTTTCCTCCCTCTATCTTGTTTTCATCACTGTGGAAATCAACTTCATGTCTTCACAGATTCACTTGATTACACAAGCAGAAAACATTTTGATCCGAGGAAGAGCAACATCCCATCAAAACACTCCCACTGAATACTTAGTGTATGAATGTTTCTTTACTGCAAGTTCTACTTTTCTTCTGTCACACACACACACACACACACACACACAGTACCTGCTGTTGGTACTTTGGTCCTTCCTGCGTTGTGGAGCTGAAACATCTGCATGAAGTATAACACAAACACAAAAGATATGATCTGTCACAACACTGCTTAGTAACCTGGTAAATTTTACTGGGTGGTCTGCACACACACACACACACACACACACACACACACACACACACACACACACACACACACACACACACACACACACACACACACACACACACACACACACACACACACACACAGAAGTTGTCCCCTGGCAGCAGAGACTCTTTCCATTACAGCATTAGCTGCGTGGTGCAGCTTGATGCTGCAGTGATAAGTGCAGATATGAATAAACTAAATGTTACTTCAATGCCTCACCAACAGAGGAGAAGTATTCTTTTGGTTTTGTTGAACAGTGAGCACTAATATCACATCAATACATGTATGTTTGTTTTTCTTATTCTTTCTATAGAAAGAAAGACAGAACTATCAGTATTACAGTTTTTTATCTAATTGCTGAGGCACTATCTTTGAAACTATGGGGGATATTTAGCAAAACTTTTTTTTTCAAAATGTTCCAACACTGCTCAAAAAAGTGGAGCACAAGAAAACTAAAGTATTCGCCTTGCTAAATCTCCCCTTTTTTGTGGCTGTAGCCACAGGACATCATCCACATCTCTCTCTGTCCAAAATTGTCTTCCATTGCTGTCCAGATGTTTATCCGTTGCCTATTGGCTCGAGCTCTGATTTGTAAGTGAGCTCATTATCTTAAAGTGTTTTTACATGTGTCACAGTGAAGAGACAACTGACAATATGTGTAGCCATATAGAGACCAGTGTTCATGGTTTTGCTTGAAGTGTGTTATCAAGTTACATAATCGGGTGAAGCAGAGAAAGTGAATTCAGTATGGTCGACATGGTAAGTGCAAGAATCACTGTTAAAACTGTATCATTATGTTTTGCACAGTTATTGTCTCACTTTATTATTAGCTAATAGTCTTAGTCTAATTATTTATTACTATTAGATAGAATGATATCTAAAAACCTACTAAATAGAAACTTTGTGGAAAGTTTGACAGTGGCCCAAAAAAACAAGTCATTAACTTTGATAGTGGATCCAACAGCGCCACCATGTGGCCATTTTTTGACCACTTCATTTTGTTGCTCATGGAGTAAATGAATCATATCTCTTATTTTCTCCTTGATGCCTAATTCAGAACAAATCTCTTGTTGCAGGCCACACCAATTTCAACATATTTTTTGTCTATTTCTGATTGCTGGCAAAACAAACAGTGAATATTTGCCATGCGGGTGTCATCTAAATCACGCTAAAGCCTGCTTCTGAACACTACTAATTATTATTATTTTTTTTTTTTTGGAAAGGATCCAAATCAAATGCTGCCAGGTTCAGTGAGGCTTGGGTATAATCCCACAACCTGCCCCTCCCACACACATACACACACACACACACACACACACACACACACACACACACACACACACACACACACACGGGTCAGTGGATGGGTGGGGGCCGCATGGTTAACTACAAGACAGAAATAACCTCCAGGGTTGGGCTCTGCTGCGTTCCGCAGCCCCTGGTGACACTGAATAGTTAACATACTGGGAAGTGACATGTGGGAGATACCTCAGAGGACGTGTGTGCGTGTGTCCTCATTTAGCTATATGGTTGTGAGGGACAGCACTTAGCAGCCAACTATCCTTGTTAGTTTTGGCTGTTCCTCACACTAAAAAATGCTGAAAACTGGGTTATGAGAAGTTATGAGAGTTAGAGAGAGAAGAATGAAGAGAGAGTGTGACATATAAGGGATGTACCAGTCTTATCATAGATTCTGTATATTTGGGTAACAACAACACAGCTTGCTCTGGGTCAGGCGCATATTCATCAAACAGCACGTCTCAGTCTGGTCTGCAGTCAGCAGAGACTGGGTGTGTTTTATTCTCTCATTTAGACACACCCATAAACAGCCAGATCCAGTGGACCACAACTGGACTGAGCTAAAGTTTTGCCCCAACACTGGTTACGGACTGTGATTCAGTAAAGAATGTAATCTATTACAGGACAGAATTTAGTAATACACAAGAGCCTGTGTGGAGAAACTGGTCCCATTTCAGTCCATTGTAATGACCTGTGCTCATGAGAGATTTGAGTGATTGATCTTTGTCTCATTTCTGATGGAATTTTTAAACTTCTGATTTAACCAAGCTCACATTTTGAGCCTGATTCCAGTGGGCTCTAATTTCTATTCAAATTGTTGTTGAGCACCTGAACAACATTGAAGTGGGGCAAGAGCAAAGCTTTAACACTGAATGACAGTCAGAAGAGACTGTTAGTTTAAACCTGCACAAATACTGCACACAAGTGTTAGAAATCTGCCACTGCAACACGACACACGCCAAATAACCTCCCACTGGAAATGATGCAAGTGGTGGATGGTGGAGGCATCTGTCTTTCTGTTGGTTTTATTTTCTGTGTCACTAAGACCTATAAATTAAACAGAATCAAATTTTGCACAGTCTGATTTTGCGGGGCTTGTAACTGACTTATTTAAAATGCATGGGAGATTTAAAAACGTGTGATTGATTGGTATATTGGTTTATTAATTCTGACTTATTGAGACAAAAGTGCACAGAGAGAGTAATTTGCATATAATGGAAAACATAAACGTGACATGACACAATAATCAGATGTTACCATCAGTTTATGGCTTAACTGCAATATTGAAATAATTATTCTACAGTCTCAAATTCCCATTCTTAAAATGTTCCCTTAAATGGCACTGTGTGATATTACTCAGTTGCACTCAGTGTGAAATTGCTTTACTTTGAGCTGATTCAAAATGCTGCAGTCAGACTCATACCCAGGCACAACAGGAGAGAACACATCACACTGATTTTAAAATCACTTCTTTGGCTCCCAGTCCATCTTAGAGTATAATTAAAAAAGTTACTGGCCATTCCTTAGTCAACCCTTAAAACTTAAGGTGACTAAGTCTTTTCAGTTGTGGAATGACCTGCCAGAGGACTTTAGAAAAGCATCGTCTTCTTTTAATTCACTTTAAAAACTCACTATTTTAGACCTGCTTTTTAAACTGACTTTTGTTTATGATCTTTTGTTGTGTTTTTGTAATATTTCATCAACTATTTGTCTATTGTCTTATCTCTATCTCTAATTGTATGTAAAGCACTTTGTAACTTTCTTTGAAAATTGCTTTAGAAATAAAGGTATTTTGATGATGATGATGATGATGATGATGGTTATTATTGTCATTATTATTCCAAAGGTTTTATTATATATGTGAAAAACTGTACACTGAATTCTTAAATCAGATATCTTTCATTTAAAAATTGAGATGTGTCAGTTAACCCTGAGAAAATGGTGGATTTGGCCTATTGTACTCTAAGGATACACTCTAAAAAAGATCCATGGGGTTAGTGGGTAGTGCGTAGAATAGATAAGTTCTTCAGCATAAAAAAATCTGTTTGTTTCATTAATGCATTTTAGAAACAAAATAAATAAGGGTAGAATATCTTGCATAAAATAGTTTGACTACTAAATACCAACACAACTTTTGTATAAATATTAATTTGGTTCAACTTAAGGTGTTTGAGTTCAAAGCTAATCATGTTGGTTGTACGAAACTAAATGACTAAAACTACAAATATGTTGAACCAGTGAATATTTTTTAGAGTAGGCTATAACAGGTAACTAAGAACAAAGTTAAGAATCTAATTTGACTTTAGCAGAGCTGGTTGATCTTCGAAACTCAAAATTTCGTTTAAAGCCTTTAAAGATGTCATGTCATAAATGTATGAGCACAGAGAGGAGGGTGAACAAACAAATTTATACAGCAATGTAAAAGTCAACATACAATCAAAGTGTACAGACTAAAGCTGCAGCATGAGTATGAAGGTGTAATGTAATGTAGGCTACCTTACAGCCGGGGGAGAGTGAGCAGAGCAGCCGGACACTGAGGACACCAGCGGGGCTCTAATCTGGGCGGAGGCGCTGAAACTGTGGAGACAGCAGTTTAAAAGATGACCAACAACTGAACAATAATGACCGATCCTATCACAGGAGCAAGCTGTGACTAACTACTTTGCATTTTCTCCTTATGCTCAGGCGGCAGGCTACAGGACGACTGTATCAGACTGAGACAGGTCAACTGAGGAACTTGATTTTCAACTAACTTGATGCAACACGTGCGACCGGGCACCTATATGTCTCTCATTCCGAGCCATATGCTGTATGTCTAATAATAGTCTACTCGAGTTGGATGGGTGCAAGGTCAGCTGTAAGTTACACACCCTATATGGTAGTAGGGCTTGGTGCGTTAATCCACAATAAGCACTAAGTATGCAGTTGGACAAAGACGCAAAGTCGCTTAAACCAATGTTTTTATAAGGAAAAACAAATCAATAAATCTGTTTAGGACTTGAAATGGATTTTGTCTTGTATCCTCATACCTCCATTCCCGTCAAATAGCCGCCCTGGTTTGGAGCTCTGCCTGGAAAGTTTGCAGCCTCACCCACAGAGAGTCACAGCTTTGCGCACCAAAACGCCAGCAGCATCTCCGCGCAGGAAGTAATAAAAACAAACATTGCTCGTCCATGACTCCTAGTGACATTCTCTTATCAAATGAAATTTACTGTAAAGGCTAACTAAAAGCCTTTCCAGTCTAGCAGTGATACACAGAGCTGTGTGCCGCCATGTCCGCCCCGCTGACCGGTCCCGGCCGGCACCGTTAACGCTCCTCCTCCGCGCTGCTGCACGCTGATGAAGGATTAAAGGAATGTATGGAGACAGAAAGGCCCAGCACGTCTATTGTACTGTGAAACAATCACAGCAGGCGGCCAGAGGGCAGTGCAGCTGCCCCGGCTGTTGCCATAATAATAATACTAGTTATATGCAGCATATTCAGTTAAGTAACCCTGATGATGGCTCTTCTCTACATCTCACTGTAGTTCTTATATATATCTGTTGGCCTCCGTTCTTGACTCATCATTAGATAAACTTCAGGTGAAGAAGCTCGTACTGACAGACAACTTGAAAGGTCACATCATCATTTTGATTTCCATTCAGTGGGTGAACCAGAGCTCTTTAAGTGCTGCTGCTGGCTCAAAACTGCAGCTGAACTTCAGTGTTTTATTCATGCTGGAGATGAAGAGAGGCTGCCTGACTCCTTCCTGCTTTACATGTCCAAACTGATGTTTCTCTGCACAGATATTATACTGAATGCTACAGCGTCATAGGTGCAGATTTCAGGAGGGATGCCCCTCAAAAGTTATAACGTGCATTTGTCTCCCCCAATAAAAACATTGAAGTTGCGGAGGACTTTTATCTTGACAAAATTAAAGACATTTAAACTATAAACTGATGCAGAAAAGGCACAAACTGGTGCATAATAATTCACCAGAATGCAGGAAAGGAAGTGTTTGATGCTTACAATTTTCAGATGGAGGACTCCCAAACCCTCCGTTTCATTTGTGTACTGCCTAATTTTTAAACAAAATCTAGGCCCTTGTACAGAATGCGATACAAAACATTAAAGTAAACCAGCCTTTATAGTGTAGCAGACTGAGCAAGTTACTTCAGACGTTCCTCAATGCTTTCCAGCTTCTCCTTGAAGATCCTGATGTGTTCTCAGGCCAGAGATATAATCTCTCCAGCATGTTCTGGGTCTATCCTGGGCCATCCTACCACTTGGATGTGCTTGGAAAATCTCTATCGAGAGGAGCCCAGATGCCTGACCCACCTCAACTCGCCACTTTAAACAGGAAGGAGCAGGGGCTCTACTCTGAGCTCCCTCCAGAAGTCTGAGCTTCTCCCCCTATCTTTAAGGCCAACCCCCAGCAACCCTATGGAGGAAGGAAACTCACACTTGTAGGTAATGACTCTCATCCTGACCATTTTGATTCTTTGTTGTGAATCGCCCTAGTGTGTGCTGGAAGTCAATATCTAATGAAGCCAACAGAACCACATCATCTGCAAAGAGCAGAGATGTAATTCTGAGGTCCCCAAACTTGACACTTGGAATGGTTGCCATGCACCCTTGGGTCAAAGTCTATTCTTTTTTAAAGGAACTGTCATGATGGGATTTGGAAGTTTAAGGACCTTGACCTCAGTATTCTTGTTGAATTTAGTAAACTACATTTCACACATTGTGTTGACTGTTTAGAAGCAGCACTTAGACAATCATGCACGGAGATAAAATGTACTTTTGAAGTGTGCGAGTGTGTTGAATTTGTGATTAATCAAAAACAGCTCGGAGTTTGGAGTCATGACCTCAGTATTTCTAAAACCCTGGCTTTGATGCTGCAGCTCTTTAACTTTAATAAGTTGTTGAATCCGAAACTTAGCATGACTTAAACATTGAGACTTGACAGATGAATGTCTGCTGCCCTCCAGTGCACTGTCACACGTCAGGTGTGCAAATATTGTATTTCTTCCAAGAACCAAATGTTCAGAATTTGTCTATTTACAAAGGGAGGAGAGCATTTGGTGAATTTAACCATCTTTTTAATTACCATCATACCACCACGTGAGGATGCTCAAGGCTCCGATCTAGCAGTTTAACAAATCATGCAGAAGCATTTAGCTAACAAATAAAAAAAAAGTGGTATGAAGTCCATTGTGTCATTTAAAAAATTCGTATTTCGCATGGCCTCGAACAGGAACTCTGAAAAATAACAGAATACGTGTGCATCAGGATGCACACAAAGAATGTTAAACAGCCTGGAACTGGGTTGATTCAAATACATTTATTGAGAGTAATTTCGTTATAAAGAGGAGGAAGATAAGCATGTGTATACATAACTGCCTCTGAGCTTTCTTATAAGCATTCTGCTACAAGTAAACACATCTCTTTGGACAGTTGCCATAAAAACCACCTCTTCATTAATTGGTAGTTTCAATCACTCCACACAGTGGAAATTAAATTAGTTCACCCTTAACTACCGCTGCTGCTAACTTTGAATCTATTATATACACTGCTGTCTCAAAATTAATTCATTTTAAAAACAATCTTGAGGACCAAGAGTAGAATTTAAAAAGCCTACATCTTATTTATAGTACAAACACAGCACACCAGTCGGATGTTAATTATTGCAGCAAATAGAACGATCAATTTAGAAAAGACTTTACTCCCTGAGGTGAGCTGTGATTAAAAAAACTCCCACTGAGACTGTTGTTTAAAAAAGTTAATGCATTGTGATTGATCTTTAAAACTAGATAGTGATCAATGAATAGATCCTGTAACATGGTGAGAGAGCTGAAAACATAATTGTGCCTCATCCTGAAATAGACATGCCCCCTTCTGCTACGTAACGGAAACCATGATTAATTCTAGTTTGATTCTCCAAGTCTGTTGGAGATTTGAACTTCCAGTTCATGGTTTGTCAATGTTGACCATATGTCACAGTACATTCTGGTACGATGCAAGGTAACTCAAATTGGTTCTGGCTTATTGTCCACGTGTAGTTTGAATCCCAGACCAGCCTTGATAGACTCAGCAAAGAGATTCAAAGTACTTCTTGCCTTAAAATAACAGAGGCACCCTTGCAGAACCCTTGACAGTGTTAAGACTGACAGAACTGGGCCATTTACTGGCGTCATGGCACATTACTCCGGTCAAATAGGAGTTTGGCACTAAAGCTGTGATATTCCAGGTTCACTGGAGATCAAGTACCTTTGGACCTTAGCAAACAGGGAAACTCCACTCTGCTGAGGGGTCGCCTGTGGCTGATTTTTCAGTTCAAGAGTTTCTGTGTTCACTGTGATAGTTGGCTTGTGCAAAATTCTAAAATAACAGTGCAACTACAGCACTGTAATATGTGTCCATACTGAGATGGTATTTCTAACATTGGCTGGTGAAACTAACAAAAGTCTTTGAGGTTTGAGTACTGGGTAAGAGGAGTGCTGTAGGCAGAGTCCCAGTCCCTCTCAAACACAGCCTTCAGCTGTGATTGGACAGTTTGCTCCGGTGATTGTGATGCAGTCTGGTTGATAACCAATGCTGAGCCGGCTGTGCTTACGAAGTAGTCGCCTGACCAGTTGGATGTACCTGAAGTGAGAAAAACACAGACTATATTTTAGCCCATTTGTCACTTGTTCTTGAAGATGCTGCTGATTAGACAGGAGATACATCTTAAGGTGTACAATCAGATGTGGTTATTATATATTATATTATTATATAACCATGCAGTGTGTACACTGCCTTACCTATGTAGGCTATCTTGTCAGTCACCATGTATTTGTTGTGGTTGACTCTGGCAAAGGGAATGTCCTTCTGTTTGGGGTTGGCAGGCACCACAAACAGCCTCTGCATAAAGAAAACAAGAGGTCATCAGGTTATTGTTTTTACCACGCAATATGCATAATTTTAATATGTACAACCTCCTTTCTCAATGGCACATGACCATGACTTTTTTTTTTTGTTTGTTTTTTTTAAAATTGTAAATAGATACAGAAGCTGTACGTACCACCTGAATGTCCAGTTTGCTCTTGGGGTCATAAACTGAGGCCAGAGACTTCAGGAAGGGAAACATAACCGGCTGGGTGCTGGCCCAGCAGCTGATCAGCAGGCGCACTTTGACCCGCTTCTCGTACCCGACTCGCCTCAGCTGGGTGTCGATGTCTGCCCAGTACCTGCAGAGGGCGCCATGCAAAAAGCATTAATACATGAGACGTCAAATTTAAGAGGAAAAAGTGGAACGTTTTCTGCTTTAACTTATCATTGTAAGATAAGATAAGATACACCTTTATTGATCCCACAACAGGGAAATTCCAGTGTTACAACGGTCAAGGGGAAAGAGTCAGATTAAAGATTTCAATATTTAAAAACTTAAAAAACTAGGCATGCAAAAAAACAAAACCAAAAAAATCGAAGAGGATAGCACTTTTAGTAGTTCAGTAGTAGTTAAAGGTATTTTTAGCTGCAACTGGCTTAAAAATTCCACTTCTTAGATACAGTTTTGATAAACTGTAATAACATTATTTCAAATCATGACTTTTGGTTCCAGATTTCTGCATGTGTTTACACTCATTCATACATGAATCATAAAAGCTGAATGGTGGCAGGATGCTAAATGCTAATGTTAACATCATCCAGATACTACAGATATCTGTATAAGATTTCACAGCAAAATGTAACTCTGACTCTTCTAAAAACTATCTTCACCGTGGTTCTGATTCACAAGACAGCTGTACCTTTTAGGATGTGAGAATTCCATGGTGGGCAGGTAGTTCATGACAGCGATGTAGATGAAGCTCTGGGCATCCTCCATCACACTGAGGATGGACTGAAGGTCTGGAGTCCTGCCGGCTGCACAGAAAGACGGAGGGGAACTCTGAGAGAGCGAGGAGAGAGAAGAGATCTCGTAAATTAATTGTTCATTTTAGCAACATTTGAAACAGTATGGGAGCCTTACCAAATGATAAACCACGAAGGACCAGTGGTCATTAGAAGCACATTTAGGGTAGAAGAACAGCACTGGGCTGTGGGGTATTTTTGGTTTCAAACTTGGGTACAGAAAGACTTTTGTTCATAGACACTGTTATTAAAGGAAATGGTCTGTAATACATTTCAGGGGTTACTGTTGACTCACCACTCAAATAAGTAAATGAGTCAAAAAAGTTTCAGTTCAGTTTTAAAGGTCCAGTGTGTAGGATTTTGAGGGATGTATTGGCAGAAATGGAATAAAATATAATAAATGTGTTTTCTTCAGTGTACAACCACATAAAATTAAGAATTGTGTTTCTGTTATCTTAGAATGAGCTGTTTATATCTACACAGGGAGCAAGTCCTCGCCTATAGAGATTGCCATGTTGCACTGCCATGTTTCTACAGTAGCCCAGAACAGACAAACCAAACACTGGCTCTAGATTGGCCCATTCATGTTTTTGCATCAGCCACTGTAGTTAGAAGCCCCTCCGCTATGAGCAGCATCAGGAAAAACAGATTTGTGTGAAGTGAAACTTCTTTATTCGGTGTATTTACCAGTATAAAGCAACTGGTCTGCTTATTTTGGAGAGGAGGAATCCTCTGTGGATAATTCAGCTCCCAGTAAAAACCTCCTAAACATCTGGATCTCAAGTTATCAGAGAAAAAGGTGAGTACACACAGGGGCTAGGCTTATGGCCCTTTTGAAAATGCCAAACAGTGTCAAAGAAACACTGATTTGTAACTTGAAACTTTATTGAGTATTGTCACTGGTTTAAATCATCAAGTCCGTTTGTTCTGGAGGGGGAATGATCTGCCGATAATCTGATTCACAGTAAAAACCTCCTGAACATCTGGATTAGAAAAAAAGGGGAGCACACCTAGCAGGCACTGGGCAAGTGGCCTGTCTGTGGCGTGCCACACAGTGTCAAAGAAACAACTTTTTCTTTTGATTTGGAGAGAAGGAGACCGCTGCGGATAATTGGCTCCCAGTAAAAACCTGCTGAACAATGAACACTTCAGGACTTATAATTGGGAGAAGTTTCAGATGGTTGTAATCTGCAGTCCTCAACACTAGATGCCACTAAATCTCTCCAATCTTACACACTTCCTTTAAGAGGCAGCATTACAAACAGACAATGTTTTTCCAATTAACATACTGAAATAACAAAAACAAACAAACTCTCCCTGTATATATCTCACCGACAGGTAGACGTTGGACGGCGTGTTGTTGAGTGGAAGATGGAGGGGGGTGTCCTTGTTGTAGAGGGTGGAAAAGCTGGTGGGCCAAGGTGATGGGATTGACTGACTCTCCCCCAGGAACCAATAGGCTTCAAAGATCTTACCCAAGTCTGCAGCCAGGCAGCTGCAGTTGTAGACCACTGCACCCAGCTCCTTCACCTACAGTCAAACAGCAGAATATTAACTTACATCAACTCAATCACACATTTTATAGGTTCTAGATTTTAAAACTGTGGCACTAAATGAAAAAAAACAACAACAAAAAAACAGCAGAAGCAACGTGGAAAAAAACTATTTTGTACATTTTGCTCTCACTATGATACTGCATGACTCCAACAGAGTTCAATTTCCTTTTTCATCGTTTGAACAGGCAACAACTCTTTAACTTCTTTTGAAGATTGTAATTTAATGCCTCTAATGACTACATCACATCAGTGTGCCAATTATTTTTCTTTGCTCAAACAAGTCAGAATGTAAGAGGTTACAGATGTCTAAAACTAGAGAATTAGTGTATTACATCAGGACAATATTTTCCATACTTTTCTACACTCATCTTGGAATAAATGGTAATTACTGAGATCTTAAATTCTACAGGAAAGAAATGTCTCTATGTTGGTCTCAGACAAAGACAAACCCGTGGGATGTTGGTGCAATCTCCTAAGAACAGGATGTTTATGGCACTGACAACTCAGCAAAATGAATACTAAATATCTGATTAGCAAAGCTAAAATTAAGATGTGGCTTGAAACCATCACAGTTTTAACGCAAATCTAAACTATTCTAACACCATGGCATGTGACCAAGGGTTGAGCCAACACAAGAACTTCCTCTTAAAAGCAGAAGAAACAAAGTCCTTCATCCAATTTCACATATATTGCCCGGGGTCCTTCATCAGACTGGAATACTCACTTCCTCCCATGATTACTGTGCAAAACACTAATACTGTCCATAACGTAATGAAAATATTCTGGTAAATCATAGAAATTCTACTTGACACATACAGGATAAAGAAACTGTAATACTGACTGGTATTTGTGAGTGAATTTTGTGTGTGTGTGTGTGTGTGTGTGTGTGTGTGTACCTGTGTGAGGGACCTCCAGTCCATGTTGGCACTACCAATGTAAATGTGTTTCTTGTCCACAACCCAGAACTTTGTGTGGAGGACGCCTGAGGTGAGCTCTCTCATGTTAACTGTCCTGATATTAGCTCCTGAAACACACACACACACACACACACACACACACACACACACACACACACACACACACACACACACACACACACACACACAGTTTTAATTATTACCTGAAAGCTACAAAAAAACAAACAAAAAAAAAACTGAACAAAAAAAACAGAAGAAAGGAAGGAGTCATGCCACTCTTCCCCCCCCCATTTTTCTGTGTGAGAGTTCACACATAGGTTTGACACTTGGGGGTACAAAGTAGAAGACAGTCAGTGTCACCTGAGTCATTGAGCCGCCTGAGGTCTTCTCGTGGTTGACTCCCCTGTGGTGTGTTCACTGCGATTCGAACAGACACCTTCCCCGAAAGTTCAGCTAGTGTGTTCAGAATGGTCTCACCCTGCACACACAGCAAGTAAATGATTTTAAAGTTGTAAATATTCATGCTGCTATAATCACAAAGGAAACCATTTTCTTGTTTTATCTAGTTCAAATTTTAAGAAGTCTGTCAACGTCTCCATGTGTACTTATCCATTCCATTATTTTTTTTGATCAGTAAAACTCATCCTGTGCCATTTGGCCATTCACAGCTCCAGCTGACCTGATAGGCTGTCGGCTCATGAGTGCCAGTGTCTTCGTTAGTGAGCGTCCAATAGAAGGAGGCGATGTCGACACTGCTGCGAGCCTCGGCCATCAAATTGAGCCAGGCCTGGAAGATGGAGGGGTGAACGGTGCTGGAATTAAACTCCAGTCCTTCAGGGATGCTCTCCACCAGAACAATCCTGACAGCAGGAAAGAGAGGAAATGGTTTGATGATAATTATTAACATCTGTACTGATGGTTTTGCCTATAGATTAGAGCTTGACGAATATATCGATCAGGTGGCTGTTAGGTTATTGCAAATATAGGACATATAAATAAATAAAATGTCCCACTCAGTACACACCTTTCTCACAATTTAAACAAACAAAACGCTAAAAACACACCAACACATCATCAGTTTTTGCATGTTTTGAGTTTGCTTTCCAATCATCAATATCAAATAGTGGTTACATTGTACTACAGTTATTAAAACAGATGATATGATAGACAGTTTTGAAAGCTGAATAAATGATTGTGTCCCTGTGTGTGCAGGTGTTTGCTTACTTGCAGGGGTCTGAGCAGGACTCGGCCTGGGGCAGATGGAGGCTGCTGCTTGGGGCAGTATGGGAGGAGGAAACCCTTTGTGTCAGGAGGTCATAGAGGGCCATGGTGGCCAGCAGCACAGTGGCGACAGTAGCCAGAGCTATCACACATCTGGAATACTGAAGGGGAGGGCAACACTTAAAGGCAGTGACTGTTGATCAACATTTAGTAAATCATATTCATCTTATCTTTTTTATCTTATCTTACCTTTTCATACTATTTATTGGTGTTTTTAGTAAAGTGCTAAGTATATACACTTGACTTGATTTGAGTCTGTGTGTGTTTCTGTAACGTACCACCTGTGCTTTCCTGTGGGATTCTTGTCTCCTCCTCTCCACGTCCACCAGCTACAGAAGAATACATTAACACAATGAGCGTTACAATGTTTTGTGATTTTAATTACAACCTTAACAAATTTGCAGAATATTCAAAATTCAAAACAGCTATTTGCAACATGGGATAATTTTCTTCCTGGGAACACCATGTCTGAGACCAATACTATAGTACTATAGACCAAGTACTGTAGGACTTGCAGTAATTTGTCATTGGGATTATTGGTGCTTTTTCACACTTCAAGGTCTAGTGTGTAGGTTTAGGGGGGTATACTGTATGTGACAGTATGCTTTCTTAAGTGTATAACCATCTGAAAATAAGAATCCTCATGTGTTTGTTACCTTACAATGAGCTGTTTATATCTACATTAGGGACTGGTCCTCATCCACTTAGATCACCATGTTGCACTGCCATGTTTCTACAGTAGTCCAAAACGGACAAACCAAACACTGGCTCTGGTTTTTGTGTTGCCTATTGTAGCTGGCAGCCCCTACACAACAATTAGCATCTGTATAACGCTAATTTGTAATGTGAAACTGCTTAATTCAGTGTTTTTACCAGTTTTAATCACCTGGTCCATTTGTTTTGGAGAAGAAGAGACCTCTGTGGATAATTCTGCTCCCAGTAAACACCTCTAGAACAACTGGAGGAATTCTAACAGGGAGGAAGCTGGTTGTGATCTCCAATCCTCACTGCTATATGCCACTAAATCCCCTTAAATCTTATACATTGCTTCTTAAATTCAAATCTCAACTACTACTATATAAACTACTATTAAAGTGGATAACCATTTTTCATCTGTGTTTTTGTGATTTGGTTGAACTGAACCTTTAATGGAGGAGGAGGAAGTTCTGGTCCCTGACTCCTCATAAGAGTTAAATAGTCTGATTTCCATTATAGATTATTTTTGGTGACTAGAACCATCTACTGTCATAAATCTGTTAAAGTGATCTTATAATTGGTTACTATTACTAACTCTGTTAATGCCAATGGGATTTTTGTCCCCAAAATAAGAGTATAAAATGAATATTTGAAATGGAGATGTGGTTTAGATCTGACAGGGTGGCATGGGATGAACCTTCAGCTTTCGTCAGACAATAAGAACGAACTCTATTGTTCTTATCCGAGTAACAAGCTCACTTAATTTAAGAGAAAGAGATTAATTTAACTTTTAGAGCAGAGACTGGCAAATGTTACAAGAGTCAAAAATATTTATTTATTTTTTTTTTTTTTTGACAGAAACAGTTCTTCAAGGTAATCAATTTGATTTCTAAAATGTGAACAGGTTAATCATCACATCAGAGGAATTTTGCCAAGTAAATGTTTGGTATTTTTACTTGAGAACTAATTTTGACAAATAATCAAAAGTGGAAATTATTCAAAATCTGTCAGCAAAGATTAATATTCTGTTCATCAGCTCATTGATTTACTTAACAAAAGCATCTGAAAGCACCTTACCTGATTGTAAGTGATGTCTGTCTTCATTTTCAAAGACAAAACGACATCTGAGTTGATAGAGATCACTCCTGTCAACTCAGGTCAGATGACGCTCCGCAGCTCTGAAACCAAACAGAGGAACAAAATATTGAATGTTACTCAAACATTTGATGAAAAACCCGATACTGAAGCTGCATGAGGAAACTTTTACATGTTGGCAGCTTGAAATGGCAGCAGAAGGTAAAAACGTCGAATTTATTGAACAGAAATTGTGTGGTATGACATCAGAAAACTTCACTTAACAACACAATGTTTACCAACCAGTGTACAGTGTTTGGGAAATACAGAAAGTAAACCTAGGTAAAGGGGGAATTTACAGAGTTTCTGTTTTTAGAAGTGGATACTCAAAGTTAAATCCTACACATTCTTTTTAAATATCTACATAGTGGTGAATCATAGCAATCTCAAACATCATTGTCTCTCCTCTACACACACCTCTGCCTAACCTTTACAGACGTGACAAAGAGAAGGTTCTAGATGTTATCAACACCACAGACAGAGAATAACCTGCACAGCTCACCTACAGCACAAAGACACACACGGCTCCAGCTGCTGACATGCTCGGGCTGCTGAGCTCACAATGACCAAAAACACCCCACATAAAAAAGTTTAGTCTGAGGTCTCGTGATTTATGAGGTCTGACTGCTTAAAGGACGGAGGAAGTATGGAAGCCTGAATGCTGACAGTAGCAGTATGACTCCGTCAAGCTTCAGTATCTCCGACTTGGTGTCTGCTAACAGGAGCATGTGACTCATTATAGCTGCTGCTATGGCAACATACAATATACTGGACTGAAAAATTGTGGTTTGGGATCACACAGAAGAGCTGGGAAGAAACAAGCTTCTCAACATGTAAAATTTTTTTTAAAAAGTTTTGAAGCAACTGGCTTTCCTCAAAACTGATTTCAAAGAAGAATAAACACTTCCTTCAAGAGCCACATTAAAAAAAAAGTATGCTTCAGTTTGTGCTTTAGTTTGATGCTTGTGTGTTTGCTATTTTTAGAGCTTGTGGACAGATCTGACACTTAATAAAAGGCAGAAATAAGAAAGAAAAACAGTAAAGATTTAGCTGTTGGGTTATACCAAAACTGAGTCTATAATAAGGAATAGATACATTTTGAAGTGTATCATATTTTCCATCTACAACTGAGGATACAGGCCTAGCAATGCTGTTGGATCGAGATTCTGATATAGAAAGTATTTTCCAGGTCCTAACCCCAGAAGCTTTACTTCACTTGTGAAACAATGTAAAGGTACAGCATTTTATTTTTCTTGCACTGTGCTTTATATAGCAGATGATCTTTAATATCTCTACATGATAGTTCTCAAAGGAAACGTAAAAACTGAAGTGCCTTTGGCAAAGTGTGCCAGATCTTTAAGGTCTGACTGGTGCATGAAATTACTCCTGGTAGCAGAGGACAAAGGAGGCTTGTTCATCTCAGGCAACAAATCACATTAGAGAAAACAACTTACAGAGGAACAAGTGACACAAGAGTTTTGGCTCACGTTGAGAAGTTAGAGTCAGAGAGTCATTACTAAATTGTTAAATCCTCCAAACTGACAAGTTACAAGTAAAGTAGTAAAGTAGTTGTTTTGAGAGCTTCGGGGCAGATACACAGGGACAGCGAGCTAGCAGAAGGCTAAACACTTGGTGTACTTAATGCGGGTCACTTTGGAGCGCAACAAGATTCAAAGGTCTTCAAAAAACACATTAAGTTAAGAAGAAATTAAGGGCAGTACATGAAAACCCACTTAACTAACACTGTCACTAGGTTTTGGTTTAGTTACGCGGACGAAGAGTCGCTGACTGTGCAGAACAACAAAAACAAGTCACTTTAGCTTTGAGAAACTGTCAACCCACCTGCTATTATTCATCCACGTGAATTAAAATCCCGCATACAACAACGTCGACATCTGTTCTTTGCAAACAATCACATTTAAGATTGTTGTTTCATTGTTAAACACAGGAAGAACAAAGGAAAAGCTCATTTAACGCCCTGTCAAAGAGTCGGTTTGCAAACAGACAAGATAGCGAGAGGGGAGACGGTCATGTGATCAGAGCCGGGCAGCCAATTAGAGAAGAGATATCATGTGACGTAGCACAGGGATTTTACAGTAGTGCAGCTTTCAGTTTTGACCACAAGAGAGCGCTGTTCATCCATGGGAGCGACATAAAGCAGGGCCACAGATATACAGATATAAAATAATAACAGGGACACATTTTAATTAATAATGTCCATGATGACAGGCACCACACAAATAGCAAAGCAATTAAAACCAGTTGTGTGTTATGCTGTGTGTTGTGTGATAAATCTCACATGAACCGTTATACATTATTCTGGAATTCTACTTTCTTCTCCTTCTTCTTCTCCTTATCATCATTATTATTAGAATTTATTAATTTTATTTATTTATTTTTTCTCCGTATATATGTAGCCCTGGTATGGGCTTTTTTTGTGTACATAATGTTAATGTACCTTAATTCCTTCAATTAAAACATTCAAAATGAATAGATAAGTAAATAAATAAAATAAAGGAGGTCAGAGGAAAATAAGGTCAATGATGACAGTTTGACCCAGGGGGCATTATACTGGGAGGGCAGGGTCTTACCTGACCTCTGGCCTGATTTCCAGGATGAAGATCATCCGCACATCTTCAAAGGAGGACAGGTTAGAAGCGCAAAAGCCCAAAGCTAAACTTTCCAGTCTAACCACCCGTAGCAGCGGCATCATGACATACTGACGTTCACCAGCTGCTCCTGCAAAACCTTAGATGCATCATTAGCAGCTGGTTTTGATGAAAATGGGTGTTTTAATATTTAATAATATTCAATAATAATGTGTAATGCCACAGGAGCACTGTGGTGTTTGTGAGCCATGTAGACAACTGACTGTCTGATTGACTCAATCATCTCCTGCTCACATCAGAACAGATACAAACCAAAGAGAGGAACCGTGTTAGTAGTAAATACATACATATTTTGTGCTTGTAGAAAACTGTAATCTTTATAGTGTCATTTGGTTTTAAGAGTTGCCTCTAATTTTTTTGTTGTCTCCTTTGCAGCTCAAATTTCTGCTTATGATTTCTTTCTATACTTCTTTATTTATTTTTGTTTTATTTTACACCACACTATACCTTTTTAAAAACAATAAGCATGATATGGGACCTTTAATATAGTCTTAATATCTAGGCATATACAGCTGATCTGCTTCTATCCACCCTTCGCTGCAGTGAAACTGTGGCCCGTAGTTTTAACAGATGAGTCACAATTCCTTATTCATTAAATCACATTTTGTATAGCTCTAGCTCGGAAACTATCACATCATTTCATTTGATTTAATGGGTATTGCACTTGTGACCAATCAGTTTAATGCATAACTGTATTTTTGCAGGCAACCAGGACTTTCTTATTATTTATTATATTATTTTTTGACTGGCAATATGTGTCTCCTTTACCTGCAGACGCATACATCAGATTTTTATTCATATGGAACAAGCTTTGCACCAAGGACTCTCAGATAAAACAGTCCAACAAAATATTACCCCCCTTCTGTTTGAGTTCCCTGTGTATTTGATATGTTTTGGGCTACATTAGATGAGTATAGGCATTACTTAATTTGTACAGTCTGTTTTCTAATTTTAAATGTTTTCTCTCTAATACTGTCTAGTTTAAACTCTACATTTTAAAGGTCCATGGTGAAGGATTTATGAGGATATACTGGCAGAAATGGAATGAAACAATAAGTATGTTTTCTTTAGTGTGTAATCACATGAAAATAAGAATTGTTGTGTTTCTATTATTTTGAAATGAGCTGTTCATGTCTACATAGGGAGCAAGTCCTTGTCCATGGAGATGTCCATGTTGCACCACCATGTATGTACAATAGGCCTGAACGTATAAAGCCTACACTGTCTTTAGATAGGGCAATCTGTGTTTTCGCAACAAGCTGAACAGCATTGTAAAAACACTGATTTGTAATGTGGAACTGTTTTATTCAGTGTTTTTTACCAGTTTAAGTTTCCTGATCTGTTTGTTTTGGAGAGGAGGAGAACTCTGCCAATAATCTGACTCCTGATAAAAAAAAAATCTCCTGAACAATGAAAACTAAAGTAAGTCTATTCTGGAGTTGACGCTTAGCAGTGGGAGAAGTTTCAGCTGGTTGCAATCTGCAATCCCGACCACTAGATGCCACTAATCCTGCACATGGCTCCTTTAGACTTTATAGATTCGCACCCATCCAAAAATATCTTTCTTTTGAAGTATTCATCCACATTTACTGTAGCCCACACAGAAATAACAGGCACTAGAGATACATGCAGTTTACACTCACACATACAGCTCAGTAACTCTGAAGTTAACTCAGTAACAGGTGTGATGGTGATACCTCAACAGGGGGCGCCATAGTGTAAGCACAGACTACTGGATTTCTGAGCTCCTCAAATATGACTGATGGTTGGAAATGGAGACAGCAGTGAGGGTAATAGAAAGTAGAAGAGAGGCAGAGTACAGTTTATTTCTTGCAGTGGCTCACAATACAGAGCAACCACGAATATCCATTTAAAACATGATGTGAAAAACACAATTGTGAATGTGGCTTAATTGAAGGGGTGGTGAACGCTTCTGTTTCCTTTTGTTAGTGGTGAAACCTGCTGTTTGATAAGGAAGAAAGAGCCAGACTGAAAGAATTCCAAGATTACACACACACACACACACACACACACACACACACACACACACACACACACACACACACACACACACACACACACACACACACACACACACACACACACCATCATCATCATTGTCGTCTTCTTCTATTATTATGGGAAATAAAACATTTGCATTACAGTTAGTGTTGATGAGAATCCTTTTAAGTGTGTTTATTTCCACTTTGAGGTGTGTGTCACAACCATGGAGAATGTATCCCAGAATATCCTAGACAGTTTTATTTTTTTACAACAGGTTAGGCCGTGTTATGGCGAGGTCATAAAAAGCTGACGTGCTTCACTTCCGCAGTAGAGATCCCTTCTGGCCTCTCCTAGTTAGTGATGCTTTTTCAGTTACCCACAAACATAACAGATGTATTTCTTAATCTGTTGTAATCTGTTGTTTGTCTTTTAGTTATTAGTTGTTCACTTTGAATGGGATTCCTTTTGTTGACTTGTTATTTTGTCTTTTCTTGTTTATACAGCTGATGTACAAAAAATGAAAATGGAATTCTGATTAATATGTATGAGATTCCTTGGTATTTGGTGAGTAATGATATAGCCTTAGATGAGTCATTTTGCAGTTTGAACCATCACAGTTTGTACATCATGCACTCACCATGAACAATGTCTTTACTATTTTTTCATTTTCTTATTTTTTTCTTTTTTTAATCTACTTCCTGAATCATCAAGAGCGGGCCGACAGCAGATTAATATACTATAAAGGTTTTATTTTCCCCTTGAAGGTCCATTTTCCCAGAGTGGGTGTGTTTGTGTCCCTGTGATACTGCGTCAGTGCTGAACCTGGTGAGTCACTGCACAGCCACCTGAACTCAACTGTGCCTCTGCTTTTCACTACAAGCAACACTTCCTGTTTTTTTATTCCACTCAGTGTAGTTCTGCTTAGATGTATTTTACCCAAACGACTTTCCCCTTTGCATTCTGGGTAACTGCTTGTCCAATGACATCGTTTTGTTGTATTCCCGTTTCTTTTTTGAAGACCCCTCTTCACAGTGCCGTGATTCTCTCGGTGTGATCTTGAGCGCACAAGGGGTCCTTGAGTGTGATTCAGTTTAGTTCACCACATGTTCTGCCTCTTAATGGATGCATAAACATCTTATCAGTCTTATCTTACTGAGTGCCTTTGCATATGTGACAAGAAAATGTTTGGGAACTACTGCCACTAAACAAAAGACCCAGTACAATGCATGGGTACAGCTCCTCCCAGATAACTTCACTAAGCAGATTAATCAAAACACATGATTCAAAGCAAGACCAGTTTACACCTGCCTGAAAATGTGTGAGCTTATGCAAATAACTACCCACCTTTTTTTGTTTTTGTCCTTTATTCAGTGAAAAGTCTCTCAAGGTTTGAGTCTGTTATTTATGGCTGTGTGGGCCATAAAAACCTCTGACATCACCAAAGTGAGCCGCTGATGCAGGTGGTATAACACTTTTATAGTAGCCCGGTCATTCAGATGGCAACACAACACAGATTTGAACTCTAACGTCAGACATACTTAAACTGAAACTAGACGTGAAGATTTACATATCACATTTCTTCAGCAGTTTATTCACTCCTCCATCTGCAATATTCCTTTATCTTGTTGTATAATGTGGTATCCTGAAAATCAAGTTGACAAATATGCAGACAAAAAAATCTGACAACTTTTAACATTTTTTAAATATCTCCCATAGAATTTCATATGTTTCCAAGAAGTATTTTCATAGGTACATTTAAAGGAATACTTTACCCACAAAACAACCGTTTGTGTACCAGTTACTCATACTGATTTACAGTGAATTCATAGAAAAACATACTCCTTTAAGATGGCTGATTACATGCTCTTCTATTGGATAAGATAAGATAATCTGAACTAACCCTTCAGTAACAAATCATAGAAACAGTTTTTCTTAGTTCCTGCAGAGTTTACATATTTGTTTTAACAGTTAGCCATTAATCTATTAGATGCTCAATAAATAGATAAAAAAATGAAAAAAAATGTTGAGAATAAATCCAAAATTTCATCAATTTGTGAATGAAAAATGCCAAAATTGAGCAGTTCCAGCTTTTTAAATGTGAGGAGTCTGGATATTGGATGGTTGGGACTAGTCACCCTGGTCTATAGGTGTTATGGCCGTTTTTGGCAATTTCTAGAGTAGATGAGCCATCAACTGACAATGAAAATAATCTTAAATCTATACCTGTAACATTTTTTAAAATTATTATTATACCTTTATTTAACCAGATAAATCCCATTATGATTAAACAAATCTTGCTTTCAAAGGCCAGGATAGCAGCAATACAGTACACTACTGTGTTTCAAACAATAATCACACAAACCTTAAAAACTAATTAGTTAATTAATCCATTAGTTTATCTACAGATAAATGATCAACATCAGTTTTAACAATTAATGCATCATCTGAGTCATTTTAAGCAAAGATGTTCAGCACTCCCCAGTTACAGCTTCTCATTTGTGAGGATTTGCTGCTTGCTATCATTTCATGTAGTGTAGTTCACTGAACATCGTTGGGGTTTAATCTGTTGGTCAGACAAAACAAGATATTATATATATATATGTATATGTGATTAGCTTTGCTGTAACCCAGTTTAAAGAAACATTTTCTGATCAAGATTAATTTAAAAAAAAAAAAAAAAGAATTCACACCCACCACTTAGTACCTGATGTACTGTACTGACTCACAACTTCCTGCTTTGAATTGCACTTCATTAGTCATTCACTATTGATCTGTTGTTTTCTCGTGCATTCTCTTTCTGCCTCTCTTTCTTTTTCTTTCTGTTTCACACATGCATGCACGCACGCACACACACACACACACACACACACACACACACACACACACACACACACACACACACACACACACACACACACACACACACACACATACAACTTCCAGGATCTGAGGAAAGCCAGTCACCTGTGCAGTTAAAGGATGCAGAGAAGGAAGTGGAACGACTGCTCAGGCTGCGACAAACCAGTCACCACCCAACTAACTGACTTACTGTCTGACTGGCTGATTAACTTGCTAACAAGCCTATTGGAGTGGCAGGTTGTGTCTTCCTAGACCCTGACTCTAACTTTACCGATCACAATGACTGTGCATGCTTAAACCAAACTTGAACTTAAATCTATTTCTGACCGTAAACTTAATTCCTACCAAAAACCAAATCCTAACCATTCAACACTTTCCAATTGTCCTCTCTCAACATTTAAAAGTTAAAACACACACACACACACACACACACACACACACACACACACACACACACACACACACACACACACACACACACACACACACACACACACACACACACACACACTACCTGAACCACACCTTGCTCTCCCAGTGCAGCTTGCCACAACATTCCTTTAAGTCAGAATTGCTCAACTCCTTATGTGTGATAACTTCTGTATTTAAAACAAGACAAACCTCTGCTCGGTTGTTATGAATGAGTGTTGGCATGTCAAGAAATATTACTCCCGCTATAGATATCATTTTGCATCCGTCTCTGATTATTCAAACCTGAAATAAATGCAACATTAGACAAACTAAAAATAAATGAAAAAAAAACCAAAAACAAAACTTTTGTTGTTGTGTATGATCTGGTTGATACTGGTTTACACTCTAGACCCTACACACTGACTCACTGTTTCAGTGGGTAAATTTAAATTACAGAATAAATAACATGACAAGAAATTGATTTTAACAGTAGGCCAGTTTGTTCTGTTCACCCTTCACCCACGTCTGAGCTGGACCCAGTGACCGGGCGGGGGTGGGGGAGTGTGGGGGAGGTATGTGGGTGACAATGGTAGGACGGCAGAGGAGCAGTGGGCAAGAGAACAGGCTGTTCAGCCACAAGTTAAGGCTGATAGACAGCCCAGACACTGGTCAGGGGGTCAAACACAGTTCTGGGAGTTAGTTACACTCTTTAAATGACGTGGATTTTGGATGTTGTGTAAAACACTTCCTGTGTTGAGCTTTGGACATTTTATGCTACTTTTCATTGCAAAATATCTCCTATTGTTAAGAGTATATCCTTGTTGATTGGGCCCAGGCAGAAGCTCCCTGAGAGGCTTTTAGGATGCAGTAGAAGCAGTGAGGCAATACTAGTAATGGTTTAAAGCTGTCTTCAATATGTGGTGGTGAGCTAGGTCCAAAGTGGTGGAGCAGTGAAGAGGTGGAGGGCGGTAATTAAGTCAAAGCAGTTATGGTAGAGCTAATTAGGAAACACTGGGGGTAGAGAGTGTGTCTGAGACCATGTCCACATCTAAATTAGACAAAGCATGAATGAAATCTCTGAGGGCCCTGAATCACCAAGCCGACATCTGTGTTGGTCAAAGTTGTGCTGTCAGTGAGTGTCTGGCCTCGGTTTTTGTGGTGTGTCTCACAAGGTGGGCACTACTCAGCCCTAGTCGGCTTTTTTGGCCAATTCAGCATTTTAATCGGTGTCCGAGATGGCAGAGCAAGTCAGTGAATAGAATCACTCTGATTGGCAGTTCAGCTCAGTGCACGAGAAGAGAAATGGACGTGAGTAAGGCAAACAAATGGCTAAAGTCAAAAGGGAGTGAGATCAAAACAAACTTTTTTTCAGTCATTAAGCTCTTTAGCAGAATGGGTTCATAACTGTTTGTGTTATTGTTATTGTAAATATCATTTGCTCTTTCAAAAACAGGGTGTGTTGTGTTGTGTTATGATGTGCTGGCTGGCTAACTAGAATCTTGAATCCATCCTGTTGGTCTTCAGTTTTTCCCTCTTGAATGATGAAAACAGAGTACAGAGAGTTATTTCCTTTCATGCAGGCGCAGAACATTCATATAAGTTGGTCATTGGCTGTTGTTTTTGTGGTGCATTCAGGTACAACTTTTTGGACAGACAGGTAACGTGAGGCAATGCAACAGTCAGCCTTCATCACCACTAGTTCTTTGATGTAGGTTTGGTGTGTCTGGGCCTTAAAGTGTATAAAGCTGAAAATACAGATATTGTGTTTGTTGTTATGTAGACAGGAAAAACAACTTTAACAATGTGACCTCACCCTATATGCAGACATTTACATCTAAAATGTTTTGTAGACTGCAAATCAATAGTCAACCCACGTGAAGTTTAATACAGACACACTTAGTGCACAGCTTTGCCCATGTTTTTTTGTGTGCATTGCAGCCCCTTCATAGAAACAACTTGAAACTCTAAGATGTAAGTGTATTCAGTGTGGGCAGTTTTTATTCAACACCTAAAAAGCTTTTATCCACAGTAGTGTGAACATGTCCTGAGTTTTCAAGTGGACTTTGGGGGCTTTGTGTGTGTGTGCATGCTAGCAGACTACGTGGGTAGTACAGATCAGATAGAGCAGGTAACTGATTACCCAGTCTGGTCGAACCAGGTCTGTGTGTGGGAAGAGGTGGAGAGAAGAAGAGGGAGGTGGTGCATCCAGAGGTATATCTTTATATCCTCATTAGTTGAACCCCTTAAAGCTTTCGACCCTAAACTTTACACCCTGACCATGAATGCAAAGGATTTCCTCTGCATTGTTGTGTTTAAAGCGCGCTTTTGTTCAGTTAAGACACAAGAAAAACAGTCTGTGGGAGTCAAGCTCTTTAAGAAGGTGAAGATTCTGCGGTTTGGACAAACAAGAATTGGCCACACAGGGTTTCAAATAACAACCTGTAGTTTGCTTTGAAATTAAATGAGGAATTTCTTTTATTAAAATCTATTCAAGTTACCCCAGCCAGTTATCCTATGTCAAATTTTAAACTTTGAGTTTAAAGTCAGAACTCACTTTTTTTCCCACAGTGGCCCTAATCCTCTTCCGTACATTTCAGTGAAAACATTGCAGTGTGAACAGTGCCTGTCTATACATGTCTGCAATGAGTTCATCGGCATTAATGAATAGTTTCAGATATCATAATATCAGCTACAGACAAACAGATTTCTTGACTCTTAAACTGCTTGAATAAATTCCTGATGTAAATCTCACATCAGTCTGCCCTGTTTAGAATGAGGAAGTGAAGCTAAAGTGCTGAGGTTAAAGGTGAAATGGGTTGTCATGACAACCCGTTTTAGGACAGTATCAGGGGTCTTATCAGTGCTCTCTAAACTTCTGCCTGACAGCACTGAGATCAATATGAATCACCTTCAAATTCCAGCTCACTCGATTTGAAAAGTCCAGATGTTCAATAAAAATGCACATATTGCAGTAAATGTTTGTATCAAATTGAAGATTTATTACTGATTGAATTATTTGGATTTTTTTTGAGAATTAAAACTCACAATGAACCTGAATGCAATGACAGTCATTTTAGCTGCAGGGATCAGCGCTCTGATTGGTCGTTGTGTTACATCACTTACGGTATTCCAGCAGAAAGGAATTTCCCAGGATCAATAAACCACAGCTGCACTACTGCTACTCTTTCTAATGTTAGTATTCATACTGCAATTACAAATCTTGCAGCAGTCTCAATACAGATAGGACTACTATAGCTACTACGTTACTACTTTAACTACTTTTAATAAAACTTCTACCATCACCACTATTGCCACAACTGTGCAGCTACATTAAATGGTATCACTACCTGTACTAATGCTACTAGTACTTACCAATAGTAGTGATGAAATGAAATGATCCTTCACTTTTACATTGTGAAAATACTGCATTACAAGTAACACTTCTACATTTAAAAGTACAGTAAAAGTACAGCACAGGCATAAATGTACTCACTTTCTGCGTCTCCCGTTGATACTACTATTGCTAATGCTGCTTCTACTGCTGCTAATGGTACTGCTAATAATATTACTTTTACTATTGATATCTACTCTTGACCCTGCTATTACTAAAATAATATTAATAATGCTACTATTACCACTACAACTAACTCCTTACTACTTCTTCTTCAAACTACCTTCTTACTTATATAAGGATCTTTATCTATTACATCCTCTGTTGGGCTGTTCCCGTGCACTGTTTGTACATGAACCTATGAAAAGTTATGCACCATATATTTATGTGAACCCATGTAATCAACAGGCATTAATGTGTGTATACAGTGGCTCTTTCTGACACAACAGGCAGCAACCAAAGTATAAAGAGCACAGAAGTCTGTATAGGGCTGATTGGTGAGTGGGTCAAACAGCGCAGGACTTTCCTCCGGGAGACCAGTGTTCGGAACCTTGTGAAACCAAGTGAACATTGAGTTATTATAAGGTATGTTTTCACCATGTTTCTTTTCCTAAACCTAGCCACAGTAACTTTATGTTATAAGTAACATAAAGTAATAAGTACCTAACATTGCTTGTGGGAGGGTAATTCATCAGATATTATATGAACCATTAAATGAGGATACATTGCCTCTGTACACTGAAACCTATCACTACTACTGCCAACGCCCATAGTGATGTTTCTCCATTACCACTACTAGTAATATTACTATATAATACAAGAACTACGGAAAAATACCTCTTCCACTACCATCACGGTTATTCCTCTGCAGCTACAAGACTTGTACCTCAAGTAATTCTTTTCAACACTTGTACAGTGCCTTTAGTGCATCTTCTGCATGTCTGCTACAAAAATTTTTTTATCATAAATGCAAGTGTGTGTGAGAAGTTTACCGTGTAATCATGTGTATCATGTTTTTAGTTTAAACTATGCAGACATCAGTTTCGGCTGGCTCTTGTAACCTGCTAATCAAAGACTAAATCTTGTGTACTGACTATTGGTGACTTAAACAGTTCTGACACATTGTCCTTCAGCCTCCATCAGGTGGCTTGTTGTAACATCTTCCTGCTCCTTTTGCTTTTTGCTGTCTTTCACTTCAACTATTGAAAAAAACCCCAATGTTACTAATATATTCAAGTATAGACAACAAAGCTCAAGTCTCTCTCTGTCTATCGCTGCCCCCACCTCCTAAACTTACCTTGCCTTCCCCGCTTATCAGTGTGTATCCTGGCTAACCCCCACCCAACCCACCTGCAGCGCCAGGCCACATCGCCAGTGTTATTCATTAACCAGGACTTCCTTTTATCCAGCCCAGACAACCCCTAGGTCACTGCCCGAGCCACAGCGCTCAGTTTCAGATGCCACTCTTACACTATACTGCTGATGTAACACTCAGTTGGAACCACAGATAGAATCAAAAACAAAAGTACAGAATTAGGAAATAGTAAGATCCCATTTGAAATGTGTGGAAATCGTATTTTTTAAACCATCTCTTTGCTGTAATCTGCTTCCTTACCTGCTTATTGATACTGACCCATATTGAGGGATGTAATTCTCACTTTCTCCACACTGTCACAACAGCAGCACAAGACTAGTGGACCTGACTCGTGGTGTTGATGTCTCTCTTTCCTATTATGGGAGTTGAGGAGAGAAATAAATCAAGGTGATGACTGGATTAAAACTTGGGTTATGGTTTTTAAATTAGAGAGATGAGGGGGCAGAGACAGAACTACCTAACTTCTGCACAACTCTTTGTTTTTTCTATAATTTTTATTTAGTCCTGATCATACACTGTCCCTCTTACAATGTCAACACTAACTTAACATTTTGTGCATCGCAAATGATTTCTGGGCTGCTATAGAGGCTTGCTTTACATTGTAGCCTAACAGATCTTTTTGTGTCATTGCAGTAAATTCACATCAGTGTTTTGTGGAGCAAAAGCACCAGTCACTTGAGCAAATGACCAATGACGACATATGTTTACGTTCAAGTGACAAAGCTCTCTATAGCAGAAGGAGTTATCTTGTTCATTCAGAAAAAAGGAAGAAGCTGAGTGACGTTATTAAAGAGGTTTGAGTGGATGGACAGGTCATCAGTGTGTCCTTTATGGGAGTCATTTGTCCATTTCCCTTTTCCTTCTGATGTTCAATGTTGGTGTCTTTAAACCACAAACATGATCTTTTCACAACCTCAACCATGTGGTTATTATCGTAACCATGATGCCCTTTTAAAATTGTGTGTCTTTCTAAACTGAACCAAACCTTAACTATTTCTGTATAAGATAAGAAAATATTTAAAATTTTGCTGCAGTGATTTGTTATGGTTTAAGAAAGGAGGGAGCAAGGAGGTGGAGGGATGTCAGTATCACCTACACAAGTCAGTTTAGTTTAGTGTAGTTTATTTTATTTATCAAGGGACGGTGTGCAATAGCATTAATCATTTACAAGAAATGAGGAGATGGTTGCACCAGATTTAGCTATAACTGCTAATTTCCATCTGTAGTCCCAACATATAATTCACAATAGACACAGACTGCAATCTTAAATACAAAGGAGAAACCTAAAACACAGATGAACAGTGGACAGCACAGAGACAATGCAGACATACAATTTCCACATTTAAAATGACCAAGTTGTTACAGTGCAGGGAGGAACAACATACAAAACACTAAAAGGCAGTCCAAGTAGTGTAGTGACTCTAATCCCATATGGAAAGCATATGTTGGCAGTTTTGCACCCCAGCCCCAGTAATAATTACAGCCATAATTACCTACTGTATCTGGTACTCATATTCTCTTTTGTTTGCATTTTTGTGCAACTAAACATGGGTTGAATTATCGACAGTCACAATTTGCAGTATACCAGGCCTGTAACCATCACGATACAGGTGTCATAGTCTGGTGCACACAGCATATGGATTACTTGTTAGCAATGGTAGCATCAGAGGGAGAGTTGTATGTAAGATGAGAAAGGCGTATCAGTGTTGCTCCAAAGTTGTAAGATCTATGAATAAAAGAATATCCAACATGCTAATGCACATTCAGTGGTATTACTGAGATGTGCCAATCACCAGGGTGATAAATGTTTGGGTGCTAATATACAAAGAAGGAACACTACTAACAAGTTTAAGTATTTAGAATTCTATGTATTTTGGTTTTTCCAGTTTCAAGAGATGCTTTTCAGTTTTATAGCCTGTTGTGACCTGTTGCCTTTTAGGAAATACTGACTGTCGACTGAACTGTTCATTGTTTGTACAGTGTGATACATAAGTGTTTGAAATGTCACACATGTTTCTTATTTTTACAGTTATTTAAGCACCCAGCAGGAGGATTTTGTCTATGACACTTGCCCTACTCTCTTTTCCAAACAGATCCTCATGCATTTGGGTTTTTTCTCCGCTGTACTAAACTCGCACTGAACTATGACCTCTAAACCAGGGAATGAGCCGAGCTGTGACTTTTCCGTACTGTTATTAACCTAAAATGTATCCATGGATGTATAGACAGCTTTCACTGAATTACTTTGAAGGAAACATAAAAATGTGATGATTCTCTAAAGTGGACACAGATGAGAATGGGTAACATAGCTAACTAGCCAGCGACTAATCTAACAAAGCAATTGATGCTCAATTCAATTAACTTCAAAACATTTATGCTGCTCCTGATACTAAACGCTGGCATCTGTGTTTTCCACAAAAAGGTTACACTTTGGTAATGCTTATATGATATGAACCTGGTATACATTAGTGGTTGGGAAATCCCACAGAAAATCATTACAGAAATTATATGACGGAATGCACTGAATTTAGTGGATCATTTTATAAACATGTAGCCACCACTGAAAACACAATCAGCAGTACTTAGCCACTGTTGCCTGAGAGCTGAAGACCTCCACTGTGACTAGTGCAGGATGCATTATGTCACATGAAAGCCCGCAACTACACATGCACTTGTGGATAGTTAGTTGTGCAGTGGTGTGCAACATGCTGTGAACAGATGCCACCGTGGATAAAGACCTTCCCTCCATTATCGCCAGGCAGTGCGACTGTCGACTGAACTGTTCGATGTTTATGAGGATTCACTTGACTTGACCAGGTACTGCTGCATGTTTACAGCTCTATTTGTTGTAGATTCTTCACAACATGGTTTATCTTCCTTTGGAGAATATTGTATGTAGATATGTAGGTAGGTACAAGTTTAAACTTTTGAAGAAAGGAGCACAAGCAATGCCATTTGTTCCTGTTGCACATTTTCTTACAATAGCTAGAACTGGAGCTGTTAATAGCAGACATAGATCTCATGCCTTCACTTGATAAGATTTAGTTTCTGCTCAATGCCTAAATGATAAAGAATTATGCTAAAATAAAGAACTTGGGCGAGGGCAGGAGGCAGGGCTGACCAATCATTAATGCAGCAGGTATGCCCTGTGTTGTTATCAGCTGGCAGACAGCCAAGCCCCAAGCCGAAAAACAAAAAAAAAAAAGGCTTATCAGTTGAGGTCGGCTCTGCTCCTGACTGCTAAGGCCTTGAGACCTGAGAGTGAACCAGGGAAACTCTGACATGGGTTTGAACCACTAAAATGAAATGAAAGGATATGTTGTGAAACAGATGAGGCCTCTGGCACTGCTGTGCAGATCTACCAAGATGTTTAAGATATATGTGGACAAAATGGACAAATGTATGTACAGTCAAGTCACGGTAATTAGATTAAATATAAGTTGTTGTTGTTTTATCCTCACCTGAATTCAGACTTTCACCAAAATGCAATTTTTTCTCCCGACTCAGGCCCAGTTTTGTTGTAAATTTCATTTAAATCTGGGAGCAAATTTTTGCAGGAGCTTGTTGGCATCTTTAATGCTGATCAGCACATTCAATTGCTGACAGCGGAGACTGTCTGTGAATGAAATCAATCTTATTGGCAGTTCAGCTAAGTGCATGAGAAAAGAAACGGAAGTGAGGAAAGTAAACAAAGAGCTGAAGTCAAGAGGGAATGGGACCAAAACAAACTTGTTTCATAAGGTAACTTTTTTTTCTTTAGCCACTGAGCTCTTTGGCAGAAATATTTTCTTGTGTTAATGTTCACCGGTTCATAGTGAATGTGGTCTGTTCTTTCAACAGTGGATTGTGTGGTCAACATGCTAACTAGCTAACTAGCTTCAAGACAGACTTCCAGTTTCCCTTTTTGAATGACTATTACAGGCTACTGCTGTCTGCTGGTGTGGAGAGTTATTTCCTTTCATGCAGTGTGTTTATGTGCAACTTTTTGGCTGAGACATGGCGACATCATGCAATACAGCAAGGGTTTTTTATTGCCGCTAGTTCTCTGATGTCAGTTTAGTGTGTTAGGGCCTTAAGATATCCTGCAAACAAACAGGCAAGACTGGAAACAATCAATGAATATAGCACCCTTTTGTAGCCATAGTAATTATCACAGGAGCAGAGGAGGCAGTGATGTGACATAAAAAGCATCCCAGTCTGTGCAATGTTGTCCACATATTGAAAAAGCACCTATAGGGTGAGTGGGAGGGGAGGTTGAGTAAAACACACAGGACTTTCTCCCAGGAGACCAGTGTTTGCATCCGGATATCAACATCAACTTCTTTTAGTTACAATGTAGCCTAGCATGCTAGTGTGGCATGCTATTCTAGTGACGTATGTGATGTGTTGAATGTGATGTATGTGACATAGCCTTTATCAGGTTACGTTATTGACAAAAGTACTTATTTAATGCCAAACCATGATGTTTATTCTAAACCTAACCTCATCGTTTTTTATTGCCAAAACCTAACCAGGTAGTTTTGGAGTGGAACTGTGTCCATTTCTTAATGATAAGGTATGTTTAAAACTGTGATCGTTAAAACAGTAATGTATGTCATTTTTTGATCAGTCATATAAGTTGTTTCTGCAGTGGCAGGTGGAAATTGGTTTATTCTGTCATTTAGCTATGAGAGAACGTTGTTTATGGATGTATATAACAGTAGCTCAGTATTACCATTTAATTTAATTGCTGAGCAGTTGAATTAATGCTGAGCTAGAGAAACAGCGCATCCCTTTGTATGGGATACTATATGTATTAAAGTAAAGAACTGTGGCACACTGTATGCCAGAGAGCTCTTCTGTTTCACTCCCTGTTGCTCAAAAGGAGGACAACCTGGCAGTTTCCAATATTAGAAATATGGGGATGATGAGAAGCAGAAGAAGAAGACGGGTTGTAAATGTGCATCAGATAACTGCGTTTATCTCTTGATCCTGATAACATGTATTGTCTGCTTAGCAGAAGCTGTATCTACAGACCCTGACACACTAAGGCTTTTTTTTTTTTTTTTTTTACTGTTGGTCAACGTCAGGCCATCAGTGAGCATCTGTTGTCCTAGTTTTTTATTGTGCCCTGCTCACTTGGCACTAGTTAGCCCTTGCCCCTTGTCACCTGTTTTTTTTTTTTTGGCTGATTTAACATGCTGAATCAGTGTCAGAGCTGGGAGAGCCTGTTGCTTAATGAAATCACTCTGATAAGCAGCTCAGCTCAGTGTACAAAAAGAGAAACAGAAGTGAGGAAAGCAAACAAACGACTCAAGTCAAAAGGGTGTGAAATCGAAACAAACTTGTTATATTAGGTAAGATGATTTGTTTTAAGCCACTGAGCTCTTAAACAGAAACTGTTCATAATAGTTTGTGTTATTGTTCACTAGTGCATAGTATATATGCTTTGTTCTATCAACATTGTTTAGTTGTTTATGTGCTAACTGGCTAACAAGCGTATCGGTCCTGCTGATTTCCCTACTGTCACCTACTATTACGAAGAGTTATCTACTGTCACGCAGGCGCAGAATGTACGTGGTAGTTGGTTGTTGGCTGTAGTCTTTGCGGTGTTCGGGTGCAACCTTTAGGCTGAAATACAGGCATGTGAGGTGATGCAACAGTTGGCCTTAGTTGCCACCAGTTCTTTGATCTCAGTTTGATGTGTCAGGGCCTTAACGTCTTGCGCCATAGCCCTCCATTTTTGTCCAAAACTACAAAAAATACATAAATGAGTCAAACTGTTGATCTGAGTACCATGCGTCCTCATTGCCATGAACACACACTCAACTTCATTTTGATTCAGTCCCACATACACCATCCTGATGCTATAAATACACATTAGAGCACCAAATGTGGATTAATCCACTACTGAAGTTAGTCCCCAGCAAATGCACCCCACACTTCTGTGTGAGTAAAGCCTGATTTATGGTCGTGCGTTGAATCGGCGACGTCGCTACGTCGTAGGGTACGGGGCTACGCAGAAGGCTCGCCGTAGCCCCCGGCGTAGCCTGACGTGCACCTCCCCAAAAATGTAACTACGTGTCGAGGCGACGCAGACCCAGCGCAGACCGGCACGGCTGTGATTGGTTTGCTTGGTAGCAACGCATTTCTGGTTCCGTATTTCCAGATTCCGCCATCCCCGCCATCTTTAAACATCTTCTGTTGCGATGTAGATGTTGCAGTGTTAAGGTTCATTATATATATGCCATTATGCTCAACGTCGATTCAACACACGACCATAAATCAGGCTTAATGGTTGCTATAAGCTACAGTGGCCAGCTGTTGTAGGAACTTTTTCTGCCCTTTAAAAAAACGCAACTATATATTTGTGAGCTGTTTAAAAAGATTCCGTTTTAGTGGGCTTGGTACTGAGTGCCACAGAGGATTATGAGGCAAATTTATTTAGAGACAGACTAACAAATTGTTGGTTTTAGTCTTTTTTAAAGATTGGTCACCAACAAAAAAAATATAAAATGACACCTTCTTTGATTACAAGTATAATATGCAGTAGGTTATGCCATAACCTTTGTGTATGTGTGTGAAATATTGGTATTTTCTGATGTCTTTCTGTCTGAAATTAGTCCTCTGTTACGCACAGCCCCCCACCCATGAATGCACTCAAACACATACCCCTCTTCTCTCACCCTTGTCGATCAAACAAGGGTGGGGTTTGGGCAGGGTCACTCTGAGGCTTCCAACTGATCCCATCAAAACCCATCAACTGTGTGCAGTGTGTGTGTTTGCACAGTGGTAAAAACCTGAAAGAACCTCCCCACCCCCACCTCCTCCCTCTTCTCCTCCTCCTCTATAAACCCTCCCCACTACCCACAGCCTTCCAGGACACCCAGGTGTGACACATGACACAAATAGACACAGTCACACACATGATTTAGGATTAAAAAATATCACATATATCACTTACTGATCAAGTCATATGTATATTTATGTTCATTTTATACAGACAAATAAGTAACTGTATCTCACTCTGTGTGTCTCACTGTATACGTGACTGTGTGTGTGTGTGTGTGTGTGTGTGTGTGGGCTGAGACCCCTGTCTCCTGCACTGACAGATAGAGCCAGTGCTATTAGCTCAGTGCCAGGTGAGTCTGTGAGTAAACAGAGCAGACAATGGATCCGGCCCATCTCCTCCTGTCAGCCCAGCTCTGTCAAAGCCAGCCATTGTTCTGCGCAACCTGTGTGTGTGTGTGTGTGTGTGTGTGTGTGTGTGTGAGAGAGAGAGTGATCTAAGTAAGAATATACCCCACTGTATACAGATATGCACACACACATACACACACACACACACACAATACATGCAATTGACTCACATGCAGACAAGAGTATCATACATGTGTTTGAGCATCAATATCTCAATAAGACTTCTGCACGCACAAGATTCAAGATACAGAAGATACATCGTGTTCATGTTTTGAAATTTAAACAATTTACTTTTGGATTTAGAGCAGGGGGGTGACATGCAGCAAATGGTTGCAAACCGGAGTTGAACCTGCGACCGCTGCAGTGAGGCATCGCCTCTGTACATGGGGCACCGGCACTATCCACTACTACGCTACCGACACCCCAGAAAAGCATTTTTTAAGGTGAGTTTATTTAACTATGCCATAGCCTGACATGCACTTTCCCACAATTGTAACTACGTGTGGTGGTGTCGCAGACCTCCCGTCTGTTGCTGTATACTGACACCATTTCCCTCAGTGGAAAGCTTTTATTTACTTTTAGCTCATAGATAAGAAACAATAAATTGTGAAGATAGTAAAGCCTCCATTAAAATAGCATTATAAGTTTTGTGTATGATTTATCCTTTGGGATTTATACTTAGGGATTTATCCAGGTTTCATATGAGAAGAGGAAATCACCGCTCGTCGCTAGGCTAATTTATACAGTGTAAAGGCCAAAGGCTCCAAAGGCTTGTGCTAATATCGTTAGCATGTTGTATTTGTTTGGAAACCGCGTTTAGTGTGACAGTTGTTTTGTTGGGGAACCTTGTGAGTTGTAATGGAGCCAAACTGTGTGCCGTTGCCTTTGTTAAATGTTGCTCTTGTCCATGGTTTTATATGAGAAGAGGAAAAGATCGCTGGTTGCTAGGCTAATTTATACAATGTAAAATGCCATAGACTTGTGCAAATAACATTAGCATGTTGTATTTGTGGGGAAAATGTGTCCGGACTAACACAGGTGTTTGTCTGTGAATGCTGCGAGTTATTGCATACTTGTGTGTGAATTTGTCTATATTAAGCCATATTTAATGTGTGTTTTGAATCAACTTCACAGCACTTCACAGAGACCTCCGCCACCGACTAGCGTTATGGAGGTCTAACTGCAGAGTGACACAGACACATCACCGCAGATATAAAAATGCTCACAATGGCACAATGGCATAGGTGACGTGTGAAGGGTCTACGCACAACCATAAACCATAACCATAACTCTCACAGCTCCTGCCTCTCATCCAAATATGATCACTTGTGGCTCTAAAACAACCAAGATGAGACGTCTGAAAAGACCAAACACAAGTCTTCAGACTGGGAGTCCTAAAAACCAATGGGTGACATTATGGTCGCTAATTTCATTATTTCATCATTATGTTTGATTACGATTTTGTACAGAAAATTAAAGGAGCTATATGTAAGAAATCTAAAGCAAATAGTCATAAAAATAATATATGTCATATGTCACAGAGACTAAGGAATAATGTTCATATAACATACTGATCTCACTGATCGCAAATCATGTTCATGTTTTGAATTTGTGCTTTGGCCTGTTGCGCCACCCACCACCGTCTACCAGTCACGCAGTCAGTAGAGTCTCAGCATCCGAGTTGCCAGTTACGACTGAGCTACAATGGCTGACGGTGGGACCAAACTCCAACGACCTTGTTATGATTCCCAAAAACGCCAAAACAAAACTTGAGGCACAGCGAGGGTCTACATAGGAGATTCTTTTAAACGGTGGAGATGGTTGAAAGTGGAGAAGAATTCAAAATTGGATGTCGAAGTGGCTACTCTTCTCCTCGACAGGTAAGCTTTAGCTAAGGTTGGCTAGTTAGCATCATAGCTAGACGTGGATGGACATTTCAAATACTTTCAACCGTTATTCATTTTCGATCATACATTGTAGCCCATGTGCAGGTGGGTCATCGACCCGACTGATTCTTTTGAGAAACAAACGTTAGCAGCACGGCAAGCAACATTAGCAGTGTCCCGGCACATAGCATTAGCAGCTGGCTCCTCCCGGCAGCAGCGGCAGCAGAGAAGCCGGAATTGCTCGAATGGTCACGGCCACGGCAGCCGCCCGTGGGCAAACAAATCAGTCTCCAGCGTGCTGCTGTCCAGCCGCTGTCCAGCCGCTGCCGGCGTGTGAAATGATAACGTCATCTAGCTCTGTATCAGGCTGTAACAAGTCAAAATAAATGGGAAATGATAACGTCATCTAGCGTTCGCTTAGCGTCAGCGTGGGAGCGCTGTTCTGCTAAAACCACCATGTTGTTTAGTATTGACTAGAGTTTATGTATAACTTACAGTGTGGGACTCCTCACTTGCCATGGTCGCTCCTCGCTCCGGATCCTTCAACCTATCTGGCAACCTCGAGTTTGTAGGGGAGGGGGGGCCGTACACGACTCACGGCAGTATTTTGATTTTGAGTGCAGTAACCGTTTTGGCCACATTCTTACATACAGCGCCTTTAAAACTATGATTTTTATTGGTTAGGTAAAAGTGATTTTTTCGTTCAATGTACACTCCCTGTATCTCAACAGAGTTCAACTGAGTTTCATAAACATTTAATCTGTTGAAAGGAAATGTGGGGATTTAGAGTGCGTGGATCTTTACGGTAATGTTTATTATAGTCAGTTGTGTAGTGGAGGGTAAATGCAAGTATACAGGGTATACCCACCCCCTTTTTCTGGCTGTTTACAATATAACCACCAATAAGCCAAAAAGCTATTGGAATATAGGAGAATATTCCTACTTCCTTCTCTGTAACCCACCCATCTACCTAGTAGACGACCCACCTCATCAACTAGTGAATAAATTTGGATAAAGTTTGAACAAAGTTTCAGCTGTAGTTGATTTTACTGTCATATAAATCCATGGCTGAACCCACATGGTTCACAATGTTTCATAAACACCACATAAAACAGCAGTTCCAATTCATACAAAAAGACCTTATGTGGAAACTAGGCTCCAATGCACCATTTGAACTGGCAGTATACTGGTGGGTGATCATCTATTCAAGTTGTATATTTCATGAATGTAATAAGTTACACAATAAAAGAACATCACATTACAGAGCTTTATTGTATAATAAACTCAGAAGTATAACATATTCTTGCAAATCAACAGTCATCGTCACGTCATTGGGTTTGAGGTTCACTCAGGAGGACAGTAACAGTCCCGAAATAATAAAAACACAGCAGCTGATGAGGTTATCTATGGCAGTTTAGACAGAGGAGAGAACATCCCCGAGTGAGGTTAACATCCCTGCCCCTCCTTAGCCGGCCTCCTCCTCCCAGCCACCATATTGTGCAAACACACCATGTAAACAGCTGGGAAGATCGTGTGTGTGTTTGAGTGTGTGTGGGCCCTACATGTATGAGTTTGTGTCTGTGAGTGTGTATGGGATAGAGAGATCGACTGTGATCGACGGTAAAAAAACTTAAGACACAAAAATGAAAAAAGATCATGGGGATTAAAAGTCAGAGATAGTGAGACAGAAACACAGAGGCCTTTGTCTCTCTTATCCTATAGGTGTCTCACACTTTAACCCCATGACTTCTTCACCTCTCAAACCCCCAATCACCCCCTCCCTCCTCTTCTTTCTCCACACCCTACCCCATTCATCCCTCCATCTCAGCATCCCTCCGCCCTGCACTCCATCCCAGTGCAAACACTCCTTAGCGCTGCGGGAACAAAGCACGGATGAATAATGGCAGTGAAATGTCACCGTTTCTTCATGGCTGCCGCCTCCTCCCCTCGCTCTCTGCCAGGGCCGAGCCCGACATTAACCATTAACCAGCCGGCACAGCACCTGAACCTGGAACAATGAGCATAAGAGGGAGGGGGGAGGGAAGGTAGAGAAGGTACAGGCTGCATTGAAAGAGAATAGGGCTGTAAAAGATTTTTATATTTCAGTACTCAAAGTCAGATTCTAATAGACAAAAGTGTCCCACCCTGACTACCTGCGATTCAGACTACCCATATTTTTCCACTGTACTGTAGCAGGACAGTTTAAAGCAGCTCCATTTATAATATTTATTCCACTTTTTTTCTGATTTGGCATGACACTTTTGCTTGGAATTTGTCATTAAACATTGACTTAAGCCCAATAAGGCAAAACTCAGACACTGAGGGCCCTATCTTGCACCTGAGACAAAGTGCCACACAACGCAACGCAACTGTCATTGCTAGCTTCAGACTGACAAATTTTCATTTTCGCGACCGGCATCCACGTTGTGTAGGTAGCTACAAGTGATTACTGTCCCACAGAAACTTGCTCAAAAGTCAAAATGGGGCAGTATTTTCCTGATATTTAAAGGGTGCATTATTCAGATAGTAAGTTGCACCTATATAGGCAGGTTCACAACACATGTACACACTGCTTGTTATGCACAGAGACACACAAATGGGTCCAGGCCCGTGAAATAACACCTTTGAGGAAACTATTAATGACAGTCTCTAAAATGTGAACATAGCAGAGAGCAGAGCAGAGCTGCCTCTGCTGTGTGCATTTACACATGAGGAGCAGTATGACTGATTGATTATTTCAAAAGCTAAAAGTTTAGTACTGTTTCCTCTGTCAAGTTTATGATTTTTGTTATGACAATGTTTGCAGCTTTGGAATTGTTCTGTTTATGAAAAATATTTCAGTGCTGCTGTTGAGTCAATGCTGTCATGTTTTAGCACCCTACAGATGTCACCTGAGCTCTGAGATCGCCTGGTAGTCAAACAACAAGGGTGGCCCAGGGTTGTCTGTTAATGACGTTTGAGTTTTTGCCTTCTTTTCTGTGGTCAAAAATCTTTAAAACCCCACGGTACACTACCTGCTCAGCACCAAACAGCGGACAGACACAGTCAGAGACTAGCTGGTGAACTCAGTGGGGCATTTAGCAGCTTAAGGGACAGATATTTTTCTCAGCAGTTGGTAGAAACCAAAAACAGAGCTAAAAGGGAGAGAATTTTGTATTGACATTTATCAGGTGACCCAAACCCAATTTAAAATAATTGATAATGTTGCTGCAGGATGTGTAAATAAGCAACTATTTGCTAACAAGTTCGCCATATCAACTTAAAAAGTGGTGATACGTCAGTGTTTTGTGCAAAACTTGCTTCCACTTCCCTTTAAGTGGCTTAAAAAAGGGAAAAAAGTGCAGGTTTAAAGATCCCCTCAAGACTCGTTAGACATGAATTAAAAAATACTCTGCTTTCAACTGCTGTCTAATTTAATTTTTGTCTAATTTCCCTAATTTCCCCACAAAAAATACTTGATTATTTTCTTAGAAAATATTTTATTTAAAAAAAAAAAATTCAATATCTATATATATTCAAATATTTTTCATTTAAAAAATGTAATGTTAAGACACAACAAGTATGTCATCCATCAACCCGCACCTGAATAACTTGTCCTACTCCTGGGAAATAAAAATGAAATGGCTACGCCATCAGCTTATGTTGGACTAAAATGAAGTTTTTTTTCTTTGAATCTTTAAATCTCTTCTTGAATCTCTCAAGCACATAAATATTTTAAGCTTATGGTTTTTTTTCCCCGTTGTTGTCTCTGAAGACTGTAATCACCCTTCATCATTTCTCTCTCCACCCTTTAAACCATCAGCGACACACACAGCCTCAACAGTGTAGCTCCTCTCAATGTAATTAGAATAAATGATATCAACAGTTATTACACTCAGTATTTTTCCTTTAAATTCACCTCTTTGTCACTTTTATTTCTCCGTCAGATGCAGACTCTCTCCATCTTTGCTCTCTACTTTCTTCACTATAAATACCTCCATGTGTTCCCTCTCTCTCTCTCTCTGGCCTCTAGCTAACACTGGTACCTTTGTACGACTAACATGCCAGATGAGACTAAAATTAAATGCACTTTAATTGCAGCCTGTGCGCCGGTATGTGTGAGAGGTAAGGAGGATTTATGGAGAGGAAATGATATTTTTAGGCCGTGATTTAGTGACGACAACTTGTCACTGTTTAATGACAGAAAGAAATAATCAAGACAACATTTCAACTAATCAAAACTCCCGAGGGCTTCAGGAGCCACAGTAGGCCTGTGTGCAGGACATGAAGTGTAAGTGTAAATGAGTAATAGTAAAGAACTGTGACAGTGTTCCAGAATATCTAGAAATCACTGCGTATTTTAGATGTTGTTTGTTTCCATGCTTTTTGAACACGCTTTTATAAGCATCAGCACTAGGACCTAACACATTTGGTGCCCTCGGCAAGCCTCCCCTGCCCTGATTTTTTCTTTTTAAATTAAAGAAAAATCAAGACACCATTTCCTGTATGATTGCCCATGGTAGCTGCCTATGTCACTTTAAGGAAGATCCACCACAGGGCCTCAGGTCTTTTTGTGTTCAATAAACTGTGCTCTACTAACAATCTCTTTTTGTTATTTAAACATTTCTGGCAAACTTGCAAAATGTAAAATGAATCACAAGCTTTCAGATTGCCTGTTTTGTTAAGAGCAGTGCTATGGGTAAAATGTTCCACTAGTAATGTGTCACAATGTTACTCCTATGATTAGTGAAGTAATTTTTAACATGAAACTTTTAAGCTTATGAACATAATATCTGCATTAAGTTCTAGCTAGTTTCTAGCTTGTGGGTTTACTTCCGCAGTATACGGCCCACTGAATATCTCCTGCTGGCCACACCTGCAAGTTCCTGCCAGTCTCACAGACTTTACAGTGTGATGATGTCACATATTTAAATCCCTTTTCTTAGCTCAGGGAAGGCTTTACAAATCTAAAACCTACATGGATCAAAACATTTTATAATAGTGGTGGAGAAAATGCTTTTTGGGCCACTGCTGTAATATCGGAAATGGCCACCAGGAAAAAAATTGGCTGCAAGGCTTAGCAGTGTTGCTGGGCGCCTGGGAGGACACCATTAATCTTGGGCCGTCAAGGGCTTGAGCCTTTCATCCACGAGTAGATGCACGCTTCCTTCTGTGCAGTGACACAGTTGGTGGGTGTAGTTTGGCAGAAGGAGCGCCGTTCCAACATGAAACTGCTCACAACAAGCTCCGTGGATTATATTGAGCAACCGGGTCATGAATTCTGTATAGAGACATTTCTGTTGAGTTTTTCAAATTAATTTATTTTTGGTGCTTTGAGCACCTCGAGTGCCATCTAGTTCTACTATATTGAAGAGAAGGCAGACATTTCTACAGCCGATATATCCAACACTGTGCAACTTACACCAAACAAGCCAGACTGATAAACAACGCTACAGGTCAGAGGAAAAATGTTTAGTCCTGATTTGGGGGTGAACTGTCCCTTTAAGTGTTTATTTATGTTAAAGTGATATGTGTAAGTCCTTTAAGAACAAGTGAAATGTTCTGAGTTAGTGGACCAAAAATAACTGCAAGAACCACAGTTGCTTATTTATTCAGATCTGTAGTTTTTTTTTCCTGTTAAGAAGTCAGAGGGCTCTTTGAGTCATAGCGGTTTTATAGCGAACCACGATGGTAACCAAAGACCTTTAAAGAACCTTCCTTTGGGCGTGTGAGAAGAGACAGGGGAGGAGACATGGAGGAGAGGGGTGAGACAGATGGGAGGAGTAGAGGGAATGGGATGGAGGTACGGGCGGAGGAGGGGGCCACTCGGTAAATAAGATGTCTAATTCATGGAGCGGATGTTTTGAAGGAAACAGACTGAGGATGTAGCTGCACTAACTGTACCCTCTGGGTCTCTCTCCCTCTCTCTGTTTTTACTGTGGAAATGAACTGGACCTGTTCTGTTTAGCTTTGACTGGAACCTCACCTGTACCTGGAGCAGGACACATTCTCCATTGATACAGTTCATTTCCCTCTGTCTCCATACAAACCTCACTGGCAGGCTAACAGTGAGTTGACTTCCAAAATGTCCCACTCATTTCTCCAGACTTTGAGCTGCGGCCAGCTCTCGTCTCTGTCAAACAGAAATATCATTTAAAAGTGAGAGATGGGGAATGGATTTAAATGTCACTCACCACCATGGGTCTGTTTGCATGTTTGTAAAACTAAATCCGAAACAAGCTCTGAGCCAGTTTCATCTGTAGACTCATGAAGTCTAGTGAGTCCTAACGAGGATCCTGTAGTGTGACTGAATCCATCTCTATTACACCTATAGTATTTTTTTTTAACCCTTAAAACCAACTAAAAAGTAGATACCATTGCTTTGTATGGGTCTGATCTGAAGTATTATCATAACAGGATTTATTGTAAACACCCTTAAAATTTTTTAGCTGATGCTTTTGTAAAACCAGTAGCAACAAGTCTCACGTAGCATACTGTGTATCATTATTGCTAAAAGGCAACGCAGACGTTAAAACTACTCATGCCATAAATAGATGAAGCTTACTTTATGTTTACTCTAATTCCTGTTTTCTGTTTGCTTTAGTATTTATTTAAACTATTAAAAGAAAGAACAAGGAAAAACTTGACGCCTCTGTCTCCCCAGAGGTGAAATGATCTTTTCTTTCCACTCAGACCACATTTACTGCCAGCCTCCAGTCTCCCCACTCAATCACATCCTTTCACCTACATCAATGCCTCACATTTGCTTATCTACTCTTTATTTGGTGACAGTAGCGTCAACTGGCAACACTTTGTGTCATTTTAAAACACAGGAGGATATATCAGTCTGTGAATCTCGTTGGTGATGTTCAGATTGAACACCACATGATAATCATGGCAAAACTTCCTGTCCGTTATTTTTGTTTTGGGATAGCTTGTGCTTTCAGGGTACATTTTGTTTGCACAACAGTCTTTGTAAGGGCTCTGACACACCTAGCTGAAAGTCGGCCAGCAGTCATTAGCCCTTTTTACACAGACACTGTGCTGTAGGGTTGCTACAAAGTCCCATCTTTATGCCGCCTTTGCCTATTTACATGGAACTAAACATCATATTGCTCCAGTGTGTGGTTATAGACAGCATGCTGGCATCACAGAATCAATATACTGTAGGTGTGAAGGGTCTGACATGTAACACCACAGCATCAGCCTCTAGTGAGACATATATGCATAGCAACATTTTATGAACAATAACAATGGCATAACATGCCAATAACAATCATTTACTGTCCCTGTTCTATAGTGGCTGATCTCGTCCTCTGCCCAGAGGGTAAGGAGCTCCTGGACCTCGTTTCTGTCCCAATTTTGCGGAAATTTTAAGCAGGCCGTTCTTCTTCTTTGCGTTTCATGTTACTTTTTTAATCTCCCATGGTGGGTTGCATGCTATCACATTGTCTAAATGTCCCATCCTACAAGCTGTCCTGTTTGTACAGAGATCATTTTGGCACTGTTACTACCTCTGTTCCTGGCTCAGAGGCGAGTCAACTCTGTCCCGTCATTCTGCGATTGTACCCTTCACACAAAATGGCGAGGCGGCATATCGGTGCGATATTCCCGCCTTGAATAGGCATTATCAAAGCATCTCATCAATATTGGGCCATTGGGGGGCATCTTTTGCCCTAAATTGTGTGGTCTGTGCCCGACTGTTGGCATTTGTCAGCCTTTGTCATTTTTTTCCTGCTGACTCAGCATGTTGAACTGGTGTCTGCGTCAGCGGAGCCCGTCATTGAATGAAATCACTCTGATTGGCAATTCTGCTCAGTGCACAAGAAGACAAACAGAAGTGATGAAAGCAAACAAACAGCTAAAGTCATGTCAGACAAACATAGTAGCTATTAGAAACTGATCAAACTTCACTGAGCTGATTTAGATCCATTAAAAATGCCTGGATTGGGCCTGAGCCTGCAAGTTGGCCCAATTAGTGAAGCAATGGCATGAGCACACACAGAATATAGGACATTATGATGCCTTGTGTAAATGGCTATGTTTGAAACAAAAAAGGACTAAGTAGTTGATCATATTACTCAGGGAAACTCACCACTTAAAATCAGTCTAGCGATCTTGGCGACATATTGTCTAAAAAGTTGCCAGTTCTGAAATGTAAATTTATTGAACCTGTTCACTGTGAATTGAATCAAATTTGTTGACAACATTACTAGGACAGTAGAATATCTCCAGGCTACTTTGGGTCAATTGAGGTGTGTGTTTCTTCTCAGCCGTCTGAGAACTGGTCTGACCTTTTTTACTTCAACCAGGTCCTTTTAAAACGGACTCTCACCTTTCTATTTATCCTGCTATTTATGTCCAAATGTGGAAAGGGAGAGTGTGTTTTCACTGTGTGTATGTTTGTGTGTTTAGTGCACATGTGCATCACTGTGTGTGTCTACACATGTACATCTATGTTTATGGCATGTATTTGCTCTTGTGCCTCTGTGTTGTCAGTGTATTGCTGTTTGAGCGGGTCTACATCTTCACTTGTTTGTATGCGTGTTTGTGTTTTCTCAGCGTAAACCAGTAGAAGGGAAACTGGTGGTGGAGGGAAAAGTGAATGAATGGTGGTGTTATTTATTTGGTTTGGCGGACTGCACCTTTAGCAGAGAAAAATCACCCGCCGTATCACTAATTCCGTCCCGTCCACCGCTACCTGAATGAGCCTGTGTGTGTGTGTGTGTATGTGTGTGTGTGTGTGTGTGTGTGTGTGTGTGTGTGTGTGGAAGAGAGAGACGGAGAGAAAGGGATAATAAGTGTTTGTGTATATATATGTGCATTGTCTATTTATGGTGTGTAGGTGAGAGGGGTTGTGTGCATAAGTGTGTGTGTGTGTGTGTGTGTGTGTGTGTGCGTGCGCAGCAGAATTTCAGCAGCCACGTGTAAAATCTTCAGTCTCTGACCGGTGCGGCAGAACTGTAAAATAAGAAACATACAGCTCAGAAATTCTAAATCTTTTCATTCGTCACATCCTACAGCTCACATGTTTCTGTTTTACCTGACAGAAATCAAATCCATCAAAGTCAATTCTTGCTTGAACTTCAACCTTTTGATTGGCTCAGAGGTCAGCAGAGCTGCATTGAGACTGCTGCTGTCAGAATATCTCCTCTCTCTGCTTTCAGTTGGCAATATACATTATCTGTTATTCAGATAATTTGTTAAAGTACCACAGCGCACCTATTATGAACATGCATGCGTGTCATTTGAAGGTTGTGTAACTTCTGCTTTTAGGGTGGCAAGTTACTATTAGTTACTATAAAGTACTGAGCATGCGACTGTATGAATGACTTGGATTATACTGCACAAGTTGTGTGAAAGTTTGTAAACTCATGTTTCAAATAGCTTGCTGTTGTTAAACATAGTCCCCAATCAATCAGTAACTCAATATGGTATTCATTATCCATGCAGGCAAGCAAAAGAAATTATTTTCTTCATGAACTTAGGGTAACATTAATGTACACACGGTCATTTTGTGGGTGGAATATTCCTTTAATCAGCCAACTGTTATATTTCATAAAAATGAAATGGTCTCTTCTGATGTTAGCAGAGGCGTCTTTATTTCAGGTTAGGCCTTCGTTATAATCTGGGAAACCCTTGGAAGGAAAGTACAGAGCTTGTATCCAGGAAGCCTAAATTTCTTGACCCGACTGCGCCTGCTGTAAAGGCCCAGACGCACAAAACCGACATCAAAGAAATAGCGGCAATGAAAGCCGACCAACCAACACATACATTCTGCACCTGCATAAGATGAAATAACTCTCCACAGCAGCAGGTGGCTGCATCCATCTGTCATTCAAAAGGGGGAATCAGAAGATGCTAGTTAGCAAGTAAGCACATTAACAACACAATCCAGTTTTGAAAGAACAAATGATATTACCATGTGCCAACAACAATAATACAAACCATCACAAACTGTTTCTGCTACAGAGCTCAATGGCTCAAGATAAATAATCTTACCTTATGTAACAAGCTTGTTTTGGTCTCACTTCCTTTTGACTTTGGCTCTTTGTTTACTTTCCTCACTTCCATTTTTCTTCTCGTGCGCTGAGCTAAACTGCCAATCAGAGTGATTTAATTCAGTGGCGGGCTCCGCTGACTCAGGTGCTGATCCAACATCCTGAATCGGCTGAAAAAAGCCAACATGGGCCAACGACGGCAAACGGGGTGGGACACACTGTAACAGATACTCACCAACGGCCTGACAGCCACCTGAAAGCCAACCGTCAGCTTGGTGTGTCCGGGCCCTAGGACTCATATCAGTCTGTATCATGGGATGCCTCTGGCCAAAATCCTGCCCAGTGCTAATTTCTGAAGTCAGTTCTACGTCCAAATCAGCCCACACCCCAACAACGCAAGTCTTGCAGCCATATAAGGGTCCTTTGGTGACACAATACAACTGCACTGTGTAGCTCTGATCTCAGTGGCATAAAGCAAAGAAAATATATTATAGATGATATCGACAACAGTCACTTCCACTGGCAAAATATCCAACAGCCATGCCATGATTGAAAAATCACCAACCTACTGCCATGCCTTACGGTTTATTAAATCAGTCTCTCCACCTTCTCATAAGTCATGTAATTCTTTTAAATGGACGACAAGTTTTAATTAACTGTCCTTACAAGCAAACAAGCCCTGAGGTGCTTTATTTGGTTTCTGTTAGCCTCATTCAACTTCAAACAAAGCCCAGATGGAGGAAAAGGCGAGCAGGTGCTTGTCAGACGATAAATGGTTTATTTCAAAAGGTAATTTACAAACTTCTGTTCATCTTTTTTGCTGTCTTTTCATATGAAGGGCAGAATATAATGATTATATAGTTCACCTGTCAGTGCCTCCAAAAAGACCCAATGTTTAAATGTTTTCTCAACATATGTTGAAGGAGAAAAAACACTTGCATGGAAAATTTTTCATTGCAGGGAAGGGCTCCTAAATATCCCTTAACCTTCCCTTAACCATCACTAGAGTCTACAAAAAACCAGTCTGACCAGTTCTATCCCAGTACTGCTCTATTTGCTCTGAACCAGCATCTTGCTGCTCGGCACGACTCGGTTATACAACCGCTCTCAAATAACCTTTGAATATTCACTTTCTGTCTTGGTTTCTATCAGTTTATGTTAAATTGAAGACATTGTAAATGTGAAGTTGGACTATTGTTTGACATTTCTGGATATGAAGCACTCAATGTACTTGGTAAAGGTGAGAAACATCTTGGTTAAATGTAGAAAAAGTCAACAGTGACACCACACTGCACAGATCCTTTCTCTTATGTTTATTAAAGTGATCTTGTAGGCCAAATTTTACCACACAAGGGTCACACAATGTGAACCACTGTCTTCAGTTTCAAAGTCTGCGATCTCCTCTTTACAAGTTCTGTATGGTACAATGACATGGGGCTTTTAGGGGACAGGGTTGTATTGTACTACAAAACTGCTTCAGTAAGGGCAGAGTTGAAATGGAACAGCTGTAACAAAACTCAAATCTGTACTATTTAAATTAATTGTGTTTACAGTGGAAACATGACAAAAGTGAACAAATTCGTAACAGTCATCATGCAAATAAAAAAAATGGTAAGAGCTGTTGATAGATGCCATTCACCCACAATCAAATGCAAAAAGGAAGTGATGGAGCTGCTCACAGCTGGAAAAAAAATGTCTTATAGACTAACTGCAAAGCCAGCATAAGATAAAGACTACTATATGTTGCACAGAATTAGTATATAGTATGGTGTTACTGTCTCTGTGTAGGTGAGTCAGTTAAAAGTCCTGTGGGGCAAAATGGATGGTCATTTAGGTTTTCAGTGAGTATAAAATGACTTGTGAACCCTCTAAAAACATTCATGTGTAATTTAAAAAAATACATCTCTATCCATGAGTGGAACAGCATTCTTTTCTTCATCCCTGAAAAGCTCACATTTTCTGCAGATGCCTGGTTTTAGCGCGGCGACAGCGATACGCTCAGCGACTGCGTGCCCTGTCCTGAATGAGCCTATAGATACAGAGGCTTCTGGCCCAACTGAGGTTGAGGAGAAATTACGATGAGGCGCAATGCAGCCTTTATGAAAGAAACATTGACTGCACTTGATTGCTTGAGATGATGGAGTTTGGACAGAGAGCGGAGTCACTGCAGCTCAGTTTGGATAAGTGTGTGAGCAGACGACAGAAAGGGGAACTGAGAGGCAACAGACCGCGTTAAAGAGATGTGGGTGGAAGATCAAGACCTTCATCCGTGTGTGTGGACGAACATTCAGGTACATACACACCTGTGCAAGAGTGCAAATCCGCACAAAAGGAAACACACACATACACACATGCAGCTCTCAGAGAAACGAGAGGGAAATGGGGAAAAGAGTGATATGCTGTGTGAGTGTGTGTGTGTGTGTGTGTGTGTGTGTGTGTGTGAGTCATGCATGAGTACACATTGTTAGCACAGTGAAAATCCTCACAGGTTCCTGGAAGGAATTAAAAAGGCTGACGTGACACCAGGATGCAAGACTGCTCTGCACGGCTGGTCCCACCCCTCTGCTGATCCATGTCAGGGTGTGTGTGTGTGTGTGTGTGTGTCTGTGTGTGTGTGTGTGTTTTCATTCTGTGGCTCTGTAAAACTTTTCATGGCTCCACCTGAAACAAAGTCTGCACATTTGAACAGCACTGGAAGAAGTACTCAAAACCTTAAATACCAGTATTACATGTAAATACTTTCCTTTACAATTTTAAGTCATACATTTAGTAGATACCTTCAAGGATTACTTCACAGTATTTTTCTTTGACTGTGTATCATATAATCATCCTCTGTTGTCAAGTAAAAGAAAACAAATGAAAAAAATAATCAAAATGTTCATAAAAACTTTTCAAACCATTCCTACAGCAAATTCCACTCCATCGACTATCAACCAGATGACACACATGTTTAGTGATATACTGGCATACTAAACACATGGATCAACAACAGAGAGGTAGATTATGCTGCAGGAAATGTTTGAGAAGTGTCTATTTTTATTTTATTTCGTGATTCTTTTTAAGATTATTTTTTTGTTTTTTGTCTTTATTTGACAGGACAGACTGAAGTGTGAAAGCGGGAGAGAGAGAGAGAGGAGCTGACATGCAGCAAAGGGCCATGGGCTAGAGCCAGACCAATGGCTGCTGCGGCAGGGACAATGTCTTTATACATGGGAAGCCTGCTCTTACTGAGCTCCTGGACAGCCTTATTTTACTACTTGCTGTCACTCTGTGACTCTGCTGTCTTTACAATTGAGCAAGCTACAAGTTTGTCTGTCAGAGCCCCCTGTTCAGCCTGCAGGGATCTCATGTTTGGTGTTTGAACAAAGTTTTAGCAGTGCAAGTGTCAAAATGAAATGTACCAGTTATACCAAACTTGTTTGAAAGAGATACGTTTGCAACCTGTCAGTTGTTAGATTTTGCAGACTGACAGTTTTTATCCACCCTAGCGGTGTGGCTCTGTGGATGGCGATGCTGTTCTGATGGTCGGTCAGTCCCCTACGTTGGTCCAAACTAAAAGGCCTAAATAGTTATTGAATTGATTGTCATGAATGTCGTGGCTACGTACCGCACACAAGAGAGTCTTGTGTGCAGTACGTAGCCACAACATGTGTTTTTTTCTTTACACGTTTGTACTTTTGCCACAGTACCAGCACCTTGACTTCAGCTGTGCGTGGGCATTTTTCTATTTTTGATTGCCATGAACTTTTGGACATATATTGATATTACCCAGGGGATAGAATCCTCTTCTTCTGAATTTGGTGATGTTTCCTGTAGTGCACCAAGTTAAAATTTCACATTGCCTAATACATTCATTTATCATCAAATTATGAGCAAAATGTAATTCCCATCAGCCTCAGCTGTACTTTGTGTTTAGTACTAGCAAGTGTTAAAAGAATATGTCTCCCACAAAATGACCATTTGTTCTGTATTTCAATGACTCAACACGTTTTACCGTCACTTCTTGAAGAAAACGGTTTTTTTTCTGCATGCCTCCATAGTGAACGTAGAATCCAAAAAATGAAACATTCGTCCATGAATTGAAGTAAATGGGGACCACATTTAACAACAGCAAAACTATATTAAAACATCAGTTTACAAACTCTCAGGCAACTCATGCAATATAATCCAAGTCTCAGGTCCCGTTTATACTACGATTTCAACTGAAAACGGTAAACTTTAGTTGCGTTTTGGCCAATCATTTACAAGACAGCGGCGTTTTGGGTGCCTGAAAACACAACGTTTTGAAGATGTGTTCCAGAGTGCAACTTTTTGGAAACAGCAGCATCTCCATTGTCATGTAAACTTGCAATATGCAGTTCCTCTGAAAACAGAGACTTTTCGCACATGCGCATTATGGTTCCAGTCACTAGGCATGCTGACCGTCACAACAACAATGCCGAACTCTGTTTGTGCTGCTCACCCTGTTGATTTGAAGTGAAGTGTAGATCTGTTACTGTAGCAACTCCACCTCGTCGTCCATCCAGACAAAGTTATCTGTGCATGCTTTCGCCTTTGTGTCTTCTTTGTTTTGGTTTGTAATTACCACGTTATAGAGGAAGGGGCTTCAGCATAGGCACATGGCGTCATTTGCTTTGCAAATTTACACTGCCACCCATTGGCCTGGCGTGCATACTACAGCATTTCCAGTAGATTTTGCGGCTCTGTGTGAACGGGATCGTTTCAATATAGTTGTCATATAAACGCAGAAGTTTTTTAAAACGCAAAGGACAGACTTTTCCATTTTTAGAGATTGTTGTCTAAACAGGGCCTCATTTACCCAGCCGTATGCCCAGTGCTTCCCAAATACATGCATTTTCACTAAAACATTATGATTTAAATAACTTTAAATCACTAAAAGAATGTTTATTGGTTTCTCGGTTCACTGTGGAGGCATGCAAGAAAAAAAAAGTGTTCTTCGTCAATTGTAAAGTCCAGTTCAGACCAAACATGGTTGAAAATTTGCAACGTACTGAAAACCTGCCAGTTCACACCAATGCAACTAGACAAGACAAGCATATTGTCTCCATAGCAACAAACTCTCTGTACTTCCATTATGATTCCCAGCTTTTCAGGCTTATTTTTCAGTTGAATCTAATTAGCTTCTTAAAATATGAATGAGGATAGCGGCAGTGAGATATTTGCTACAGTTGCATTTCTAGTGGTGATGAAACTGCGAAAACCTAAACAAAATGACCTGAGCTTTAAATGGACCATATTCCTTTAAATGTGCCAATACAATATGAATAACCTGTGCCGATCAATCAGTCAATGTGTATATGTGTGTGACATGCACTCATACAGCGAGCAGCAGCAGTGACCCACCATCCGACACAAAGACTTCATGAGGATAGAGACCGACATAAGCGTTGAAAGCCAGTGTGATATAAATAAAATGGACTTGAGGTCAGCAAGGCCCGAGGGCTGTTGTCAGAGAATGCTGCAGAAAGCAAAATGGCCCTCTGCAGACAGTCTACTGACTTGGCCAGCATACTTTGCGACAGGCTGATTAGCTGTTAAAAACAGGAAACATGCCCTACGTTCTAAAACCACCTGCTGGTGACACGACAAGCTGAGTCGCAGGTGATCCCATCAGTTGGTAAAGCAGAGACTGACCAGTTCACAGCTGCAACTTTTCTCGGTTTGGTCTAGTCGTGAATCTTTGCTCTGAACTGGGCTTTAACACATGATAAGTGACTGATATACCAATGGTCATTTTGCAATGAAGTAATATGCTAAACTAAGATGGTGAAATATACTTGCTAAACATCAGCACATTGACATTGTCATTGTAGCATGTTGACATTAAAATTTAGCTCAAAGCACAGCTGAGCAGTACTATAGACTTGTCTTGTCTTGTTCTACATAATAAGGGATTAAAGTAAAATCTTTCAGTGTGCCCACTGTCAGTGACATGCACGGCAAAGAGCTTTAGCTAAGATAGCTAAACTGTGATCATCTGACCACTCATATTATGCACACAAACGTTCATGCTGTTATTGTGTTTATTTATCTTGTAACCCTATAACTATATCATTTAGCGACTTTTCCTGTGATGTGCTGCTGATGGCTCAATATTTCACTGCATTTATTAATGCATTCATTAATAGGAAGCTTTAACATTTCTGCTCCTCATGATTGCTTTTTTATTGCGTTTTCCATGTCCCAGGTTGCCCCCACCACTGCACAGAAACCCTACCGTCCCTGTGAGCTTCCTCCATGTTGATTTGATCTTTATTTGGCCTTTTTACCGCAGCTCTTTGAATAAAGCTACTCAGCGCGTTTACGGGAAGCGCACAGCGCAACATCACAACTGGCCCCCTCATGCTTCCAAACTGAGCCTTTCCAAATTAGTTTTTACAAAACCTGCCAATTTACAGGGACGAGTTTAGAAAATCTCTCTCTCTCTAATCCCCCCCCCCCCCCCCCCCCCCCCCCCCCGGGCTTCAGGACAACCTCCAGTAGCCGTCGTGGCCCAAAAGAAGGTGATTCTAAATTTAAATCTGCAAAAAGGTAGCTTTGTAAACCCCACGGTGGCTTCAGAGGGGAGAGAGAGAGCTAGAGCTGGAGGGAGAAGACGGAGAATTGGGGGAGGAAAGTTGCAGAGAGAGATTAAGGAAGAAAAACAGGATGGAGAAGGAGTGTGAGAAGGTACAGCAGGCCGGAGAGGACATGACACAGACAACAATTATTTATTTATTTTGACAGAACCTTTTTTTCTAAGATCACCTCACAATTACACAAAAATAGTTTGCCTCAGGTACGAGTGTGATATTTTTATTTAGTTATTTAATGAGATCACACTGAATAACCTATCCTGTTTCATATAAGATGGAGAGGGGGGAGTTGATAAAGAGATTTAAACGCTATTAATAAAATAAATATCAGCAAAGTTTATGAAGTTACTATGAATTAACCTACATTTACACATGACTTCGGGATTTGTGCTGGAATCACATTCAATAAAATGCTATCTACCACGCCAAGTTTTATCTCCAAGTGAGTATTCCCAGTTCATATAATCTGGTAGATATTCAAAAACATTTTGAAAGTGCTTGAAGATCCAGTCATCACCAACATGTATGAATTGCAAGAGAGACAGTAGAGTAAAAACAAAGGAAATGGTCAGAGTTGTCATACTGACATTTAAGGTTTGTTGATTGATTCATGACGTCAACTCATGTATTTAGTAACACGCAAGAAAACATTCCGCTTTAAAAGTTGCAGGTGGCTTCCAGCAGTAGTCTTTGAGTGGCATGGTGAATTAATTTTTCCTCAGTCTAAAGCTGTTTACTGTTAACTAGTTAAGATGAAAAGGCAGCAAAACATCCTTTGATTTTTGCAGTTATAGTTGACTAATGTGTGTAAACCATAGGGAGAGTGCTTACATAATCTTTGAAATGTGCCACAGCTTATCATAGGTGTGCTGCGGTACTTCAATAAATAGGACTACACCCCTGGCGGGGAGAGCTGCTGTTGTTTTTAAATCAGCTCAGTGTGAAATTTCACTTTTGGGGGAAAATGAAGGAAGTCAAAAGTGTTGTTGCTGGTCTAATAGATGAAACATGCTCATTGCAACATATAGGCCTGCTTGGGAACCAACAGTAATGTCAGCTATGAGTATGTACTGGTTTTCTTTTGAGCACTGAGTTTTTTTTAGCCCATAGTTGTTTAAATTTTGGCTCACTGATGCCTTAAGTTCACTGAATTAGCTTTCAGCAGTTCCTGTTTGCAGTGTGCCCAAAGATGTTTGGTTGGCTATCACTAGATTACTTTGATACAGAGGAAAACTTGACAATGTGAGGCTTCTTATTTCTATGATTTCTAAGCAGATTTATGATTCTTTGTGATGGACATCAGATATAATGAGGTGTATACGTCACACGAGTTATGACTCAGAGACACACTTACGACTTTTAAATCCCATTTACCAAACGGGGTATCTTCAACTCTACTGAATAAGAAGATATACTTTATTGATCCCCAAGGGGAAATTCAGTCTTTTTCACTCCATTGTCATGTGCACACAGGTTGGAAATACACACACATGCACAAACAGGACCTTTACATGTATTTAATGGAGAAGGGGCTGCCTTGAATTGGGGCCCCGAGCAGTTGGGGGCTAAGTGCCTTGCTCAAGGGCATCTCCGCCATACTCAGGAGGCAAACTGGCACCTCTCCAGCTACCAGTCCATGCTCCATACTTGGTCCATATGGGGACTTGAACACTATAGACTGAGCTACTGCTGCACCTCTGCACGGACTGTGTAGATGTTCTGAATTATTGTCAGTTATGTAAAATATACACAACAGAGCTCAAAATTGTGTATTTTGTGGTGTAAATATTTGCCTCACAACCAAAAGTACCATTTTCATCTGGATGTTTAGCTTTTGCTATTACAATTCTGATAAGGCCACTACTTTTTTCGTCAGCATAAGATAAAAAGTCATGAGGTATACCTGCAGTGTTCCTGGTTTGAATCCAGGCTTGGATGTGTCTTTCATGTCACCCCCCTCTTTGTTTGCTCAGTTCAAGGAAAAATGCCAAAAATACTTTTTTAAGAAGCCTAATTACTCTCAAGGTGAAACTGCACCATTGCAGCACCGAAGCGCAACAAGATACAGCAACAACGTTCTCGTTGAAACAGTCTGTTTAGATTGCAGAGCATCTGGTGGCAGAAATGAACAAGTGGCATAGAACACAAGTTCAAGACAGAAACAGAAAAGGAGAGAGAGAGAGAGAGGGTCCAGGGAGGGAGAGAAATTCCCCGTGCCATGGCCTAGGAGCCGCTGGACGGGCGGCGTTCTCTCCGTCCCATGAAAGGTGTGATTGTCCCACAGCTTCCCTGAGCCAGGAAAGTTCCCCCAGCGGCGGTCGGCGGCCCCTCTATCTGCCAGGAACGCAGGGCCGCGGAGAGAAACCCAGTGCCGGTTATGTCAGATACCACGCCGGGGCGGGAGGAGGAGGAGGGGGAGAGGAGGAGGAATGGGGTGTAAAAAAAGCTGTTTTTCAATGTGTGTTATAAATACTTAGAAAGACACATAGACATTGAGGGGACACAGGACACACACACACACACGCACACAAGAGAACAGCGGGGCCCTAAATGAGGCTGTCGGCTCGGAGCGTCTGAATGAAAAAAGGGGCAGCTCTCAATGTGTTTATTTTGACAGGAGGGAGCGAGAGTGGAGAGGGGAGGTGGGAGGGAGGGAGGGGATACAGAGGGAGACAGAAATGGAGAGATGAGAGACAGAAAGAAAGAGACGGAGAGGAGAAGGTTGAAGTATTTCAGGCTCGGACATTCCTGCACTTCCAAAAACAAAGTTCCAGTGAGGCAAGAGAGACGCAGGTTGTAAAGAAAGCCCCAGCCATGTTTTACAGCCACTTTCTCTTTTTTTTCTTTAGTGGAAATTTCAATGCAAATATGCAAATATTATGACCTGGAGGGATGAGGAACATGTATTCTGACTAAGATAGTTTACTCTGCGTCTTACTCAGTAACTGAGGTGGCTTGTGGGTGGGGTGGAGGGGAGATGGGACAATATAGATGGCTCCAGGTCATGGTGACTATTCAAATACACTGTCGGATAGCCCAAGGGCTAACTGATCCTGCTCTGCTGTTAAGGACACTGCTGCACGAGTTCACCAGCCCACTGCCACTTTTAACTGTGTAGGGTTTTTTTTTGTTGAGAAAAGGTGGATTTTAAGGCCTTAAGTGAGCAGATCACCATGTAACTTCAGGGTATTTTCTTTTTCCGTATTATGTAATATGTAAATGTATCGTCCATCGCCAATACCAACAGATATGTGTTAGCTATGGTTTTTTAAATTGTGAATTTTTCACCATTCATTTCACTAACTTTATCACTACAGGTAGGGTGTCATTTTTAAAGATGGTGTTCATTGTTTGTACCAAGTTTTAGTTTCAATCAGATTCTGTGACTATTGGCAACTATTTAGAAATTTTGATGGGAAGTTGAGTGTATTTTGTTTTACAAACCAGACCACTGTGCCAACCCTTAGCAAACTTGTGAACTTGCCTCTTAAGAAAGTGTTATTGTTGTTTTGTTTTTTTTTGGGTTTTTTTTTTGGAGCAAAATATTTAAGAAATGATTGTTACTCTTTCTGAAATTCCAAATTCCAAAATCACACTCATTTGCCAAGCAGGTGACTATATATGCTTTCTGACACTGTGTGTGTAAAAAGTGTTTTCATGGCTAACTTTTTTTCTATATTGATAATTAATAAGCAACAATCAAGTTTGGCATTATTTAATACAAGTTTAACACTGAAAAACTCTGTTGATATTTGTCATAGATGGTTCACCAGCTGATATTGATATGGCACGTTTTAATGACGTAATTAATGGCGCAGAAAAATGACCTAAGAAGTGTCTGAAAGACCTAAGAAGTGTCTGAAAAAATTTTTTTTTAATTTTTCAAATGAACCCACTATATAGTCCTACATAGAACTCCCCTGATAGTGAATAAGGAGTCATGAATAAGTGATTGATTTCAGACACATACCATGACTTGAATGCAAACTAGTCTGAGGGAATAAAGTGCAAATGGAGAAAGGGGTAGAGAAGCTCAGGTGAGGGTAATAAGGTGATTATGCAGAGGAATGCAGGAAGCTGATTGGGTGGGAGAAACTCTGGAGCAGGGAAGGACTAATGAGGCTGCTGCAGAGCAGGTGTGTGGAAACAGACACCCAAAAAACTCCCCTTAAAAATTAACCGATGGAGTGAAACAAAGCAAGACTAATAAATATAGGCAACTGAAATGACTCTACAATCTATTACAGATAGGGCTCAGTCCAGTCTGAAGACATCAAGACACAGAGCAGACTGTGACGCAGAGTGGATTTAATTTGACTGACAGTGCTGGCAACATGAGCAAACAATCCCACAATTGTCATCACATTCTGAATCATATGTTGCTATATCCTTATTGGTGCACGGATGTGTGTGACATTACGTTTTCTTTCATCTGAGCCCTGCCCACTACAAACCAGTGTGAAGGACTCAGATAAAAACACAAATAGAGAAATGTCTTGTGTGACATAACCAAACCCAATCTTTGACAGTAACAAGCTGATGAGAAAATAGGTTTTTAGGGCCTCTAAGAAAATGTTACTCGGTCAAGCCTGGTAAGATGGCTGCTATGACTTTTTTGTATAAATGACTCTGGAGCTTTTTCAGACACTAGACACTTTTAATAGCCATGTTTGCAAAATTAGTTTAAAATCAAACAATGTAGTGGCTCAGCTTAGATGAAAATTATGTCATGTCACCGTGTTTGCCACCTGTCAGCAATAACCTGTGGTGATCCTAGACTCTGGGGGGCTCCAGGCAAAGAAGCCCATGAACCCCCCACACACATCCCTGTTAAAATGCATGCAGTCAGTTCAGTCAAAAAATGCATTTGGTCAGTTGTGCTCGATCAACTGGTCTGCCTCTCCTGACAGTGCACCCATGGTAGTAAGACAATATGATGATGGTTCATAAGGGTGCAAAATCTCAATTTAGTGCTCATTATAATCTACTGAGTGAATATTATGTAAATGGTAGTTAAAAGTGAGTGAGGGGGCGATATTAGACACACCACAGGGATATTTTTAATTTTTTTGTCAGTGATACAGCAAGTTTCATTACTTATTCTACCAGTGTAGAAAACAACAAACTCAAACAAGTTTCATTTCAGGCTGCACTTGACCAAAGACTGCAGAGTCTTTAACTACTCAGCTGAAAACGCAATATCTAATGGTCACTGCAGCTGTTAATCCTCATTAGTCACCATTACCATCAGTTATAACAGAATCATCACAGCCCTTATTCATTTCTACGGTGTCTGCAGTGGTCCAAACTGTGCGGCTGTGTGTTTTCAGTTTGTGCTGTGAAAATAAGTGGAGCTTGTCTACCTGAGCGTGAGAGGCTGTCAGGTTCTCCTCAAGGAGTCCCGTTCAGCCTCACACACGCTCAGATACACACACGTATATGCACACGCGCACAGAGTGCGAAGCCAGCAGACATAGTAGCACTCATTCATCCTCTGGCAGCAGCCGCCTTCCCCCTCCCTCCCCCACCACTGGCCTTCAATCCTTCCCCCTGCTTTTTTCACCCCTCCAGCCTCCTCCTCCTTCACTTCATCATCCCCCTCCTCAGACCACGTCCATTTTGGGGTTTGGGAAGGTAGAAAAACAGTCTGACGGATGAACAGACAGGATGGATACATCCATAACACAACTTGGCCCATTAAAGACACCAACATGCGCCAAACCATATTAGCTTGTGTCCACCAGCGATCTGTCTCCACAGTTCTGCCTTGTTTTCCTCGGTTTTCAGTGGAAAGGACACACTGCACTGCTACACACAACAGCACTGAGGACAAGATGCATTTGTAATGGGGATTCAGGGCATCACCTTTCTGGAGCTTGAAGACTCATTCAACATTGTGTCCTGGAGCAAAACGCTGACCTCTGACCTCCCTTGGGAAGTTAAAAAAATAAAATAAGAATATCTCTGCAGAGACTGAAACATTACAAAGTTTAGCACTGACACAGATTCAGCTGTGGCTCAGTATCACTGCTAAACCACCATATTATATTTGTCTGTATATGAATGTTCATTCACATTCCATTAAAAACTACCACTTCAATGACTGTAGAGTCAATTCCAGGTTTGTAGAGAACCCATAATAATGCTTCAGTACACTAAGTTTAGTTACAACAGTGTGTCCACATTTTCTCAGATCAGCACCGTCAGCTTTATGTTAAACCAGGTCAGGAGCCAGTTCAGGTAATGTGGGCTCTTCCAACAAGACAATAAAGACAGTAAAGGGGAGACTCTTCCCTCGTCTCTCGTGTGTGGGTGTTAACTTCAAGCCCCTGATCAAGAGGCTCGAGGGCCACTAATCTGCCACAGCTGGGTGCTGCAGTAGTCTCGCAGTGGATGTGTGTGTTGCTGCTAATTGGTCCTAGCCAGGGGACCTCTGATTGGAGGCAGTGAAAAAACAAATCAGCCATAGTAACAGGTCGGTGAAAGTGAGCGGGACCTTCAGATTCCTCTGTGACGTGTCAGTGTGTGGGCTTGGGGGTGGGGGGTGGGGGTCATCTTCCTGTCAGTTATCTCTCATCTGGAGATACTAACCATACTAACCACCTGGAGTGCCTTATTAAACACACAGATCATTGCAGGTTTGTTTTTTTTTTGTTTTTTTTAACGTGTGTATTAATTTGTAACACTTTAGATGTCTGTAGTCTTCCCTGATAATGAAGAAGGGAAAATACTGTAGATGCACAACTGCACCTCCAACTAATTCATTAAAATTAATTGGTATTCCTCAGTACCCTCAGATCTAGCATGGTATTGCCACAGCAAAATTGCAACTTGCAAGTTGCAATTCAGCACAGAGCAGCAACCTCGAATCTGTAGGGGGGGGGGGGGGGGGGGGGGGGGGCGGACACGACTCGCGGCAGTATTTTTGAATTTGAGTGCAGTAACTGTTTTGGCCACATTCTTACATACAGCGCCTTTAAGAGTGCCATGTTCTAATAAGAAATACTGGATCCGTAAAATAAAGCATTACCTGTTTCTTTTGTCATGTGAGAACAATCATTCTTTCCTGAAAAGTCAGTTTTAATTTCTTGATGGAACAATTAGTCAAGCTACAACAGCAAACCGTATGCATAAGCTAAATTACATTTTGTTAACAACTTTATACATCTGCAATTGATATGATTGAATAAAGTATCATGAACTGCTTTGAGTTCATATCCTCCCTCTGTTCCAACCACAAAAGGTGTTACTGTTTATTTTGGCTCATTCTCTCATTCAATAAATTTCCTCATGACATCAAACTGCATTGAGTCCAAAAGAGTCATAAAAGTTTGAGTTGTCCCACCCCTGCAGTGAAAGTAACAGCTGCTAATCAAGCATTGTCTGTACACACTCAGACAGTCCTGCGAGGAGCTGGCACCCCATATTACCTGTGCACCTGTGTCCTCCTGCAGACAGGTGCAAAGGCCCTGCGCACCTGCGTAGATGAACTAGACCTTACCAATTAATGCTCCACTTGTGTTGTTTTCATGTTTTGTCCTGCAAATGGCATTAACACTGATAATAATCATTTTCTACATTCTCACCGAGGGGCATTTTCTTTCCAACCACAGCCCTCTGTTGTTGAACACGGGACATTTTGTGGTTAAAGCACCTTGCTCAAAGGCACGTCATCAGCAGTTGTTAGGGAGGAAAGAGTAATTTAATCTCCACACCCACACTTTCCCGGCTCCTCTGTGGGATTCAAACCTGCTTCTCTAACTTCTCGGATACTTTGCCTCCACAGCAGCACAGGCCACTGCCCCAGCTGTTATGTTGCCCCTACTTACATGTGTGTGTTTGTGTGTCCAGCTGTACACACACACAGCTAATGAACTCAAAGTGCCTGACTGCAGTTGCCACGGTGGTGCGACTGTCTCAATGGCTTCAGTCAAAGGCCACAGTATGATTTGAGCTCATTCGGAGGCAGGAAGAGAGCAGATTCAAAGAGTTAAAAACTGATTAGAGAATGTGTAGCCACTTCCATTTTAGATCTGGTTTCAGCTTTTACCACCTAAGCGCAATGTATACTGCATCCATGGAGCAGACTTTTCACTTTTTAACCACAGCTTTTGCTGGCTGAAATGATAATGTTGTCAGCAGCAGAATATTTCAGCTGCGGCTAATCAACATTAATTCTCTGAGTAACTTGATCAAAAGTCAAATAGAAACTTGGCGATTATGTAGTTAACTTTAAACTGATGTCTGTGCTCAGCAAAAAAACGGTTGTTAGAAAAAGAAACTTCACTCTGTGACACTACTCTGCGATGAGTGGACTAACCAGTTGTCATGCCGAGTCCTTTCTGGTGAAATAATTAGTGGAATCTTCCAGTTAAATTTTCATCCACCCATTCATTTTCTTATGCTTATCCAGGGCCAGGTTAAGGGGCAGCAGACTAAAGCCCTTTCACACTGGACATATCTGGCACCCACTAATATCTGGCTTTGTACTTAGTGGTAAAGGTTACAATCAGCATTCAATCCTGTGACAAATGACTCTGCAATAGGAAATGTATTCATCAGATCCGATTGACTGTGATCGGCAGTGACAGAAATTCAACCACCGGGTGGATGCACTAATTTAACCCCTTTTACGGTGTGATGCAGTGATGGGCCACCACAAAATACTCCCCATCTCCATCCAAGCAGCACTCAGTTGAACCAAGTTTGAAAGACGGACTGTATAAATAAGAGATATGAAAAAAGAAGTAACCACCGTAACATTTTCACTGGCCTCCATGCTGCTTCTTGCCATTTACTTGCTCCCAGCCTGTCTGTGACGTAGAACATTAGCAAAAACCCTAAACAAACAAAAAACAGAATGGCATACTTGTCTGCTGCCACTGGCGAATGGAAAGGAGTCTATTGCCTATTTCTCCCCAAATGGCAGCCTCCAGGGCTGAAAAATGAAGCCAACACCAAGTGCCAAAGACTGCAGTTCTTTGAAAGGCCACTTGAGGTTAGCTCCAGAAGCCAGTTAAAAGAATAGTTCACCCTAAAACAAAATTCAGTCATTATGGACTCACCCTCATGCTGATGAGTAATCCGGTGTAGTTTTTTCTTCCTCAAAGTGCACCTGGAGACCCCCGGTGAGCCAGTCCTGCAGCGAAAATCCTTACAATGGGCGTCAATTGTGACCGACACGAAATGGTCCATAAAACTACACAAAAACTTTGTAATATTCCTCCATACTGCTCGTCCGCGACAATCCAAGTGTCCTGAAGTGGGAACATCCAGAGTTTACTCGCAACGACGTCATTTAGTATATTTTAATACCATAAACAGTGGCTATGCTCTGTTTGCCCGGAGGCACGCGTGCTCGCCCATGCACGCCGTTCACTCTCTGGCCTTTTGAACATTTGAAATCCTCCTGTGAAAAGTGTTCACTACAGACCCAGTGTGCATGGGCATTGACGGTGTTGATATCGCAACGAAGAGCAATCAGCCATAGCTGTAGTCGCGGCTTCCGTAGTTCAAGTGGGCCAGAGAGTGAACGGCGTACACGGGCGAACACGGGTGAGCGCGCGCAAACACGGGCGAGCACGCCTCCGGGCAAACAGAGCATAGCCACTGTTTATGGTATTAAAATATACTAAATGACGTCGTTGCGAGAAAACTCTGGATGTTCCCACTTCAGGACACTTGGATTGTCGCGGACGAGCAGTATGGAGGAATATTACAAAGTTTTTGTGTAGTTTTATGGATCGATTCATGTCGGTCACAATTGACGCTCATTGTAAGGATTTTCGCTGCAGGACTGGCTCACCGGGGGTCTCCAGGTGCACTTTGAGGAAGAAAAAACTACACCGGATTACTCATCAGCATCAGGGTGAGTCCATAATGACTGAATTTTGTTTTAGGGTGAACTATTCCTTTAAACTCCAGAGACCTCCATGTTTAAATGCCCAGCTTTACAGCAACATGTTTGGGACAAAAAAACGGTTTTGGTCTCTATATCTTATTTCCCTGTTCAGGACAAATGTACAGGGGTGAATTTTTATATATCTTACCCAATTACATTTCATTAAGGCTTAAAGTTACGCATAATTGAGGGCAGGGCTTCTTTAAATGTCAGGCTGCCTGCCAATAGTGCCCTCTGTTTCTCAGTCAGATCCACCCCTCGCCCCTACAGCACCAGCCTCTCGTCCAAACATGGTAACCTCTGGCTCCAAAAAACCAAGATGGCAAAAAAACTGAACTTGAGGCTTCAAAACAGAAGTCCACAAACCAATGGGTGATGTCATAGTAGCTAAATCAATTATGTCTTACAGTTTTCCCATATTCAAAAAAACTGCATTGATGTGCTAATTTTACTGAAAAAAAAAATGGTATAAGCAAGGTATTAAAGATAACATTCTTTTTTAGCATCATTTTCCACTTTCTCCTGGGGATCATGAGATGTTCCCTGGCCAGGTGAGACATATAATCTTAAACTCTAATGCATATACTAATATTAGTATGATGTGACTACACCAGCCAGTTTCATGCTCTAACTACTGATTCTTTGTACAACTTGAAACTTAGGGAAATTGCTTAAAGGCATGGTTTTGAAATGATAACATGACTGATTATAGAAATGATAAATCTTCTGTTGATCTGTAGCCTTTAGCTGAAATGTGGTTGAATACAGTCTATTTTTATCTGCTTGGTATTTGTAATGGATCGCCATACTTTATATGCAGCACTACCCTCCCAAATCTGAAATTGGTGTAAACATCATTTTGGGATAAATTGTGAAACGCTCTTTGTTATCAAATCAAAAAGGTAGATTTAATGTGCGTTTCATCAATGTTGTCACTTGGCTGGTGTGTTGCAAAGCTTAATGACATATGCTAATCACTGTTTTTGTGTTTCGTCAGAAATGTAAATTTTTTCATTTTTCTCCTGTCATTGTCAGTGTTGCTCTGAGCCTGCAAACAAACATGAGATAAACAACAGACAAACACAGACAGACAATATTATAAACACACATTATAGATGTTCATAAGTAGATACTGACGTCTGCTCACATAGACGTATGCATATGTTCAAATACACACGTGCACACACACGAACATGCACGTCAGCATCCATTCCCAGCAGGAAACCGGTAATGGGTGGGGTCCCTTTAACATGCACACCTGTGATGACTGATAAGATAGCTGCAGGGCATAATTGGTGTGTGGAAGTCACACACACACACACACACACACACACACACACACACACACACACACACACACACACACACACACACACACACACACACACACACACTATCATGCACCTGTATAGTGTATGATATATCAAGTATACTAAGTGCTTTACCTGTGTGTGTTTGTGCTGTATCTGCAGGTGAAAAGTCATATTTCTTTTGCTCCTGTCTGTGAAAACAAACTGCTCTGTCCGCCTCAGGGCCATCAAACTTGCAGGTGGAGTTTCATCACTCCTCGATATGATACATTGTATGATAAAAAGTCACTCAAAGCAAATATGGTTCTCAGCTGGTAGAATATTAAGCAATCAGAGATTGTCTGTGCAGTAAACAAAGATTAATTCTCTGATTAGCAGCAAATATTTGCAGCAAATAATCAGTGTCGTGATGATATTTGCTAAGTCATGGCTGTCCTCTGTGCTATTCTGCTGCATCCTCACACACAGATCAAGTCCAAGTCCAAGTTTCAGTTTTATTTGGTTACTTGAATAGATAAAATTAATATTCTATCTGTGTCAGTTTTAGGAATCATCAGGAGTTACATATTGCCCTAAAGCCACGTCAGAGGAGCAGATAAGCTGCTCATGGACTTGAAATCTTCCTAATCGAATCTTTTTAGCTTTATTATTTTATGTATTTACAAAATACTCTGAATGCTCTGTACATTACTGTATTTATCAGAGATTTGTTAGGTTTAGAGATGCGAGAATTTCACTCAGGTTTGCTTTATTTTTATTTTTTATTTTTTTTGTTTGGCTGTTTAATTGATTAGACTTTGATTTGAGTTGACAGTGTAGAGACACGCAGGACATTTGGGGAGAGAAAGTGGCCTGTGTTTAAGTCCCGAAGCAGAGTGGACGTCCTGTGTCTTCATCACTGTTGTCAATTTAAACAGACCACGAACTGGACTGTGACAGTGTCAGGACTGTGTGAGGAGACATAAAATGTCCACAAGTGTGATGAGACCTTCAGGAATGTTCAACAACATCTGGAGAGCATGTGTCGGGTCAAACACACTCTGAAAGTGTGTGTGTGTGTGTGTGTGTGTGTGCTACTGGCTAGACTTTAAGACAACAGTACTTGAATTGACATGACAGCCACTACTGTCCGCTGCCTTGTAAATCTCAGACATGGAGACACACACATAACACACACACACACACACACACACACACACACACACACACACACACACACACACACACACACACACACACACACACACACACACACACACACACACACACACACATAAAGACACACAAAGCATGTCAGAGGCAGTGTTTGTCTCAGGCTCAAAGATGGATGAAGACAGGGTGTCCATCCTTTGCCAAATGACAGGATGTGATGGAGCGATGTGTCAGACTGCTCTGTTGAATCTGGCTCTGCTCTGACATCCAAACTGGACTTTACAATGGAGGTTTGGGGCTGACTGGGTGAGAACCAGGGCTTTGATTCTCAGCTCAAAACCAATTTGGCGGAGTTGGACTCAAATTGCTCCATCGAGTCAGATTTTCTCTTTATTTGTTCAATTTTCATGTTTATTTTTTTATCCCTGTATCAGAGCACATGAAACACTAACTTGTGTAAAAAATTGCATTTCTTCCGTACCAAGTCCTGCCAGCTTTTCCTGTGACATTTAGGAGCTTGCCAGTTTGCCTGGTTTATAAATACGGATTCAGATGAAGAGAAGAAGAAACAAGCATCAGGAGGACAAATCTGAGCTGTGGAACAACTTCAGCAGCTTTTTGCTTAACTTTTATTTATCTTAATCTAAAAAGGGGAAAGTAAAGAGTAGATAGACAGATAGAGACAATCAGATAGATCAGACAGACCATGACCACCGAGATTTTTTCCATAACAAGGTGACATGTATGAACTCATGATCATCAATTTGTATGAGGTAATGGGCCTACTTACATGTTCTAGAAATTGCAGATAAATGGTATATTTAAGATATCCAATGAATTAAAAAAAAAAAAAGTTTTTTCAGTTAGCTCAGGTTTGGTTGTCTCAGACTTGTATCAGCAATTCTTTGAACTCTATTTACAGTGACCAATCTTTACATTTACAGCCACCATCTCTGACTGCTGTGCATCTGGAAGATGTGCCGCCTGAAAGTGCATTGCATTACTATGATAACCAGTAAAATCACACATGATGCAATTTCACCAGTGTTTTTAATGTGGGGATTTTGATGTTTTAAGTTAAAACATACATGACACACTTTCAGCTTGTGAGGGCAACACTGCCTTTTTCCAAATACTTTAGATGCAGTGGTGCTGCCAAAGGGTGGCCAGGTCCACTGCACCCCCCCCCAACTGCCCCCTTATGAAACTATTTGGAGGCCTCTGTGTGACGTTATAAACTTGAGAAGGCTTGTTTCTATTCAATGTTTTGTTCCTTATAATCAATGTACCCCTTCAAATTAAAGCTGTGTATTTGTCTTTTAAAGGAAAAGGACAACCAGCGTATTTGAAGAGAACTGCCTAACATGTACACATTAAAACAGCTGACTGCTGTGGAACTCAAAATGTTCTCTTTACTAAGTTTTCAAGTAACCTACTACCTTCACTCCAACTTCTTAGCATTTTTCCAGCAACTACATATTGTTGTGGAACCATATAAATGTTTGTTTAATATGGTACCGTAACTGTTTTTAAAATTGCTCAATAATCTGATTTTAATACTGACATTTTATAAACCCTTTTTTAATCTTGATAAAGTCAGTCAACAATGATTTGTGCTCTGCTGTGAAGTCCTGCTTTATATTGCTTTAATTACAGAGCAGCTTGGGTTGAAGTACATGGCTCATGGGCTCCTCTGCAAAGTGTTTTTGTACTGAAATTACAGCAGTCTGCCAGTGCCAAGGGGTTTCCAGCAATACTAGTTTCACCTGACGTGAAATAACACGACAATTAGAGTTTGCATGTTGGAGTGGATTTATTATTTAGATAGGCTGTGATATCCCACAGGAAGCAAAGGTGATTTTGTGAATCAAGGTTTACTTAAGTGATACAAACATACCGTGCAGGGGTTTCCCCTGCATCGCTGCTGGCCGAGCTTTGCACCCAACATCATAAAATCCAACCTGAGGCTCACACAGATGTACAAGATGGAAAGAATAGTACAAAGTTCTGTGGTTCTTCACACCTCCTCCACTGCAAATCCAAAGATCCTGAAACTACAGAGGATAAACAGGAGTCTTGTAACACAGCCAGAATATTAACCTCTGATATGACTTTATATGAGCAGGCATCAAGCCAAAAAATATAATACCTGACTTTTATTTTGAAAATCCACAGCGTATCATGTTACAAAGTGGACATGACAAACCAAGCAGGTGCTGTGTGTGTAATCATAACACAGACAATGTTGCTCATGAAAATTAAGATAAGATAAGGTGAAACTTTAATGACACTTGAAGGGGAACTGTGTCAGTGCAAACAGACACAGGATGCAGCAAAGAAAAATCCAAACCAATCATGAGTAATATAACAGGAAGAAGAGACACAGCAAGAGGAATAACATAAAATACATCCAGAATTTAGCAAATGAAGGGGTAATATCACTCAGTGATTCGAGCTGGATCAGGAATTTGTAGGACAGAGCATCATCTGAGCGAGTGACTCTGGGATTACATACAGCAACCTTTTTAGCAACCTGCTCCCCTGACCTTTTACCTGTTGTTGGACTGCACAGGGGCTGCTTGCTGTCTTTTTTTCCTGTCATGCATCTGTTGCGTCCCTGAGTCGATGGCCCTGTTTTGATCGATACTGTCCTCCCTGTTTGTCCCTCCCCACACACACACGCACACGCACACACACACACACACACACACACACACACACACACACACACACACACACACACACACACACACACGCACCATCAGCCGCCTCCTCTGTGTTCGTCTCTCGCGCCAGCGGTTTTATCTCGGGCCTCTTTGCAACACCCACGACTGACAGAGCAAAGTCCAACAGCTTATCTGTGCCTCTGCTGGCCAGTGGCGCTCTGTCTGTCTGGATGACATACTAACTGACTGTCTCTCTGTCTTCTTTACTAGCTGCAGCTCGAATCATCTGAATGTCTCTCTGTCTTTTAGATTTACAGCTTTCTTTTTAAATGTGACTGTCTATCTGCCTCCATCTTTATTAGCTACTCCCCAGCCTGATCTGACTGTCATACACACTCTCTCTCTGAATGTCTGAGTTGCTGTATTGAATTTGTTTTATTTTAATTTGACTGTATTTGTAATTGGTTTGTGTCTGTGTGAACCCCTCTCTATATATAATGAATAAAATGATCACAATTATGATTAAAACATTACTGTTTAGGGTTTTTCCATTCAGTTATTCTGCTGATTATTTCCTTAATTACACATTTTTCTTATCAGTTGAAAAAGAAATGTGAATTAAAGGCCTATCAAAACTTGTCAGTCTCGTGGTGGAGACGGGGGTGCAGAGCTGGGAAATACCTGATGTTTTGTTGGCCAGTTTTCTTGGTGATTTTGTGAGTTTTGCTCTGCATGTGGGATTCCACTGCCTTTGCTTTTGAGATTAAAAGATTTTGCATAAAAAACAGGGAGCCTCATGTGCACGACCTTGCTGGTTTCAGCCATGACGCAAAATCCTGGTTACACAGCTAATTAGCTGCAACTATTGTAATCCTAGGTATTCTTCTTCTTCTTCTTCTACTTCTTCCGAGGAAATCATACTTCACCAAACTTTGCACAGATGTCCAGTCTCATGCCAGATATCCTCAGCTGTAAACTCAAGCCAATAGTCCTGATGGTGGCGCTACAGCAAGTGTCTAAAGTTCAAAACTTTGAAAATCAAATCAACCATACGTGCTACAACTTCATCAGTTTTTCACTTATGGAGCAAATCAATCATTGTTACAAACAAATTACCAACATCTCCATGCTGTCTAGATGCAATATGTGTATTTTCAGATTTTTGTTTCAATAACTGAATTTTTTACAGTACAGCACGCCTGGCTTAGTCAATTTGTGAAGCTACACATGATGCAAAATGCAAATTGTGTTGCTAAATTCCAAAATGTCTTCCAGTTCTTCTACTTGTTGCTCAGAACTGCCTAAAAATTCCTGGACCCGACCCATCGCTGTGCAGCATCTATACTTTTTATTGAATTTTCACTACCTGTTGTTGTTCAGGGTACAGTGATAGCTAGCTGAGTGTTGTTGGTTTTGCTGTACTGATATGTATGATATTGATGTGACAGGCATTTGGTAAGTCCTATGAAAAAAATAGACATTATTAATTATTTTGAGAATTTAAAATGCAACATCAGAAATAAATGATTCATCCTATTTCCCATGTCTGGGCATTTTTAAGACTTTTGAAAGATTGATTTAAGACATTTTAAGAACACCAATGAAGGCCTTATTTTTAGATGAATGAATTCAATGCCCTTTAAGACTTTTTAGGAATCTGCAGGAGCCCTGATGAAGTAGATAAGATATAGGGCCTAGAAAAACTGCAAATCCTCACATTTACAGCTCAAACCAGGAAATTCATTTATGTTTAAAAGACTAACGATTCATTTTTTCATTCACTTTGAGTCTACAAATTAGAGTACTGAATGTCCGACAACCTTTCATACCATTTTGGACCAAGAAGCGCAAATTTGTTGTGGGATCAGGGAACTGTGTGTTTCATCTTCACACTCCTCTTTACAAGCTGTGCTTTACCTGAGTGGATGTTATTCTGTCTCACTGAACTTGTTAATGTCTGTCTATCTCACTTCCGTTATAACATTTTCCATCTGATGCTTTATCTTCCCAGTTAACCACCAAACTCTCTCACATCCTCCATGTTTTTTTTTAGCTAAAGCTACATCTGACTGTTTAATGAATGTCACACATACGGTTTGTCTCATGGTTTAGAATCGTTTTAATGTTCTTATGATTTATTTTTTGGACATTTTAAGCCAAATATGACTTATTACAGGAGCTACATAAATAATCCGCAGTGTCCATATAGTTCTATATGAATAACAGACTTTTCTTCAATGCAAATGTGCTGTGAGATCAGGCTTAGATCTTGACAGACTGTCCTACTGCCTAACTAACTGACCTGTCTGTCATCTAGCACATTTATTTTTCAAAAAAAGGGAGAGTATAGCCTGAGGGCTGAACTGCAAGTATTCCTTTTTTTCTCTCGCTCCCTCTCTGTCTCTCCCTCTCTCTCCCTTCATTCCCTCCCTCTCCTCAGGCAATAACAAGAGTAAACAGTACATCCACCTAACAGGATCCAGGATGCACAGCCTCATTTGCATGGCACATCTTGAAAACACGCACCACCCTTTTCTCGTCTCTTCTTTTCTTTCTTTCTTTCATTCTTTCTTTCTTTCTTTCTTTCTTTCTTTCTTTCTTTCTTTCTTTCTTTCTTTCTTTCTCTACACTCTTCACTACACTGCTACACATAAACGTAACTTTGTAAGTTAGGACTTTCTTGTTATTTTTCAGTCCAAGTCGGTGCATAATCAGTTTCTGTTATATTTGTTTTTTGAAACACAGTTTGAGTCTGTGTGTCCCAAAGAGCATGCAACATTTTAAAGTATAACAGAGTGCCTATAATATGATGAAATGAAGGTTAGACATAAACTACAGTAGCAGCAGAAAATACATCTTATTTTTGCATGAAACTCTTTCATTTGAGCACAGAAGCTCTTTGTGCAGGTGTGCATGCTCGCAGGCTGCACGCTGTCACCAGCAGTACAGCCGGAGGGCAGCTGTCATCAAGTGCTCAACAGGGCGAACTGAGAGACTGTTGCACCTCAGGAGACAAATATCTATTATACAGACAATGACAACAGCGTCACCCTCATGTAGATCTAAAGGCCACATTAACTCTTTAAAGCCTCTTTCAGACCTCAAAAGCCAACTCACTAATTATGCAAAACGTGACAAGAACTGATTCAGTCATGATAAGATCTTATCTTTGGGGAGCTTTTCACACCAAAACTGTTTTCTTTCACTTCAAACTGTGTGTCACACCTCCGTCTGTCATCTCATGAGCTGGCTGAATAAGCATCAGCGTAAAAAAGATTGTGCTTCGTTTCAGCTTGTTACCAAATCTAGAAATGTTCTTTTGAATGTTCTTCACAAAGTCTAAATCGACTTAATGGCTTCTTTTAAACTGAGAGAATTACACCTGTAACTGAATACAGACTACCAAACCTGACAAAATAAATTCAGTAAACTCAAGCCAAGTGAATTATACTGAAAGTGATGACAGGTCACTTTTGTTTTCAGTTCAATTTGACCATTCACTACAACTTATAGAAGCAGCCCACTCTATGTATACAAATGCATCCCAATTGGTATATACTGTAAAACTTCAATTAAAAACCTGCGTAGCCCCTTTTCCTAGCCTGGTGTGGCTGCACATTCTGATGAATAAAGGCCTGTCCCATAAGCCCCTTTTACACTGCCAGATTTTCCGCGAATGTTGCACCGCTTTGCCAGCAAGCTTCGAGCGTTTAGACACACAGAGCTGGATTGGCGAGTTGATCTGAGGTGACCAATTTTCCACCTGGTAGGGTAGTCATATTGGCGGAACTCATTCAGTTTAAAAAGACCGAGGCAGCCTTCCGCAACCGGAGGGGCTGTTGATGACGCTGCACGTGCAGCCACTGGCGGTGGATAAACAGGAAACAGCTGAGAGCAGGAATTAGCGAGCAGCTAGTAGCAAACCTGACAGACACTGTAAAGATGAGCAACTGGGGAGACGAGGAATTGCGTGCCCTCCTTTCCCTCGCAAACGAAGAGGCCATTAACCGTCAGATGAAGGGCACGGTGAAGGACGGGCCGACTTACGAGAGAATCGCCGAAGGACTGACTAGCCACAGTTTCCCTCCCATGTCACTGGTTACATCACAGGCTGAGCTACACGTTTTGTTACTTGCTCATGTCCCCCATTGCCCCAAAAAAGGCATATTCTGTATAAACAAAATTAGGCAGGCAGCATTTTGCCGCACTCCCCGATTTTGTTTTTATACTGCTAATGCTGAAAAAAGACTGATTGGGCTTTCCTGCAAATTTGCACAATTTCTATCTGAAAAGGGCTATAGAGACACCTGTCACAAATATTGGCCTGTTATTTTAGGGACTAAAGCAAGTAATAGCCTGAGCTATTATTTGAAGTTTTATGGTAACCTGTATAACTGGGAAGGTTGACCAATGCACTGATAGGAGTAGAGAAGTAAAGTAAAGGGAGTAGTCTGCATGAGGATTCAGTATGAGGTGGTGGAAGGGTCACAAATCACAAGACTTTCCCCTGGAAGATCAGAGTTCAGAACCCTGTGACATCAAGCAAGCTCTGAGTTATTTTAGGCTATGTCATCACCATGTTTCTTTCCCTATACCTAACCAAATAACTTTACTTGTCTAAACCTAAACTTCAAACAATGTACAGAACTTAACGTTACGTACATAACTTCAAGATGAGTACGTAACATCCATATAACATCCATTTTGTACGACACATCACGATTTACATCAAATGCCTATATTCAGACAACATACCCAAGCCTTTTTTGCCTAAACCTAACTAAACCTAAACCACAGTGCAGGTTGGAAAGTTGTTGAACGCACTTATATGTGTTGTTCTGGAGGACATGGATGTAGTAGTTCCATTTATTTTGGAGGACCTGCTGTGCGGTTTGTTTGATTTTTTTACAGTACACTGTCAGACTTAACTATCCTGAGAAGTCCACCAAACAGACATACAGTATGTTCGGGATCAGCTCTCAAACATCTCCTGACTTGTTCAGACCTTCAGTCTGCTCTCTCCTGGACTCTCTGGTCTTCTTGTGCTGTCGGAGTCTGCAGCAAATGAAACAGTCTGTATTTAATGTGGAATTAGACTCAGCAGTGAGTCAGTCAAGGCCAAAATGACGTACATATACATGTATTATATGCTGTATATATATTATTCACACAATTATCTCCATGCTTTACTATTCACCTGTATTTTGTGGTTGTAAAATTCAAGGGTTTCATATAAAGATCACAGTAGATCACCACTCTCACCATGCTATAAAAATATTTGGCCTGATTTCAAACACTTTGCTGGTAGTCCTCACAAGGACTTACACCTTTAGGGTTACTTTAGACAACTTTATGTATGTGATAAAATGATAGTGATTCTGAAGGGAAAAAAGCAGCATCCATACACTGTGTTTTCCCAAAATGAAATACTTTCCATACTAGCAAAGTCTGTGTTAAATCTGCAACATGTTGATTTTGGGATTTAAGTCTTTACATTTGCTAGTGATTCCTGCACAAAACACAACTCCCAGAGACTTTAAACAAAATCATATCTTCAGCTGAGTCTATTAGGGCCATTTGTGACATCCAGACCGTTATCAGCAGCCGCTATCTATTTTCTAAGAGTCTCGCGTTTGGAAACTGGGTCAGCTGAGGGTTACAGATTACAACTGAAAGGTTATAAATGTAAGGTCACACTTAAGTTTTTTGCCCCTTTGTTGCTGAAATTGTTCCACTCTAACTGCTGCATTGTTACTCCTTGAAAACCTCAGGCCACAATATGTTATCTGGGGATAGACTCTAATCTGTTTTCCTTCATGAGAAGCCTGGACTGAATGTGACCACTATCAGCGCGGTCACCTGATTACTGCGAGGGGACGTATCAGAGTGACATTTTAGAGTCAGCCAGGTTAGTCATACCTGGAGTAGCCTAGTGTGTGTGTGTGTGTGTGTGTGTGTGTGTGTGTGTGTGTGTGTGTGTGTGTGTGTGTGCATCTTTGTAGCTGTGGAGACCATATCAGACGGGTGCTCGCCTATCTTATCAAGCCAACTGCTCTGAAGGGACTATTGTGTATGCAAGGTGACGAACTCCCATAGATTCCCACTGTGACTATAGAACAACGACCAGTGTGTGATTGTGTGTGTGTGTGTGTGTGTGTGTGTGTGAGTGTGTGTGTGTGTTGAGCTCATTTAGACATCAACATATTGATGTTATATCATAAAAAGGGTGAACATATCAGAAAAATGCTTGAGTTTCTGCAGCAACAGCTCCGTTATGTGTTCCTTAGCATTGTGACTCACTGATCGAAACTGAAGTTAAACAGTGAGACTTATATATTTAGTACGTGTGTGTGTGTGTGTGTGTGTGTGTGTGTGTGCGTGCGTGCGTGCGTGCGTGTGTGTGTGTGTGTGTGTGTTGCTGCAGACTATATTTCTAAAGCCTCAGGGCACACGGTTGTTGGGCTTGACGTGACAGAGAAGAAAAGGCAGCGACAAATACGTGACAACTCTGACAACACAGGGCCGGGTTGAGCAAGCCAGCGGAGAGACAGACATGCAGACAGCCAGGCAGACAGGTAGACAGGTAGACAGATAGATGGGAGGCCTGGCAACAGGACAGGGGGAGCAGGAGGCCCGGGAAAGGCTGCAGAAACTAAGATCAATAAATTAACTTTTTATTTTCCTGCAGAGCTCAAGAGATGGAACCATCAGCACATCACTCTGTTAGTTAGAATGTGAGCTAACAGCGTTTGATCATATTAAGTCATCATTTGCTCATACTTCCTTTGCTCTTGGTATTATACAGTATTGATTCGGCAAGATTCTATACTTAAGCTGCTGTTTATGAAACTCCTCTGATGTGTACAGGAGGTGATGTGTTTTTTGTTTCCACTTTTTTGGGATAAACAAAACGAGGATCTGATTGGTCAGAGGGAGCTGCCAAGGATGAGAAGAGTAAAGAGGAAAATATTCTGCTTCTACTTTCTCCCTGTTTTTGTTTTGTTGATTTACAGATAGTTTTTCTAGTGCAGGGTCAGAGGTAGGTCAGTCATTTTTGGAGTGGTCCCGGTCTCGCTGTGTGTGTGTGTGTGTGCCGCCCGGGCCGATAGCCTGTGCAGAGGTCTGCTTTGAGGCTCTCAGTGTGATCCTGCCGTGTTTAGTCTACCAGTCCTACATGTCACACACCACAGTCATTTGGTCAGGAGCTGTTTCAACAAGACGCTGCTATTCCTGTAGCAACGCCTCATGAGACAGGTGAAAAAAAAAAAAAGAGTTGTGATTGATTGATTGACCCTGACGAGTCATCAAAGTTAGCAACGTCACTTGTATGATCCAAATATGTCCAGAAAATGATGAACCCTTACATTCTGTGAGATTCTTTAAAAAATATAGCAAAAGCCAGGTGGCCTTATGTAATTTTTTTACATGGGAAATCCTGATAGACATGGTCTTTTATTTATAATTTTGTGAAATTTTGGGAAAGTATTTGGAAACAAACTAAGCTTGTGATAACCCATCCTCATTAAAAAAATACAGATTTTAACACTAAATGTCTGGTGGAAGAGCTTTTATGGTTTGATTAGCTTTTTTTAGATTATTACTGATGGAAAAGAAAAACAAACGCACCATTTCTCCCCATATTTTTTGCCTTTTTAATAAGAAAAATGAAACGTTAATCATTCATATCACATTTAAAACCAACAGAAATAACAACAAAAAACAATATATTATGTCAGCACACTTTCAAAGTTTGAAAAGCTACATAGCTTAAATAAAAGACATTATCTCTTAAACTAAAATATGCTCCACAAAGGACATCATGTGACCTGAAACTTCTGCGTCCTCTGCTAATTATCAGAATAATCCTTCAATAGATCGATACATTGATCTCTTAGCAGATCAGTAGTCATTTGAAGAAAAGGCACTTTTTGGACAGCAAGGGTTATTTGACACCCTTTGACATTGTTACACTGATCCCATTGAGCTGATGCATTGACATTGTAAGGGGGTGTTCCTTAGCATTGTTGTAACACACACAAACACACACTATTAGCCCACCTGGCCAGTGGGAGCTCCATAGTGCAAAGTACTGTATGTAAATCCTCCCATAGTGCATCTCTCCTCCCCTCCACTGTTTTAGTAACTGACTAAACTCCCCCATGCACTGCACCAGCTGTCTGTTATTCAAAATGTTACAGTCTGCCGATAAGCATTTGGTTTTAATGCTCTCTTCTAGGTAACAAAAACATACACGCAACATGGTTTTTAGTTTTTACCACAGTTACTTTGCCTCGTTCCTTCTGGCTGCAGAAGATTGTTTTAGCTTCTATTTCCTCTGTGCTCCAGCGAGGACAAAATGGCTTTTTTTTGTCTTCATATCAACCAAAATAACAAACCAATTTCATGAGAATACAGACTTCATCAGCTACATTTACACTGACAAATGCCTGATATGACAGAAATGATGGACGCACTGTGAAATGCTGTAACACACACACGCACACACACACAAAAAAAACTGTCTCCGTCTGCAGTAACACCTGCCTGAAGCAGTAACCTGAAACTCGCTTCTCCATCTTTGGATTTAAAAAAACCCTCACATTTGGGTTGTAACTGGTCAACAGAGCACTATACAAGATATATTAAAATTTATTCCCTTTATAAATAAATGCAAATATCCTTTTCCCCCTCGCATTACCTCTATTTACATTTTGTACAAAGCCAATTTCACCACGTGCAGTGCTCCTGCGACAGGCAGAGACACAATGTGACACAATCTGACTCCAGTCAAATGTCTTCTTCATCAGTTAAGACTTCTTATCAGCTACATTTTCTGTCCTCTCTATGTAACCAACCAGTCTCCATGTTCTTCATAGTTGGTAAAAGAAAATATAAACTGTTCTTTGGTCCCTCAGACACGGCAGCCATTTTAGATGTGAGTCTCTTCCAGTGGATGTGAGCCAGAGAGGGAGAGGGAAAGAAAGAGGAAGATAGAGAGCTGGGGTGTCCATTTTAAAAAAGGCAGAGAGAAAGAGACGTCTCCATCTTGGCTCACCTCTACAGACAGGTGTGTGTGCTTTGGGGGTGAGTGTCCATATTAGGAAGCGTTGAGCACCGAGCGGCTGTACAGAGTTTGGTAGTAAGCGCCTGAGTCCATGGTGGCTGGCCCTGGGCTGTCGTAGATCTGCTTGGCTCCCACAGGAGAGCTGGTGTAGCTGTTGTAGGCCATCACCTGGTCCTGGTAGGACTTAAGGTCCATCTTCTGCTCGTTGGACATGAGGTTGGTGATGGAGAAAGGGTGGTTGAAGTTGTAGTGGGGGTCCAGGGACTTGAGGGCATCACTCTGTAGGTCCATGTGCTGCTGCATGGTGCTGGGCAGGAGGTGGGTACCCACTAAAGACTGGGAGTGAAGGAGCGGGTTAGAGGAGGTGGTGGCTGAGAGGGACAGGGAGGACGAGGTGGAGGAAGAAGGAGTCAGGGAAACAGGCGGGCTGTGGAGGTGTGAGGAAGACAGCGGAGGGCAGTCTAGTGGAACCAGGGAGTTTCGGGGATGTGGCTGGTCATCAGAGGAGCCTGGGTGGGAGTTGTCTGAGTGAGTGGAGTCAGCTCCTTCTGATCCTCCTGTGGGGCTGTGATCCTCCACCAGGTGATCTCCACCATGGCCTCCTTTCCCTGAGCTCCCTTCCTGGTTCTTGCCTCCTTTCTTTGCCAACTTCTCCTCGATCTTGAAACGTTTCTGGCGTCTCAGGTAGCAGCCATTCTCGAACATGTTGCCAGACTGTGGGTGCAGAGTCCAGTAAGAGCCTTTGCCCGGCTTGTCAGGTGAGCGAGCCACCTTCACAAAGCAGTCGTTAAAGGAGAGCGAGTGGCGAATGGAGTTCTGCCAGCGCTGCTGGTTCTCACGGTAGTAGGGGAACAGCTCCATGATCCACTGGTAGATCTCATTCAAGGTGAGCATCTTGCTGCCGCTCTGTTGGATTGCCATGGTAATGAGGGAGATGTAGGAGTATGGCGGCTTGGCATGGGTCAGGGAGCGTCTGTAGGGCTTTGGGGGAATCTCTTTAGGCCCGGCCCGGCTCAGGGTTGCAGTGGAGGCATATCCCAGCTGGCTCATGGACTGACCCATGTTCTGGTAGTGAGACAAGGAGCCCAGGGAGCCTGGAGCAGCAGGGCCCAGCTGGGTTAGAGGGCCTGTGCTGAGGGACGAGGCCACTGGGGAGAGGGACATGTGGCTGGGCCCGGAGCCCATGGACGCCAGCGGAGAACTGCTGAGGCTGGAGCTCGGGTACGCCATGTTCATGCCTGCAGGGGAGGCAGTGGCTGGGTTCAAATTGATGTAGCTGTTGATGGTGCCCATGGAGCCCATGGAGCCCAGACCAGAGTTCATGGTGCTGGGAGAGGAATACATCTGAAGGAAAAGAGATGCACAACAACATATGGTTATTCACTCACTCAAGAAAACACAGGTGACATACATTAAACAGCAGTTTAATATTTAAATATAATTCACGAATATAATGTTCAATTTTTGGCATTTATAAAACAAACAGCATACATACTTCTGTAGGATTTTAAGTGATATTTATTTTTATTAGTGCACTAAAGTGAATGTTTAAATGTGAAAGTCAAGCGGTCTGACTCTCCATTTTAAAAGTGACTCCTTATCAATGCACAATGAAGCTCTCAGTGCGCAGGGAGAGGACATGGATTTCACACAGCGATGTTAACCTGAAAATGCGTAAAAAGCGCGTCATGGTGCCTCTCGGTTCAAACGGCCTCCTCCGCTGCTTCCGTGGAAAAACAAGCGAACCAAATGATCACTGCTGTGGCTAAAATAGAGGAATGAGATTATTTTCTGTTCTTTTTGTATTTGTCGAAGATGAACAATACCGTGTTATTTATTTTTTGTGAAATCTCTGTAAGAGTAGTTCGTAAAATCCGCGGGGGACACAGGATATCTCGGCCCGTTTAATGATCGCTGGTTAAATATTATCAGACTCTTTCTTCTCAGTAATTTCATCAGGTCGAGGCGAGGTGAGAACTGAAGCTGCTGATGGAATTAACTCTAATTGAATTAGTGAGAGAGAAAAAGTCACGTTACATTTACACCTTATGTGTCGCAACACTCGGGGAGACAAAGGACGAAAGTCTATTCACGAGCGAATAACTTGAAAACATAATTTAGTGAACAACATACAACCCGAATAATTATACTTATATTAGGTATCAATATTTTTTTTAAAAACCAAAAATCGAAATAATATGTTGGTGTGAAAATACCTGTTGTTAATTTGTTTTTCAATAAGTTTTCTCTAATGTTCCTATTAGGATCTTAGCAGAAGAAGAATACATATGGATTGTTTTATTTTATTTTTTATTTTTTGGTGGGCTTTTTTGTCATTTTTCTCCATATTATTATTATCCCCGTAAAACTGTAATGTGCGTCTAGACACTCAGTGCTACTCATCATACACCTACTTAAATTTAATTTAATTCTCATGGTTCCCCGTCAATATTTCCATATGAGTGAGTGATGAATGTAAAAACATTTCTCATTATCTTTTATCATAGGATTACATCTGTTTTTTCTGAGTCCTTCCCAAATGTGCGCAAATAAAATCTTTCTTCTCTTTTTCATCTTCAACAAAAACCTGCGATTTATCCCGCTGCAAACCACGTAAAGAAATGAAAACAATGTAATTGTTATTATTGTTATTTTGTGTCCTTACCTCACTGGCCTCGCTGTAGAAAGTATTCCACTCAGGTAGATCATGTGCTTCCATCTTCACAGAGCTCAACATCCCCAATAGAAGTCTTTGGAGGAGAAAGGCTTATCTAAGACCAGATTTTTTTAAAAATCTTAAAAATAAATAGAAAATCCTTCGCAAAGCTGGAAGTTCTTGGCGAAAAAAGACCAAATGCGAAACTGTCTCCTTTTTTTCTGCCAAGAAACAGGAAGAAAAAAAGCCTAAGTCAAAAATGTGTGAGGAAAAAAAAGTGTGACGCTCTGTTCCTGGAGATAGTAAAGTCAATATTTCTTATTTGTCAGTCATCCATTGTTTCATAACATTAATCTTGTTATTGCTCAGCAGATATTGTCTTTTTCTTCCTCTGGCCCGTTTTTTCTGTCCACGGGGGCCTCGGGACGCAACAGGCAGGCGGAGGTGAAGCGCGCAGATACTGTGAAGCAACTTGGACGTCGTCCACTTATAAGGTGCTGGCGGGTCCCGCCCCGCTCCTGACATTTGAATACCGTGTTGGGATCCAGGAAGGGCCCAGCAAAAAGGCCAATGTGGCCCCCTGGCGTGCTGTATATTGGCCGGAGGCTACACCGGGGCCACCCGGACAAATAACTATCCCAGAATCCTCCAGCAACAAAACTGACTGAATTTTTCTTTTCTTGTTCTTTTCTTTTTCCTTTTCTTGTATTTATGAAAATATAGCAGTAAGGCATTATATGCTCAAAAGTTAACTTACAAGCTATGAATGGACGCGTCTGTTCTATATATAGATGTAGCCTAAGTTGTTGCCCATAAAAAAACAGTCATGTCGCTCCTTGACTCAAAACAACTTGTCCAAATTAAAATGTACTCGAATAAGGTCTCTTTTGTCCTGCAGTAATTGGAGATAAAAATTAGAATACGTCTGAAAAGGTAAATTATACCACTTAATCAAACTAAAATATCAGAATCAGAATCAGAAAAACTTTATTGTCCATTGCAAAGCAGTGGAAATTCGTCTTTGACGTGTCTCACAGAATAAAAAGACAAAGCTTAGAAATACATTAAAAGACATAAAAGACATAAGAGTGTTAGTATAAAGTAACACACAGAAAACTAAGAACACTTGCTGTAGGTGAGTCAAACCCTTACGCTTAATATAATCTGATTTTGCAATAAATAGATAGATAAATAAATAAAAATAACTAGGTATTGAACTATGTTTATTAGGTTGGGGAGTCAGTTTTGTGGTGTGTGTGTTTGCGTGTGTGTGTGTGTGTGTGTGTGTGTGTGTGTGTGTGTGTGTGTGTTGTGAAGCGAGGGGCGTGAAAGTCGTTAATTCCCTTGGCTATCACTTCTCTGGGGCTGTGAACCCTTTAACACATTCGTTGAAGGTTTAATTGGAGCAACCGCCTAAGTAATTTCAGATTCTGGAGTTTGATAGTCAAATACTTTACCGATAGTCAAATACTTTACCGATAGTCAAATATTTTACCGATAGTCATTAAAATAAATCACGTCAATCAGGAAAATATTTGACTATCAAAAGAATAATCAGAATAGCAGTGATCCCAATCAGAAGCATCAGAGAAACCTCCCAAGTTCCCACCACCACATTTAGGAACCTCCCCAGACTCATTCAAACGGACTTTGGCCACATATAGGAATGCCACTGCAACACCAAAAAACCCTAAAGTCGTAAAGGTAATATCAAAACTTAAAGCTAGTAATAAACACGTCAAATCACTTTCAGTTTCTTGGATGCGCCTGCGCGCAATCTGTGCGTAAATGTGGCTCGGTAGACTGTGAGAGGCCTCCTCCCCTGAGAACTTTTTTGTTTCTCCAAAGAGGCATACGGGACCCGACGCCACAGAGAAATACAATAAATCATGTAATCCTGGTGTAATGCATAAGGCCGGACTCCTGTGTTGTGGAATACACATCGGCCTCGGTGCAGACGGAGGCCTGTGAATGTCAATGCCTCTGCCTAATGGCCAGTCAATGGAGATGTAATTGATGCGCACCCGGGAGGTCGACAGGATTAGACTGTGAGAAAAGGTCCCAAGGAGCTAAGAAATAACAGGAAGGTAGGCTACATGAGATGTGCCAAAATACGCAGAAAATGTTTTAAAATACCAGATTCACTGCCGACCATTGTGGGCTTACGTTTTATATCTGTGCAGCTTTGTTTGACACCAGCAGATATGATGGATCTCCAGCGTCCGCCTGATGGATATGTCGCCTCCACGAAAACTGGCACTGATGATTATATTTCTTTAATGATCAATCACAGGTCGAGTAAACTCTCAGCCAGTCATCATGTTTCCCACCGTCATATTTCAGCCACGGTTCTGTGTGATATTGTCAGTCAGACTCTCTGCGGGCCACCGCCAGTAAAGACTCAGCGATTATCGCCTGTTTGCAAAACGCTGTCAAATCGATTAACACGTGGGACGAGCTCACACCTCAGTGTCTGTAATGATGTAATTAAGCCTGAAAGAGATGATCTTTTTTTCATCTGCATGATGATATAGTTGAAGATAAAAATGGTAAGTAAGTAAACTGTGAGCCTCTGATAAAAACAGTTTAAAAAAGGATCGACACAACCATATTATGTCTAGTTCGGTGCTGTTTATGGTAAATATCCAAATAGGGTTCAAGTTTGGTGTAAATATAAATGATTTTAAGAAGTAGATAAAGTCTATTTTTGAATGATTTTCATCTAAATAACCATCACATGAGAATAAACAAGCACTCATCCACTCCATTTTATTCTGCTTTACACTTCTGTATTCAGTCTGACAGCAGCAGCATTACAAGAAACCAAAAGTCTTTATTCAAACACCAAACAAAACTCCTCCAGAAAGTTTCAGCTGGAAAGATAAATAGATCTAAAAATCAAACATGATACATAAAAAGATACTTTACACTCAGGGCTCCTTGTATTTGGGTTATATTTGGATGGTGATTAATATGTGGGATATTTTAGACATACAATTTATTTAGCTGAAGCTTTTAACCAAAGCTTGCAATAAGTGCGTTTAATCTCGTTGCCTTCAAGTACCTGTGGGAAATCCGAAGTCCTGTATTCCCAACAGGACTTCGAAAATCGAATAGTTTTAACTAGAGGTTTTTTCAGTAGTGGAATCGTCCCTATGCTATACTTATTTCCAACGACTGCCTTATCTCTCAGTGTGCTAATAATACCAGATGCGTTCATATGAATGCTCTGTGACCTGGTTTATTTACTTGTGTCACACACTTGCTGAGGGCTGAGCTCTGTATTTCGGCCATGATGCATCAAGTTTCCAACCCTGTCTCTCAATAAGCACCTTTGATAACCTCGTATTTGCAAATAAAACATTGTGAAAAAAGCATTTTTGATTGGTGTAATGCTCCTTTAAGATCCCATTTTCCCCCCAGCACACATTTAGCCATCTCCTCTCTGCAGGCCGTTTTTCATTCCAATGGACCCTCCATCGTCCATTAACACCTCTATAATTGGTTTAACAATAGCTGACACTAATGGAGGAAGCGACAGATCGGCCTACCAGGAGCGCCCTCCTCCTCCTCCTCCTCCTCTCTTCTTCACTACAAAATGGGTAGCTTCATCACTACGAGTTCTTCACTTTACTTAGGATGCTTCAGAGCAGCAGTTGTTCATTCAGGCAGACTGAGGTCAAAAGCGTAAGAGCGCCATCTTGTGGCCGATAGTAAACAGAGAAGATTTGCATTCAGAGTTTGAAGAGAATCTGATTCTCCACAGTCTGGAAAGATGTTTTTTCTGTTAGTAATACTGAATGGCTCTAATAGAGCTGAAAACTGTTAAGCAAATTCAATTAATGTGAGTCCTCTCACAGACATTAACTGCTTTTACAGAACATGGAGTTAACTTGATGTGAATGTTTGACACAAGCCTGAATGTTGAATTTCTTTATAACTAGGTTGAATCTACCTGAATGCCAAATGTACACGTTGGAGCTGCTAAACTGCAGGCAGCTGGACCACGATCAAGACTTTAAAGGTCCGGTGTGTAGGACTTTGGAGGATATATTGGCTGAAATGGAATATTTTTTCTAAGAAAGTCTCCTGAAAAATATGAATCATCATGTTTTTATCATCTAAGAATGAGCAGTTAATGTCGACATAGGAAGTTGGTCCTTGTCCACAGAGCTCACCATTTTGCAGTAGCATGTTTCTACAGTAGCCCAGACAAACCAAACACTGGCTCTTGATAGAGAGTTTGCGTTCTGTTGTTAGCAGCCCCTCTGCGATGAACAGTGTTGGAACACGAAGCTGCTTTATTCAGTGTTTTGACCAGTTTAAATCAGGGGTCAATTTGTTTTGGAAATGAAGAGACCTATGCGGATAATCCCACTCCTGGTAAAAACCTCCAGAATGTATACATCTCAGGGCCTCAAAGAAAAAAGGTGAGCACACATTAGCAGGTGATGGGCTAACAGCATGTTGGCGACAAACCAAACACTAAATAAATCAGTGTTTTTTAAATTTCATTTTTATTTTTGGTACCAGTTTTCATCACCTGGTCTATTTGTTGTGGAGAGGAAGAGACCTCTTCAGATAATTTGGCTCCCACTTAATCCTCCTGAACAATGAACACTGAAGGAATCCTAACTCAGAGTTTGTGCTTGTCACACAAGTGAAGTTTCAGCTGGTTGCAATCTGCATTTCTTACCGCTAGATGCCAATAAATCCTACACACTGCTCCTTGATGGTTAACCTCGTGGATGAACTGTTCTTAACACAAAAAGGCTGTTAAATATTTTCAATTATTTTCCACAATACTTGTAATAAGATCAAATCTGTTAGTTACTGTCCTGATCCTGAAACAATATAGTGAAAATGGAGCAAGGCTTACTGCAATGTGGATGCAGAAATATCTTCTACCTTAAAACACTACACCCCACAGACATCAATAAAGAACTAGATATGACCTGTTTTCTTTACCAGCGAGTCCAGTACCCAGTGTACAAGCTACCACTTATCTGTGTATATCAATATGTGTATGACAATGTGTCAGCGCTACAGATTTTTTTCATGTGTGTTCATTCAAGCTATGATGACTGACTGAGTAACCCACATATAAGGTGACTCAATGTGCATGCCTCATGTTGCACTGAGGAAAGTCCAACATGGACTGAAACCTGTGGGCTTCTGCTTTTTGCACAGCTCTGCACATTATTTCACTGTCTGCATGGATGTAAGAAAAAAGCATTTAAAAATCCAGACTCTAGCTTGAATCTCTTTTGTTCTTTGTGTGCGAGTCCTCTTTTGCTGCAGCAATCAGCTGAATTTACCACAGGTGGATTCACATCACAACCAAAGAGATCAGGAGAAATGGGAGACATCTGAGCTCAATTTCAAATGTTATAGAAAAGGGTCTGAATACTTACGTCAGTGTGATATTTCAGTTTTTTTTCACAGGTTTAAGTTTAAGTTTTTTTGTCTTAATTTTGGTTGCAAAGTTGTTAAAATCCATGTTAGTGAGCACTTCTTCCCTTTTCCAAGCCTCAGGATAGTCACAGTAAAAGGCCACTCTAAAAGGTACCGTTTTATCTTGAAAAAGACATTTATTGGGCTTTCCACTGACTAGTGCTACAGAATTGCATTTCTTGGTCACACATACCCTTAAGAATTAGTCAGTCATGATATCGCTGTGCATGCCAACTGCCATCAGTAAAATGCACCTGTGTTCGTTGTCCTTAGCTTTTGCCAGCCCAAACTGTAACCATTGCCTCCGCACTGCAATATTAGCATTAGCAAACTGCTCACCCACCTGTTTCATCATACATCACTTTCTGTGTATACTCTATAATTCCATCTACAACTGTTGTCATGTACCCAAATAACAAACCCTGGGTGACTAAAGAACTCAAAGCTGTAATCAATAAGAAGAAGTTCTGGCACTGGTTCCCTTCAGGACTGTGTTCTTTCACCATTACTTTTTATCATATACACAGACATGTTAAATTCTCCAATGACACCGCCCTGCTGTCTCTTCTTCTGGATCCAAAGTTGGATCATGGCTTGGTTTTAAATGATGGTGCAATGACAACTTTTTGGATCTTAATGTAACGAAAACAAAGGAGTTGATGACTGATTTTAGAAATAATAGTGCAAAGCCAAAAAACAGCCTGATACATGGTGAACCAGTCCAAATTGTGGAAACCTATAAACATCACATTTGACTCGCATCTCAAGTTCGACAAGAACAGTCACTTGTCAAACAGGGACAACAAAGAATCCACCTGATGCGGAAGCTCAACTCTTTTAGTGTTTCGAAAACCATTTTATGTTCCTTTTATCGTTCTTTTATTGAGAGTCTTCTAACATTCTCTTTTATCTGTTAGTTTAATGGTCTGTCTGTGAAGGACAAGAACAGTCTGAATCAGATAGTCTCCTCCAAGATTATTGGAGTCCAGCTAACAGACCTGAGTGTGCTCTGGAAGAAACGTGTGGTCCAGAAAGCAAAATGCATTATGAAGCAGGGAGACCATGTCATGTCCAGTGGATTTAATTTAATGCCCGCAGGGTGGCACTACTATGAGGAAGGCACACCCTGAGGAAGACAAATCACTACTCAAACTCTTTTATTGCTTCAGTTATCAGGCTGATGAATGCCAGTTTTAATGAGCAGGGTTGTGCTTTGTTGCTTTATTTATTTATTTATTCTCTCACCCATTTATTCATTCTTTTTATTTATCGAATACTTATTTAGCTATGCTTCTTTGCACATGTACAAGGTATTGCTGCTGTGAAACCATTAGCTCAACTGATCCACTGACAATTGAGAGTTGAGTGATAAAAGTTGTATGTCTATGAATGACAACTAGCTGTCAGGTCAAGACCCTGGTGAGGATGAGTTTCTCCGAGACAGTTTCTGAACGTTTGTGTCGAAATTCTTTGGTAGTGCAAACCAGTTATTGCATCAGTTGCCCAGGTGGCTGGTCTCAGACAATTTTGCCGGTAAGGACACTGTGAAGATCTTAAACTGGTGTGGTTACACATGGTCTGAGGTTGTGAGGCTGGTTGGATGTACTTCCAAACACATGGGAAATGACATTGGAGACAGCTCACGTAAGTGACATGAACATCAGTTCACAGGCAACAGCTCTGGTGGACATTTCTGCAGTCAGCATGCCAACGTCATGCTCACTCAGAACTTGATCCATCTGTGGCATTGTGCTGTGTGATCAAACTGCACATTTTAGAGTGCTTTTTTTTTCCTGTGCAGTAATGCTGCTGTTTAATCAGCATCTTGGCGTGCCGCACCTGTCAAGTGGATGATTTTTCTTGGGAAAAATTGAAGTGCTCACTAACACAGATTTTCTTTCGCTTAAACCTGTTAAACATGGGAGCACACATATTTAAATTTTTGTTCAGTGTACAAGACTACAAAATCAATCCTCCAGTTATGATTAAAGAATCAACTTAGCTGGATGAGAAATAGCAAGATGTTACCCTGGATTTATTAGGCAATATTCAGAGAATGTGCTACAGAAAGTTTGTGTAATTAGAAAGTCATGACAGTTTTTGGAATGTCTTGCTTAGTGACATTAAAACAAATTCTCAAGGTATTTTACATGATTTAATCTCAGTGGTGAAACTCAAGAAACAGAAAAAGGAGTACAAGTTTCCATCCCATTTATTCCTGGTTTCTATTTTGTACATAAAGCTGCAATAAAACCAACAGATCTAAAGATGAAACATAAATGACAAAAAGAGAGATGTGAGGAGAGACCATATCGAGACAATAAATGGCTGCCGACTTTACAAAGGCTTCGGATGAAAGCAAAAGCCGTCTGATGGTGATTGAAGGGAAACAGATTCAGGTTAATCATTGACTAGACAATAAAAAAGCCATTGCACTCCGACTTCCCCTGAGGTTCCCAGACACACAAACAGACGGTAAACATTTTAAAAAGGCACTTAACAAGGGATTGCATGATGTATCAGTGCATATTAAACTTAAATTCCACTTCTTCAAAGACATTTCTCTAAAACAGACCTGATCTGTGGGATATTCTCTTGATATAGAAGGCTGACATTAGTACTTGCTGCGTACTATAGACCTTTACTATATATGAAATCCCATACGTACAGTAGACCACATGGGCCTGTAAACTGTAACGGCTTGATGAAGACAGCCGGCTAAGACCTGGCCAAAAAATATAGCAATATTTTCTTTTCCCCCCATGAAACATTTACATCCAGAAACATCAGTTTGGGCGTAAAATTACCTTTGGTTTGTCTGTGCTTCTGTACTGGCAAGTACATACTGCACATAAAGAGAGAATCCACTAAAAAACGTATTTGTTGGATGTTGGATTTTTGGAACATTAAATCCCTACACATTGCTTTGTAACTGACAAAGAGAGTTTGGATTAGATGTACAGTATGTATGGTCATCCACATTTGTTCCACTGACATGAATGGAATGCTGGATATATAAACAGAGAGCAAAATAAACAAACTGTGAGGTTAAGATTAATTTCACCATCTGCAAACTAAAAATATTCTTTTGACCGTAAAAAGTACAGTTCCTACTCCATGAAAGTGCCAGGCGATAAAAAGTCTTGTCTCTATTTTTGGGAGAAACAAATTCATGACCAATAATAAACCTTTTAGGATTATAGAGGGACATTTCTGCTTTTAGGTGGATTCTCACTTTAAAAACAAAAGGTTTAAGAAATGATACACAATCGTTTAATTACATATTCCAAACTGTTGCATATACTAGGACTAAGGATTGCACATACTATTATAGATCTATACAGTATATAACATTTAACATTCTAGTATAAAATATAGTCCTAGGCCTATCAATAGATATCTTTCATATACATTCAGGGTAAAGCGTAGGCTGGGCTGGATCTTGTATGAAAGCAACATTTAAATACAGTTAAACACAAGAGTCTCTGGCTGGTCAATGCTTTGAAAGATTAACTGGTTGTTTCTACACATTCTCCTCTCTCTGAGTCAGTCAGCTTTATTTAAGCGGAAAAAAAAGAAATGCGCAGAAAAATGACACTACTGGCATCCTGTCCAAATCTCATGTTTAGTTGTTTAAGATTTTTCTTTTTGTTTAAAAAAACAACAACTGATTGTGCGCCAGGAAAGGAATTCAGTCATCAAACAATAAAAATAACAATTCTGTATTTCAAATTTAAGGTACACTTTTTCATCATAAATGCCAATTTTGTGTTATGTAAATTGTATTTGTAGAAACACAAATATTTCATTTAGACGAAGCACTGGCAGAGAAAATGGCATTTTGTCCGAGACAGTTAAGTTCCAACTTCTTTCGAACAGCCTGTATTTTTCTGCCAACAGTCTGATATCTGACCTCCTTCTGCATGCTGCCGGCCAACAGTTTGTTCATCAACGAGAAAGATATGGAACAACCGTGGTCACTGTTTTAGTATTTCAACATTTGTGTTGGATTTGTAAAAAACAAACTTTTGTGCTTCCCCGTGCAAACACAATACTGAATGTACTGTTACAATAAACACTGGACCATGGCTACTTTCTGTGAGTTTAAGAAGGGTAATATAACCAATACACACTGGGATTGCTAACAAGCTACCATTTGTAGCGATGCTTGCTACCTTTAGCAAATAAAACCAATGACAATGATAAATTAATACAATGGTGGCCCTATAGAGAAATTGAGACATTTCAGTAGTCCTGTTCACACTGTTTTCTGTCAAGGTGCTATTGATAATGTTAGCCACTAAATGTCACACTCCACACTCAAGTCACGCTGCTGTAGCTCGAAGCACAGGTGGTTGCCAATTTGTTGCACAGATTGCTTATTTCATGTTGGAGTGGAGTGAGACTTAGACAAACTCAGTCATGTCAAATGATTTTTGAAGATTTTGAATTCCAAGAATTTTTTGTTAAAGAGAAATGAATTATTTTGCAACATGTTAGCAATATAGTATACATATTAGCTTTACATTTAGATTACTTTGTGCAGAGGGGTTTCAAGATTCATGTAACGTAAACCAGCCAGTAAAAGGGCTAACTGTTTGTGTCATATGGCTATTGTTACCGAATTGTCATAATCAAGCTTAACAAGAGTCAAGCTGTATAGGTATCAGAGTGAGTTTGTTGGATCACTTGACAGCTCGGTGTTGGATGTAAGCTGCTGTGTTAGCTAGTGCTAGTGCTTTTTTGTAGAAAAGTGAGACAATCATGATGAAAACGGGTGAAAACTATGTGCTGCTTCAGCCCATTTATTTCCAGCTGCTAACTCCAGCTAGCCAGCAGTGCTAATGAGGGCATAATCAGTTGTTTCAACTGGCACAACTAAAACGAACTCTACAAAAAGTAGCCATTATTCAGCTGCTGATGGGCCCTGATTATCTGATTCCAACAGTGCATCATAAAGGCAATTTTAGGTCCAATAATGCTGATAAAATTGGGTGGTATGAGTTGCTGTAGTCAAGACCTGTGTAATGGAGGTTTTAGAACTGTGGGTCTCTGTGTTGCTTCTCTTCTGGATCTTTCAGAGCTCCCTTGCAGACGTCTTCTTCTGGTATGTGACATGACTCTGGAGTGATAAACAGCAAATGCAAATACACAACATGAAATCACAGAGTAACGTCCCACCATATCAAAGCTGTGTAGTCTAGAAAGGACAAATCTAGTGGGACCATAAAATGTATATGAAGACAGATGACATGACAGCTCTTCGAAAGGTGAAGCTGAATCGACCGCCACCTGGTGGCTGGCTGCAGTGTAGGTCATAAAGCCGGCCCTCTCTGTTTGCTGATAGAACATGGGCCAAACCTAGGGTAGTTTTTAAATCACACTGCTGTATGTTCTAGTGTTCATTTTTGTGATAAGTTTGGTTTTACTAAGTCTTGTTAATTGGTCAGACGGGTATATGGGTGAGAAACTTGATACCGCAGAGGTCGCTACTGCGCAGACTCTGGCTCTAAATGATGTCAAGATGTGAGATGATGTGAGAACAAGATGGCAGCGGCTGTATCTGGGATATTTTAGCTTCACTTCTGTACCGTCTATCTTTATGTAAAAATAAAATAAAAGAAATGCTGTTCAACTTCAGTTAAAATAATTTATGTATTTAACAGATAATTATTCATAAACTTCCCTGTCAGATCCTCAAGCTATTGTCAGAGCGGACTGACAAAAATATGGCAAATGCATTACTTGAAGGTGAAGCAGACTAGGTGCTTTCTTGTAAATTGGTCTCACAATGCAAAATGCAGTCAGACTTCAAACTATGTGTGCTCAGATGTCTGTGGACCTGCCTGTTGCTGTGTTGGGTCCTGGTTTCCATGGAAATCATCATCACGTCTCTCTCTCTTTCTTGACGGTGACATCTCCACTGGCAGCTCCGGCTCCACTGGCAGCTCCGCTCCCCGCTGCAGAAGCAGCTGCAGCTCCAGGGCCAGGCCCGTTCCCGGCTCCAGATGCAGCAGCTGATGGAGGTCCTGCTCCAGCAGTGCCCAGAATAGTGGAGACTTCTCCCTGCATGAAGGCCCATGGGGGACTGTTTGGAGAGTTGTCTAATGGACAGCGCTCTCCGCTGGGGCAATACACCTCCCCATCACCTCGCCGGCTCTGGATGTATACTCTGGTGCAGGGAAAGCAGAACCTAAATTTGGTAGAGGGAGAGAATACGTTATTAAAATTATCAGTGAGTTGTTAACTTGTAGGGATATTAACAACTAATGCTTATTTCAGTAATAATCAATTACTTGTTCAAGTGACTAAAAGGTAACAAGTAATAACAAATGACAAGAGCCTTAAGTACAGTCTGACACTGACCACTTGGTCTGACTAAAAGGTCAAATACAGAGCATTGTATTCATGGAAAAGTGAATCTACAAATTGTTTAAGGCTATACACTATACAACACTACCTAAACAACACAAAAACACAGAAAACACACAAACCTATGGCCTGGCACTGATGGACACTGAACAAAGTGTGTGTCTTCCAGCCTCTCATGACACAAGGTGCAGGACAGAGTGTTTCCGGTTGAATGGGTGTTGCTGCCAGACGCTGACCCCAGCTCAGAGGCACCACTGTGGGGTAAAGCTGCAGCTGTGGTGGCAGCCTCTGCTGAGGTGCTGGATCCCAGGGGCTCCCCTCCGGACCTCGCGGTTAGGGGGCGTGGCTGCCTGGCTGGGGATGAGGCAGGCTTTGGGCTTGTCTGGCTTACACCTCCAGCCAGAGTCGAGGACGAAGAAGGTAGCCCTGTACTTTTGCTGGCGCTGCTGCCAGCCAGAGCAGTGTGGACCTGCGTCTGTATCTTGGGCTGATTCTGGGATGAACTGAGCTCTCGCTCCAGCTCCGGAGTGATAAAAGGGGCCATCCCCATCCCTATCCCCAGCTGCCTGCGGCTCATCTCAGCCAGCACCGGGGCAGGGAAGATCATGGGGCTGCTCATAGGGGCTGTCCTGGCGGTCAGACCCGCCGGCATGCCCGCAAGTAGCCCATGGGGAATGCCTGCAATACTCTGAGTTACTAAACTAGGAGGGATGGCAGCGCCGAGCATGGGTCGTCGGCTGCCACTTGGACTCTGACGGTTCACTTCTTGAGGCGGCTGGCCGTCACGGTGCAGCCCGTTGGGCGGTACACGAATAGCTGACACGGTACTTTCTCCTCTTCCTCCCCTTTCGTAGCGGTCCGTGTGCGGCCTGCCTCCGTCCGCTGAAGCATCTCCTCTGCCAGATGTGCCGTGTTTATTGGACGAGGGACCAGGTGATCTGACGTTACCGTCCTGCATCCCGTGAGTCCGTTTTAGCTGTCGGGCACTCGCTATAAGGAACTCAATCTGATTAGCTCCTTCGTAGTTCACGCAGCCACGGCAAACTACTTCACTAAAGTCCCACACCACAGTCCACGGCATCTTTGGCAGGTCGCACAGGTAGCACCACTGGCGCCTGGAGGAGGACGGGGACGACATGGCTGGCCAGCTAGCTAGCTAACCTGAGCGGGTTTAACGAGCCAGCTAGCTTGCTAACGTGCTAGCACACGTTAGCTAGGTTAACCTATTTAGCTTTGACAGGTGCACGCCCTCTCTTTGCAAACGACTTTCCCCTTTAACAGGTTTCAAACCGCTTTAGAAAAATGTTACACATCCTACGGATACAAAGTAGATCAAACTTATGGGTTGCTTTAGCTCTTTTTCAATATGTTTGTTTTGTTTACCCACTCCGGCCTGCTCTTGTCTGCTGTCAACTGTTTCCCCGACGGACACTAGGACGTTACGTAACCTTGCGAGGTGTATTATGGGTATTTCAGTTTTCTCATCTAGATTTTTACTCGCAAACCAACTCACCGTGCCTGGGTTTAAAACTACAACTAAAACTGGCACGGAAATGATGTCAAGATAGGTCAGAGTTCATTTAGTGTCAACACATGTGCGGCCGCCGTAGCCATGCGTTTTGAGGAAGAAATCTTTTAATTTGGGTAGTTCGTGGTTATTTGTAAGAAATAAAAATGCCTAGAGATATATCGTCGTCATCTAGCGAAGACGAAGAGGACAATAATGCTACAGAATCACACGAAAAGCAAAAAGAAACCGGTAAGCGTAACTTACGCATATTGGCTGCACAAAGCTAACGTTAGTGTTAGTTGGTAATGGTTAGTTCAGTTACACCGGCCCCGGCATTTTTTAACTGAGAAATACAATGCAGGCATGTAAATACACAGCAATTGGCGGTGACTGGCTGAGCCCCATATTGATAGGAATGGCGTCTTTATTTTTATTTGTTGAATCAATAAAACAGGAAAATATTGTCTTGTGTAAAATAAATAAATAAATATATACATATTAAAGTAAAAGGCATTTGTCAAAGCCTTGGTCTTGTGTCGTCCAATATTAAACAACAATAATTAAAATGTTGTTGTTATTAAAATGTGTTTTATATCTATGTAACTATTTGGCACCAAAGAAATTATTTTGTAGAAGCGGTACACACAAGTAAGATGATATTGATCCAGTGAAACATGAGCACACACAGTTTTTGTTCAGGTATTCTTTCTCGGGGCTGTTGTGTGTATTTCTTATGCTCTGTGTTATTTTATTCATGAAATGATGAAGGCGTGCTGCTGTTTGGATCCACAGATAAGAAGGCCAGCAGGTACCAGTGTCCTGCTGACTTTGTGTCTTTCCACCACAAGCCCTGCAGCAGCACTCTCACAGAGAGTCTGAAGAACAACAAGAATGAATTATGGCTCATCAAAGCTCCTGCCAGCTTTAATCCAGAATGGTGGGTGCGGTCTTTCTCCTTTCGCCTGTTTCCTTGTCTCTGTCTCAAACGTAAAGAAGAATTCATGCAATTAAGTATTTTCTTAATGGCATTTTTGTCTTGTATACATTTATTGGGTTAATCTAAAATTTTGCATACATCGATCTACCAAAGCTTAGTAGATTTGAATATATACAGAATTTGAAATGGTAACTACATACGTAACTGCTTCCACCACTAATGCCAAATAATAAATCTGTTGATGTCAGAGAAAAGATTAACATCACAGAATTTACAAAAATGAAATCATACTTTAGCTCCAGTGTATCACTTCTTTTGTTCCCACAGTTCAGAGGCTGCATAATTTGCACTTAACTGTAAAGCCTAGCTGTGGCTGCACATTACAATTTCAGAATAATAGTAAACGCTAAAACAAAGCCTATGAGTAGTACAAGTTGATAAGAGTCATTATGTCAGTGAAGTGACTCAGTAATGTCAGTTACAGGACAATATGTATTAAATGGTGGAGTCTGTCATTGTACACCAACACACTTTTTGTCAAATGCAGTGAATATCTCCTCATGGTCAACTAGCTGTCTGTCCTGTGTGTGCGCAGAAAAAAAAAATAAGGTGTTTATACACAGCCCTGGCTCTGTAAGTGGGAAACAAACAAAGTAACTCGGACTGAGACACACAACACTTTCGTGCTGTGCTCATGCACATGACAGGGGAAAGGCCATGGATGTATAAATAAAAAAAGCAGTGGGAGCGAGAGGGACGATAAAACAGAGCTTCTAAAGGAGCATAGGAGGGGTGTACTTGTTTGATTGTTAAGTTTAAATATCAACAATCTTTCTCCAGAAACACACACGACACCTTTAAAGTTTGCTAATATTTGGGCATTCACATGGCTCACTGGGTGGAGTCCTTACTGCAGTGTGTTTGAGTCCAGCCTGGGCCCTTTGCCCTCTGTCTCCCCTGCCTTTCCTGTCTCTCTCACACTATCAGAAATAAAGCCGAAAGGAAAAGAAAATCTTATTATCTTATAATCTCTCTAAAAAAAATTTAAAAACCTAAAAGTTTGCTGATGTTAGTTAAAGTTAGCCATCATAAACAACTGGTCATACTAGACCAAGAAAGACTTTATTTACACATTTTTATTGTTTATTAGTTCAGCTCTACATTTGTAAGTGTGAGAATGTGTCATTTTTCTCTCTAAAGTTACATAGTTTATCTTTAAACACCTCTGCAACAATCTATGTCGCAGCACAAGAAGTAAGTCAGACTTATGTCTGTTGGGGCCAGCAGGTGGAGCTCGAGATGGGCTTCATGCTGAAGCTCCAGAGAGCTCCCTCAAATTCAGTAGCAGTCTTTGAAAATTATGTCATTTGGTTTAAACTTTTAAAGTTCAATAAACTTTTTTTTCCAAGCAGGCTTTGTGAGAATGATGTCTAACCTCGACTCTCCTCCCTCCATACAGTTTCAGTGGCATCAAGTTGCCCCTCTCAGGTCTCCAGACCCTGAAGGTTCCTACCGCTGCAGGTGGAGCAAAGACTGGAGGTGGCCAGCAGATCTACAGCATCCTTGCATCCACCCATGGTACCTCGGATCTCTGCCTGCTCACCAGGGACAAGCAATCATCAGATACCATGGTCTTTGGCCCCAGTTTTTCAGGTCTGATGAATGTGTGTGAGAGCTATGGAGACAGCAGCACCAACCAGGCCCCTCAGGTCATCCCCGCAGCTCCAGCACCCTCCATACCGCCGGGGCTGAAACAGCGGTTTCACCCGTTTGGCAGTAAGACCCCCACTCTGACATGTGTGGCAGAGAGTGAGGTGGATGGAGCCGCCTTTGGGCCCTCGTCTGCAACTCTGCGCCCCTTGGTAGTCAAACGATTTGTGGAAGAAACATGGCAGGAGGAAGAGGATGTGGAAGAAGGGAGGAAAAAGAAAAAGAAGAAAAAGAAAGAAAAGCGAATAAAGACAGAGCGAGAAGAGGAGGTGGAGGAGGTGGTGAGAGTGAAAGAGGAACCTGTAACAGAAGTTCAGGATGACCTGATGATGGAGCTCCCCCTCCAGGAGGGCGATGTTTCAGAGGAAAGGAGGAAAAAGAAGAAGAAAAAGAGAGACAGGGAGCGAGAGGAGGTGGAGGAGGGCATCGAGCCCAGTGTCACGGTGAAGGAGGAAGAGGTAACAGTGAAATGTGAACCAATGGACCCTTTGTATGGTGATGTAGTGGAGGGCTCAGGAAAGAAGAAGAAAAAGAAAAAGAAAAGCAAAACTGATGACGAGTAACCTGTCGTCACTTTATTGTTTTGTTTATTGTCGACCATATGAACTTGACTGGGAGCCATTTTACTCCTAATTTACTCCAGTGTATTGATAGATTGCATAATGAGAGGCTTGCTTTGGCAGGACATTCCATCCAGAGAAAAGAACACATCCTGAATCAATTGAACACTTACACAAATTATAAAATGGATTCATCCCAGCGTCTTAAAGGCCAACGTTCCCTCTCATTTTGGGCTCAGAAAGTGACAGTTTTACACACAAAGAATGTGTGCAGCCGCAGGCATCTATGAGTGCATGGATAATAAGAGTGTACATGAGGGGAGCATCTCTGTGTTCTGCCAGTGTCTGTCAAGTTGTGGTAGATTTTATGGGATTATTCTCACACTGTGTTGCGGCGTTTGTGTACATATTTACACAACTCTGCTGGTAATGTTGCTGGTTTGGAGGTGATGTAAAGACAGTATAATGGTTCACTGTCACGTCATGTTAGTTTTTTTGTTTTAAAGGATTTGAGTCTCATGTATTGGAGAACAAGTGATTTAAAATAAACTCCTAAAGTGATTAAAGGAAATGAAACGAAAATGAAAAAAACATGTTTGTGTTTTTGTCCTGCAGTCGACTCGTGCATTCTAACATTTTCCTCTCATGCCTTTACAGAGCAGTGGCTTCATCCAGAAGGAATGAAATTTGAAGTTGTGTTGTAACTCAGACCACAGCTTATAAATTGCGCAACAACAGGAAAGTGTCCGATTTATAGATCTGTAGTTTTCTAATGATCTCAAGTTTTAGGTGGAAGTCATGTCATAGGAAAGGCAAACGTTTTCACTTAATAAATTACAGAGAATCTGTTGTGTGGACAAATATTTCAGTTTGAAAAATTATTATTATTTTTTTTAAATTTAACATACAATGTTGTGGGCTATTGTTTAAAAGAGTGGTTCCCAATTGGTCGGTCATGATCCAAAAGTGGGTTGCTGGTCCACTCTGAATGGACTGCAAGTCACTCAACTTTATTAGTCGAACTAATGACTAAGGAAAAATCTGGAACCCGTGGCTGGACCACTTGGGGACCATTGGTTAAAAATAAATTTGATAATAATCCCCAAAAATGTAAAATGCCAATGGAAATAAGTTGCTTGTACTATTAATTTTAAATCTATTGCTGTGCTGCATGTCTGTTGAAATGTCATTAGTATCACGAGATACACATTGATATTATGCACATTGCTAGTTTGCACCAGGAATGTCTACCAAGGGAATTAAGTTAGCAAGTGCTAAGAGGTTACTTATCCATAAATGCCTGGGAAGTGCCAGCTTGATAATGTATGGCTTTAGATTAGATTAGATAAGATTTAACGTTATTGACATTGCACATGTCACAAGTACAGAGCAACGAAATGCAGATTGCATCTAACCAGAAATGCATAAGCAGTAATTAAATAACATATTTACAGGTTAATATACAGGGTGGAGGGTATGAATGATAAAATATATATATACATATATATGAGTATACATGATCCAAACAGTATGTACAGTAGTGCAAGAGATTGGATTACATTTTATACAGAATTAAGCGCTATAATGTAGCTACAGTAGTGGGTGATAGTCCAGAGGTGACATAGGCCTCTATTCTGTAGAACAACAATACAATACATGGCTCAAGAGAGGCAGATCCTGACCGCACTGGATGTAGGATCTGCACCACAAAGTTTGACGTTTGCAACATGGACGAAGTTGCTCTGGTTAGCCATGCTAATGGGTTAAAGCGTCCAATGATTGCTGTATAGGGCTACCTATTTTAAACTACTTAAATAAAGTCATGGAAATGTGGTAAAACATTATGTTAAACATATGGAAAAGTGTTGATAATCTATTGGTAAAAATGTGCGGGAACCCTGTAAATATGAGATGGTCATGTCACCACTGATGCAATGAAGTTTCTCCCTGATTACAGCTGTAGGAAAAGTTTAAAAATCAGATGAAATTGTATCTTCTGTGCACATTAAAATCAGTGAAGTGTTTTGTGTTTGGACCCGCTGTTCAGTAGGTCCAGTGCAGAGTTTCATGATGATCTTTGAGATCTTTTCAGTGGGTTTTCATCTCTGCCACGACTGTGCTATAACTATGCAGGAAACTCTTCATGGCTATAATTTGTTGGCATGCTAAAAGTCATACTTAAATAATACTGCATGTCAGCACAAAATGTTGGCATCAAAACTTATATTGGTTGATCCCAAGTCTATAAATCTCTGCATGTCCATCGCCAGCAGAAATTCCCTTCAATTAAATGCATCACAGATATAAGCAGTCTTGACAGGGAGATGGCGCCACACTCCAGCCTGTTTCCTGTGTGGGGCAGGCTGCAGCTTCAGAACAACCTTGGAGCCTATTATTTACATGCTACCATTTATTTTCACTAATTTACTACAGATCTTCTGGTGCTGTCCAGACACACACAAAGAAAGGATTTATTATTTTTCCACTTTCCGACAGCAGCAAATCATCAGATCTCAGTGACACTCAGGTGAAAAATCTTAGTCCAGGCTCTGCATCCTCCCCTCCTCCCTCCCTTCACTGCTCCTCTCTTCCTGCTCTGCACCGGAGTATGGTCCTGTTTCTTAATGAGCTCAGGCACCTTTGGCGCTATCACACTCTCACCATCTGTAGTAACCCTCTGCACACGCTGCAAGGCTTTATTGATCCAGCCTCATGTGTGCATTCACATTTTTTACAGATTCATTTTAAAGGGTCAGTGAACACAAAATTAAGAAAACCACGTTAAAGTTATGAAAAACATTACAGTACCATCCCAAAGATCACCTAAAAAATACTTTTCTGCTCTCTGATTAGGACTTGCCTCCCCGTCCTAACGTCTAGTTTTTTGGTTTAGCAGGAAGCCATTAAAGCAGAGAGCCACAGATGTCAGATGTTGGATCAAGCATTTCCCCGTGAGTAACATCCAATGCCAGATTTCTGTGTATCCTCACAGGTATGTTGAATGTGTATGCTACCGTCTGTGCTTCAGAGTCTGCAGGCTTGAGTGCATGGGTGGATATGCCCGTGTAACTGAAAGAGTGTCTTGTGTGCATGCGTGCGTGCGTGTGTGTGTGTGTGTGTGTGTGTGTGTATGTGTGTGTGTGCACGCGTGCAGTTGCCTGATCCTAAAGTCAGTGAAATGAAAAATGATTTTTGCTCTGATGGCTCTACTTGCTCTAAACACAAAATTATGTTCTTGAATTTTTAACATATTTCTTTTCCTTCTTTACAAGTTGTATCTGTGCCAGTCACTTCATGTTAAACTAGACTAGTAGTTTTGCACTTTTTGTATGATCCAATTCTTTGTCATGTGCAATTGTCTGCATATATAAAAAAAGACCATCCTAAAAGGACGGAGCTTAGATGTTATGAATTAGACACCTGTGTGACACCTCTCAGTCAAGCCAGTAATACCCCAAGACATATCATCTGCTTTATGGTGTTGTGTACTTGCTCATTGTTAAGACAAAAGGAGGGAAAATACACAAAAGGATAGAGATTAAAAATAAGAATATTTATTAAATAATGTTATTTACAAAATACATGAATGAGATGTGTACAATAAGTAACATCAGTGGTGTGTGCTAGTGCCAGGGTTGGGTGTAAAATGGTGTGTGAAGATGTTGCATGCTTCAAGAAAAGGCCAAACAAATCAAACAAACCAAAGGACTATGTGGGATCTGAGAGCTGCAAGAGATCGACACAGGCTGAACTGACCAGCTTTGTAGGCTTGTCGACGCATTAGCCCAAGTGAACCAGCTCCTTAATGATCTACACTGCCAGCTCACTACCTGCAAAGACAAGAGAAACACGAGCACGCCAGAAACAGGAGGGATTGTCACAATGGGACATTAATTCTCATTATTACCAGCAAGAAACAAATGTAAGACTTTTCCACTGATTTCAGTGCAGTGAGCCTATTTGGAGTTTTGAAATTCTACATGCTGCTGTTTGCAAACCTGTACCCACTTTTCCTCTGTTCCACATCTGATCTTACCTGCAATTACTGTATCTCTATTAACCCCCTGAGGACTTGACAATGGCCAATATACAGTATGGTGGGCAGTGAAACCTTCACTTACTGCTGTATGAGTCGGCCAGGTCTGTAGCAGAATAACATGTATGCATCTTGTTTTGCAGTTTCTGCCATTTTCTAAGTCTTTCATCGAGATTGCATCAGTAGTGTGTGTGTGTGTGTGTGTGTGTGTGTGTGTGTGTGTGTGTGTGTGTGTGTGTGTGTGTGTGTGTGTGTGCTCTCAGCAGTGTGGTCAAGAGGATGCGTCAGATTTTCATCTCATTTCCGTCACATTTAGGGTTCACCATCAGCCATTTCATCTGAAATACACAGGCTGGAGTCACAGAATTGAAATCTCTTTCAATATATCCGCTCTCACAGCCGTTAGTGCCCTTCTTGGTGTGTTTGTCTCTCTTTGCCGCACACAGAAGCTCTGACTGGATCGCCATTACACCTCCTTCACTACATTTGGAACAAAAAAGTAAATTGTTCTTTTTTGTTTAAAACAAGTTGGTGACAAGCATATTCAAATTCACACACCTGCTGGGTTAATCATAGGCGGGGAGGGGGAGTGAATGAGTAATAGTCTCTGCGTCTTTAACAATGTCTGTTGAAGTGCCCTTGAGCAGGACACTTAACCCAAACTTCTCCAGAAGAATGCAGCTGTGCTGTGCAACCTGCAGGCGTGAATCTGTTCACCTATTTGGATGAAATAATAAAAAAGTGTGCTGATAGAAAACATGAGTGTGCTCACCCTGACATCCCCACACACATGGGGGTTTAGAGGGTGATGGTGAGCGCAGCTGTAGTCCCCCTGTGCTTGCCTCACCAGTTTGAAAAATTGAAATGAATTAGAACCTGAGTGCAGCAGAATGAGGGGAGGGAGACATCTAATCATATCAGTCTGATTATGTAAGGTGAATCACTACAGTCCTTCCCTTTCAGCACTTGACTGCAGTGGCACTTTACATGGAGTCACACCTGCAGCTGTGGAGGATGCTTTGTCTTTCAGTGAAGTGTGCAAATAAACAGGTAAACTTTCCACTGTAAAGAGGGAGCAGACATCCCTGCAGATGCCAACAGACACTTTTCTCACCCAGCTGTGAAAATACTTTTTACATTCTGTATGAATTGATGCACATAAATTGGATAAAAGAGTACAATCAGACTGAACTTTGACCTCAGAAATAGGAGGTCAGCCGGTGATGCTGGAATTTATCTGATGTTATTGATGCATTTTCTGCATAATTAAAGAAAACAAGCAGTGGAGGTGCCAGTAATAAAGCAATAAGTGGCATTCTAATGTAGAAGATTGACTAAGCTTCAACAGCTTGTGTTTACAACCTCACCTGCATTACCTACATGTAAGTGTATAAAGTTAATTCAAGATTTTTAATAATTATGTTCATTATATTGGATGTAATGTCACATTATTGCACATTGTGCCCAATTATGTCTTTTACTTATCCTGTAGACAATGCTGAAAAGTAACTAAGTATACTTATTCACATTGGCCTACTTTATACAGTTGTGAAGTACTTGTGCTTTTTAAGCTGCATTTACGTTACTTAGTACCTCTGCACTAAAATTCAGATGGAAATTACTCCATTTATATTTGATAACTTTAGTTGCTATAGTTACTTTATAGATTTAAATTATTAATACAAAGTATTATCAATTAATACAATATATTAAGCTACAAAAGCAGTATATAACAAAATTTAAATTAGCCATACCATTACCAGCTGCAACATCAAAGTGATACATAGAATCCAATAAAATAATAAACATTTGTGTTATGCTATTTGAACATTTTCATTGTACTTGTATCATCTTTATTGTGACCCAGGGCAGTTTACCATCTTACATCTAACTCTTCTGTTTCTGACTGATCTTCTAACCTGTGACTTACGTTAGAATCAGTTTCAAAGAAAAGAAAAAAAAAACCCTCTGTATTTGAGTAGAATAGAGAACTGATTTCCTGCTTACCACTTTAAAACACTTGCTGAATTATCACATTTATTCACAGAACAATAGATTTTAGGCTGTAATAAAAGGCAGAAACTGTTTCATGAGCCATGGTCAAATTAAATACTGTATTATTCAGAAATAGGCTATATTGTCTAGTCTGTGTGTTTTTTCCACATAGTATGCAAGCAAATTTGATCTCTTCTGGTGTGACTACAGCATAAATACATGCAGAAAGATGAAAAAGCTTGATTAAAAAAATATATAAAAAATGTGGGAATGGACACAAGAAATACTTGTGAGTGGCTACTAAAGTGCAGCTGATATTTCATAGTTTAAACAATGTTATTGTTTCTTTAATCTTTATTTAGACTTTTTATTCAAAAAACATACTGGATCAAATCAGATGAAAACATGCAGGATATCCTTCAATATGGCAAAACATCAATCAATCAATCAATCAATTTTATTTATAAAGCCCAATATCACAAATACAATTTGCCTCACAGGGCTTTACAGCATACGACATCCCTCTGTCCTTTAGACCCTCACAGCGGATAAGGAAAAACTCCCCAAAAAAACCCCTTTAACGGGGAAAAAAAATGGTAGAAACCTCAGGAAGAGCAACTGAGGAGGGATCCCTCTTCCAGGACGGACAGACGTGCAGTAGATGTCGTACAGAACAGATCAGCATAACAAATTAACAGTAATCTGTATGACACAATACAGTAATCTGTATGACATCCTCGGTAATGACAGTAGCTTACAACAACATTCATGAAAGTAATAATACTGTCGTTATAGTTCTGACTACTGTGGTACAATATGTTGAAAGTATATATTAGTATCAGGCAGTATACATGTATGATAATATCATATGTCTATAATAGCAGTAGAAGTATGACTAATGATTAATGATGGCAGCAGCAGCAGCAGCAGCAGCAGGAGGCATCTGGCAGGACCATGGCAGCAGCACAACCACACATGTCACACTATCCAGGCACCGCTGCAATACGAGTTAACCTGAGAGACAGTGGAGCACAAAGGCTCCGGAGAAGAAGCTGAGTTAGTGACATCCAGAATGGCTGAGTAAAAAAGATACAGTAATAGGATACGAGAGAGAGAGGGAGAGAGAGAGAGAGAGAGAGAGAGAGAAGGTGCCCGGTGCATTATAGGTGGTCCTCCGGTAGACTAGGCCTAAGTCAGCCTAACTAGGGGCAACATCCATGCACACATATGGTGAGTGAATTCAGTGTGGCCAGGACGAGTGGATGGAATAAGTCTGAACCTACTGTGCCAAACATCCGATGTTTACCTGCTGTGAATTCTTAACACAGAGCTGTGTATTTTGCTCCTTTTGGATTGCAGTTTTATTCATGCACTTAAGTGTGAGGATAAAACCTGGTATCAGTTTTAAGCAACACTTAAACTGTAACCCTTTAAAATACATCATATACTTCTAAAATGCCCCATTCTGCCTTTTTTAAAGCTGTAATGACATCATTATTCTGAATGCTTTCTTTGTGGAGAGGCAGCAGAGGACACAGAGCAATAATGCTGTAGTACAGGTACAGTGGCTTTGCTGCTGTCAGGGGAGGCTCATGACTGATCTGTTTACCTGATCACTGCGCAACTGTGAAAACACTTAAAACTGCATTAAGGCATCAAGCCTCTTTTTCTAATTGAATGGTTGATACAGAAGATTATTTTTTTTAATTTGTTTATTGCGACAGTAGGAAAGAGAAAAGAGAAACAGGGTAGGGAGGCACTGGTTGTGAGATTCATGGCGGGATTCAGCTCCAGACCTGATCAGCCTGTATCTCAGCAACCCCGACTGAGCGTGTCAGTCCCCTTGAATGCACCACTGTCACTGCTCACTGTAGCAGCTGAGGGGTCAAGAGGTCAAAGCTCACTCAGGCAGTGAGACAGGAAAGGTGCACCTGCAGCTGGACTGAGACATAACTGTGAGTGTGATGTGGACCAACCAAAGTTGGAAAAGTATTTCCTGCTTTCAATCAAAAAAAATGGGAGTCATTGTGAGGAACTGCACATAATCAGTGTCTTTTTTCAGCAGGTAACAAATTTTGGATGTGTGGGAATATTAAATTTGAGTGGAAATACAACAAAAAAAATCAGGAAAAATCAGCCAAAACTTAAAGATAAGAATAAAGCAGCTTGCTTCTGCTTTGAAGACAACAAAGCCTGACTTTCTGATCTGAACAATATTTTACTAAAACTTCATTACCCCTGTACTCATCAGTTATCCAGTACACATAGGCTCAACTGAAAGGTCACAGGGGTCAAATGTGAGCTGAGGCAGCGAGGCATCTTCAGTTCCTGTAAGTCACCGTAACCTCATCTACAGACAGTAATCTTACACCTGCACATGTCTCACTGTAATGCATTAGACAATCCAAAGGTAATAGAATTATGCAATATAGCGCTATGTGTAATACTGTGTGTGTATTATCTTTTCACTGTCTGGTTCTGTGTGTGTGTGTGTGTGTGTAGCTGGGCGTTAGGCTGCGGTGCTGTCTGCCGAAGAGAGGATGAATAATAAATGCAGTCTGAAGTTTGGATCCAACGTGTTCAGACTACTGAGCAGAGCAGAGGCCTTTCCACGGCCCAGCCGAGCCAATGCCAATGATAAGATTTGGGGGGAGGGAGATGGGATGGGGGTGTGCTAGTGTGGGGGAGGGCTGGTGGGGGGGAGGTGTTGTAGGGGTAATGAATTGGAGAACCAATTCTCGCCTCCCCTCCCCTCCCTCTGCAGTGATCTCTCTCTCTCCCTCTCTCTCCCTCTTCTCTCTCTTGCTGTCTTTTTCAACCAGCGCGCCTCGCTCCAGCCAGCCTGCGGCAATGTGAGCGTTGCCATGGCAACGTGGACCTGCCAAGGACCACGGCGATGGAGAGGGAGAGAGAGAGAGAGAGAGGGGGGGGGGGGGGGGAGCGAGGAGGGGTGCAGCTCATCAATGTCTTAGAGTCCCCCTTCCCTTCCCTCCCCCACCCAAAACACACACACACACACACACACACACACACTACAGGCATGCTGTTGAAAGAACAAACATCACAAAGGGCTCGAGCCTAAAATCTGCCGCAGAGAAACTAAAACTCTGCTGTAGCTCCTTACTTTCCTGCTCTGCACATTTTTCATTTTACTTTTTTCTTTTCTTCAATAACAAACACCTCAACAGCTTCTGTTTACACCACAACCAAATAAACAAACAAATAAATGAATTCCCTGCAATCCCTCATACTCTCCATCTACAGTTTTACACAGATTTGCTTTCATTTTAAAAAGAATAAATTCACTTTATCTATCCACGATACATTTATCTATCCTTCTCTCATTCCATATCTTCTTCATTCCTGTACATGACCCTTTGTATCTCTCCCCCATCTCTCCCAATTAAATCATTCTATTGTAAGAACATGGGGAGACATGAAGTGTGTGTGTGTGTGTGTGTGTGTGTGTGTGTGTGTGTGTGTGTGTGTGTGTGTGTGTGTGTGTGTGTGTGTGTGTTGGTGTTTGTGGGTGTGTGCAGTCCTGGCTCATTTCCAGCTCCAGCCCTCTAATAAGCCCCTCTGCTGAAACTGAAAGTGTGACATGGATCAATAACTGGATGTGTGAATGTCTTCTGCACAAACTGACATGAAGATGCTAATTCTTTTCTTTTCCTTTATTTTCTCCCAGACAATGGAGGGAGTAGAAGTGCTGTTGTTAGTGGGGTGTCACTGGGCAAGTGTGTGTTTGTGTGTGTGTGACATTGCAGTGCAGATTTGAAAGGCTGCGGCAGCTGTCGACAGACAACGACAATCCTTACCGCACCAGCAACTTGATTGCATACTAATGTTTTGGTATGACGCATCGCTCTCTTCTCTTCCTCCCCCCTAATCAGCCTCCCTCCCTGTTTTCCAATGCCTCCCTCTTCGCATATCTCCCCTCTCTCCCTCCCCCTCCCATCTATTTTCATATGTCTCTCTCTTTCTTTCTTCTTACCCTCCCTCCCACCTTGCTCTTCACATTGTGTGGCAATGATATGGCACTGAGCTGCTGCTGGTACAACCCACCCACCACCTCTGCAACGACAAACAGAAATGTAACCTCATGGGACATCAAGAAAGAAAAGGAAGGTGTTATACAGGTGGCAAACAGAGCAGTGTTTATGAATTTTGCAGACAGATTTGAGCAAACTTTTGCAATATTTATATTATTATATCAATATTGATTATTTTCCTGATTATTCAACTAATTTTTGAGTCTATAGAGTATCAGAAAATAATGAGAATACGCAAACATTCCAAGCTGAGTAACAATGTGGCCACATTGTTTGTCAGTGTCTTGCAAAACGGAAATGCCAGTTACAAAAATGATTCATCGGAACATTTTTTTGATCTGCCTCCTGGTTATGATTAAGGACTGGGTGGGTCTTTTTTTAAATAGCATCTTTAAGCTCATTGTTTTGGCTTTGTGGCCCAAGAATGAACTGTTTCGCTTCACTTTGCACTTGGCTGCAGCAGGCAGGTGTTCTCTTTGGACAAAGCTCCACAAACTGGCTGTGCAATACCTGACCCATGCCAAATAGTAGACGGACAAAGTGAATATACAGTTGTGGAATATTTAGTGTTTTTGTTGACCCTTCATATGTTTCACAGTTACTTTTAAGCCATTGGTTCCAGGTGTTTTTGAAGACCCTTTGCTGCATTTCCCAGCAGTGTGTGAGCCACTGATCCTGTTTTTTTTAATTGACTCTTCCTAGTGTTGCTCATGGGCATTTGAGCCTTCAATCCCAAGTGCTTTTACCAACCTGTCCCTGCTTTTCCAGTAACTTCTGTGCCACAAAATGTAGGTGTTTTAAGCCAAAACGTGATCTTTTCCTGCCTATCTATAACCAAGTGATTTTTGTGCCTACACCTAACCACACATTCACCACAGTGCAGTTGACAAATATAACATAGTAATATAACAAATATAACATAGTTACAAGGGGCGGGCCCTAGTGCACGCTAGTTACTAGTTATAAAGTGGCATTTATACATGTGTGGCAGAGCCTACGCCGTAGCCTACGCACATCGCCTATGCCGTTCTGAGCATTTATATTTGTGCGTGGTGTGTATGTGTCACTAACTATAACACACTTGTCTTTTGCTGGACACATTTTCCCAACAACTATAACTTGCTAACATAATTAGCACAAGCCTATAGCATTTTACATTGTAATTTTCCTGTTCTCATATGAAGCCAGGGACAGCAGCAACATTTAACAAAGGTAACATTACGAAATTCAACTCTATTACAACTCACAGGGTTCACTGACAAAACAACTGTCTTAAACTAAAAACATTTTCTAAACAAATATAATGTGCTAATAGCATTAGGCTTTATTATCTACACAATTTATTGTTTCTTATCTGTGAAATTTAAGTGAATAAAAGCTTCATTTCTATTGAGGGAAATGGTCCCAGCTTACAAAAACAGACAGGAGGTCTGCCTCACCGCAGTAGTTACATTTCCAGGGAAGTGCACGTCAGGCTATAGTGTAGGTTATGGCATAGGCGCTACGTTGATGCTGAGCCTATGCTGTAGCTACAGCGTCGAATCAATTTAGAAGTATAAATTCCAGCTAAGGCGCACACACACCAGTGGAAACTGTTAATAAAAAAGCAGAAGGAATCTAATTTAGGGAGCTTTGCTACTTTTTTTCTCCTGTTCGTGTCTCTCATGTCCTTCCTTACTGACACTTTTGTGTTTGAAAGGCATGACTGCTTGCTGGACTTCTAAATGAGCTCAACCAGTCAGTCTTGACAGATTTTGCACTTAAAGTAGCCACCGTATAGTAGCTTCTTGTCACATGATCAAATGAAGACATTACATTAGGCAACATCCACATACATGTTACCCAATAATCATCTTTGTGTACCTGTATTTGACAAAAATACAAAAAACAAAACAAAATCTCAATTCGTTTAATTGAATAGTTTTATTTTAGCTATGGTTTTTCTAGTTTATGTAGAATAAGCATATAATGTGGTTATAGATTGCTACAGTCTGATTTACAAAAGAGAAAAGAAAAGAAAGGAAAAGAAAAAATCATGACAGACATGGGTTTGCATTTTTGAGGGCACATAGCCTGTAGCAAATGGCACCATTTTTTAATTCAATGTGAGTTCTTCTTTGAACACAGGTGTGGCACTCTGAATCATTTGCAAGCCCTCCCTACCCCAGAGACGCCAGAGCAACAGCACTGCCTGCACTTTCTATATTTATGCCCCTGGTATCCGTAGTTTACAGAAATGTACAATGCTAACAATGCAAATACAACAGGGCTTTGGAATTTCATTCTGTCGCAACAATGGGTGGTCTCCTTGTTTGGCAAATTATGGCTAACTCCCAAGTGGCCTAAAATCACTTATTGCAGGTTTAAATATACCAGCAATGAGTGTTGATCAGAGACAAGATAGGAGCAGTGGTGCAGTGCAAAAGTAAGACTGAGCTATACAATTGGGTAGAGCAGAGGACGTGTGTCAGGAAAGTAAAAAACATGGGTTATTCTCAGTGACTGAACAAAAGAAATCCGGTTTTTAAACAGAAAATCATCACATTGGAGAAGCAGTAACAGGTGAATGTCTGGCAGCTTTACTAAAGAACTGACTTGTTGAATTGTTATTTTTTTGTCGATCTACTGACCAATTAATCCACTAATCGTTTCTACTCTATAAATTGCATGAAGCGTTCTGTGCTTGTATAGCTGAATCCAGGTGAAAGCTCTCTGACTCCCACCTGTTAAATCCTCTGTAGGTATGAAATAAAGAGGAGAAGAGACAGGTGAGAGATGGATTGTTAAGCCTTGCGGAAGTGAGACATTTGTTGCTCAATATAAGGAAGTTGGACATAGTATTTTGGTGCCTAGTGAATGCTGAGTGTTTGCTTTTCTGAGGCAGAGATTAGCCGTTATGGTTTTTAGGATATGGGGCTCCACTGCTCTTTCTTCCTGTCTTTTTGCTGCAGTAAAATCTTAAAAGAACAAGTTGGAAAAAGGAAAACACGATCTTTTCAGCAAATAATTTGGCTACACAAACATCTCTGCCTTCCAGCCAGGAAGCCTAAAGCTGTCTTCTTCTCCTTCTTTTTTTGGTAATGGGAGTAGGTTTTTTTTTTGCCTGAATCATTTCAGACCGCTGACAGACAGCAAGTCAAATGTTAGAACAGTGAACGCTGTGCGAGACAGTGTGATAGGCTGCACAGAGAATCTGTTGCTAGGCTCACTGTGAACAGACCAGTCAAGTCTGACATATGTTTTCAAAGCAGTCCTCTTAGCAGCTTGCAGCAGTTGCCATGGAAACCCCAATGCCATTTCCCCCCATTGTTTAGACCGCTCGATATCCCGAAAGCTTTTTCAGAGTCCTGGTTTATTAAAGCCTGGGAGACCAACAATAAGAGCTGGTTTTATGCAGTTTGTTAGTGTGTGCATATATTCAGCATTTATGTGTGTACATTTTTGCAAGAATGCATATGTCTCTCCATATGTATGTGTGTGTGTGTGTGTGTGTGTGTGTGTGTGTGTGTGTGTGTGTAGGCGCAGGATGTTTGGGTACATGCGTATCTTAGTTTGTGGCTGCATACTCAAGGATGCATGCCTGTGTGTGTGTGTGTGTGTGTGTGTGTGTGTGTGTGTGTGTGTGTGTGTGTGTGTGTGTGCGTTTTTTAACAAGTTCAGTCTCTTTCAGAGGCAGTGACAAAGGAAGACGTCCTTCACTTGACCTTCACAATAGATGAAAACATGGGCTGAGTCTGTGCTGCTCTCTGTTACCACAGCAGTGTGGGATTTATGGAAAACAAGAGATAACATAAAAAAACAAAACAGAAATTATTTTTTTTCCTAGTTTTAATTAGTTCAGGTGAATCTATCCTTTGTTGTTAAGTAGACAAAGTACTTTTAATCCTTAAATCTTCTTCAGAATCAACACCTGGTACCATAAAAGCCCACTTTCCCTTGTGATTTGACACATTTTAATTTCAAACACATGCAGTTTCGCCACGCCTGAACTTCTGATGTGTTACTGTTATAATCTGCTCTGCATTTGAAGTTTAGTGTTGTTAATAAGTGAAATCCCTTGGTCAATAATTCTGAGCTTAATTCATGACATTAAAGTTATAATGAAGTGCTCCCATTTGATGTGAGCAGCTTTTTTACACACACACATACCTACACACACACGCATGATATGACACAATTAACCCTTCTCCACCAAAATTAGCTTGTGTACATGGATTTTTCTAAACACGAGTAAACCAGCTGAAAATAGATGATGGACACCTTTCCCATTGCCTGAAGGCCAGAGCTGTGTACATCACTCTGCAGCAAATGAGTATGCCTCTCTGTGTGTTTATGTGGAATTTTTTGTCATGTTCAACGTCATGGAGAGGCCAGAAAATGAATCCGGTCCGACTCTGAAGCCGTCAAAATCCTTTGCTTGGACAATGACTTGCAGCGTCAGAAACCAACAACAAAATGCACCATTTAACGTCGGCATGATATGTAACTGGTTGCCGTTATAGTTTAACGGTGCCCAGCGGTCTCAGGGGGAAATGCAGCAGGAGAAGGATGAAAGTTAAGGCCACAAAAGTCAGAGTGGGGCGGGCAGGAGAGGGAGTGGATGGGTCCAACAAACATTGACTTTCACCTAAGAGAGCAGTGTTCGTGTCCCGTAAGATTCTTAAGGTAACGTCTTAAACGTAACCACTTGCTTTTGCTGCCTAAACCTAACCACATGTGTTTGTTGCTTGAACTCAATTGTGTGTGTTTGTTGTTGAAGGAAAAAAAATGTCAATTCCAATATATCTTCCTCTTGTATGAGGCTTAGCCTAATTCAGTTCAAAGTTCTTTACAGGTTCCATTTTAGCAAAGCTCAGTTATTGAAGGTCTATCTAAACCTCTCTGATAATTGTGACAGATGCTCTCAGACACCAGCAAATTTGACACACACTCTGGTCGTGCCCAAGCCTAGTGGAATACTGAAGATCTTTTTTGATGTTATATCGAAGATATTGGAACCGTGCCATCTTTGGTATCCCTGGGGAGGGTGTTAGAATAAACAAAGGACTGTAATTTCTTTTGCCTCTTTAATAGCTTGTTGTTGAATCCTCCTCTTATGGGTAATTTGCTCATCCCCCTAAAATATGTCCTGGCTGTGGGATTTAATGTTATTTCTGAAACTGGAAAAGATAAAATTTTCTGTCCGTGGCTCAGCTGACAAATTTTACATACACTGGCAGCCCCTCATCTCCCACTTTGAAACAATGTAATCTATCCCATTAGCCTAGTATGGGAAGTATGACCAGAGAAAGATAACTTTGACTGTTCAGGGCGTAAATTTACACAGTTACATGCATATTGGGGCATTTATTATGTAGACATATTTGTGTGGCGATATAACAGTGTGGGTACATACATAGTATGATGTACTAGCAGCTGAGTATTAACAGCTGGCTTTTATTTTTTTAATTTTATTCTTTTATAATTGATATCTATTTGTTTTTTCAAGTTTTAATATTTCTGTTTACAAAGAAAAACATGAAACTGTGCTACTGTATGTGCAAATTGTTAAATACAATTTGATTACAAAACAAACAAAACATAAATAATTTTGTACACTGGGCCTTCAAAGTGCTCTCTGAAACTACACCTGGCATGGCTTGTGTCCAAAAACTGAAAAAAATCAAAACTTTGTCGTAGAGCTAAACCAAACACATCACTGGAAAGGTCTCAACCTGGAGAGTAACATGTGTCAGTATGAAGATTCTACATGGCTCCTGCTTTCAGCCATTCACCTTTGAACCCTGACCTCAGTGCATGTTTGAGGGCTTATAACTCAGCAACTAAAGGGGGTACAGACATGGGACCAGCTGTTATAGAGAGCTCTTGACCTAAACTAACTATAAACTATGACCTAAACTACGTGAGTGTAGTCAACAACTGGGAGTGCTGTCAGATATGGGTAAAATATGGATAAAATTAATTTTTACCCATTTAGAAATTAGATATTTAAAATCTGATTACACAAGTGTGTTTACCATCCCCCTAAAGTGCACAATGTACTCTCAATTCAGTATTTACAACTTCCAAATCTAGGAAAAACACTTATCTTTTTTAAAAACTACAATTCCCTGGGACAGCACCATGCAGCTTGACACATATCAGCAACATAGTTGTAGTTCTTCTGATTTGCAAAGTAGGGTTATAAATAGGGTTGTAAAAATATATATCTAACCAATATATCTAATATCTAGTAAAGCCGAAATAGTTATTGCACTGCACCTAGATGAACTATGTTAAGAAAAAGTAAAGATGTCGGCTAATTTTTGATATTTTAGCTAATACGCTAGAAACATTGTTTTTGGGACGATAGGTTTTTTACGGCTTGTAAAATAGAGTTGTAAAATGGGGACGTAAAAAAAATAGATCTACTGAATATATCTAATATCTACTAAAGCCGAACTAGTAATGACACTGCACCTAGATGAACTATGTTAAGGAAAAAAGCAAGGATGTCGGCTAATATTAGATATTTTAGATGGTACTCTAAAAACTGCATTTTTGGGACGGTAGGTTTTTTTGAGGCTTGTTGTAAAATAGAGTCAGAAAAAGATACATCTACTGAATATATCAAATATCTAGTAAAGCCGAACTAATAATGACACTGCACCTAGATGAAATATGTTAGGAGAAAGTAAGGATGATGGTTAATTTCAGATATTTTAGCAAGTTCTCTAGAAACTGCGTTTTTGGGACTGAATATTTGAACATATCAAATATCTAGTACAGCTGAACTATCATGTTATTATTATTATTATTATTATTTTTGTTGGTGAGAAATTATAACTGAGGAATATATTTGCCATTTTAATATCAAGAACACTTTCGTGTTTTTGTGTGTATACAGGACGTTATTGAATCAGGGAATTTGTGTGTCCACCATGAAAAAGGATCCCATTGGCATTGTTTCCGTGGTACCGGCATGTAATTTCAGCCCATTACGTGCTGCCACCATGGAATGCGGTGTTAAGAGGTCGTGGTCATTTCACGTATTTCTGTGAGATCAGGTTGGCATGTGGTTGGGTTTAACAAAAAGAACAGGATTTGGCTTTTTAATCATACCAGAAGTGAACACTGGCCTCCCGAGTGAAAGTTAGTGGTTGCTGGAACTGTCCACACCACTCCCACCCACCCTACTTGAACTTTTGCCCCCTTAACTTACGTTGTTGTCCTGCTGTGTTTCCCCCAGACGTTACACAATAACTGTGACCGGACGCATATCATAACATGAAAGGACGGCTGTTTTCGTCGGTGTCTGACCCTGAAGGTCACTGACCAAGTGCCAGTATTCAATGACTTCGGAGTAAGACTGGGTTTATTGGGGGCATTCTCACTGATGTGAAAACTGGCAAATGGGAAAGTCCTCCTATCTTACTGTCTCTGAACACCACACCTTCCAGGACCTCCACATCCTAATGTAGAGGTCTGAAGAATTTCTGCAATAACTGTTGTAAACCGTCTCAAGAAAGCTCATCTGCACCTTCATCATCCTCACTGGTTTACACTGTGAACCATTCATGCAATACAGTATTTGATCAGCTGTTACATATTATGCATCCACAACCAAAATTACAACTTGGATGATGGTTTACTTTTCTAGTGTGCTTAATATTCCTATATAGGAAATTAATGTAACTGCTAAACATTTAAATACATACCAGTTATTTGAGAGGCTTTAGTATGTATATTCTGCTTGTGCTGATCCAAATGTACATATTTGGCATATTGTATCTCTTGAATATGTTTTAAAATGTGAAGGATATTTTATTTACAGACAGTAAATGATAACTCTCAGGGCCGCCTTCCCAGAGTGCCTTGTGTGTGCGAGCCCTCATTTAGACTTAGGTCAGAGTTCAAGCTGCTGGATCAGAGATGACTTGGCCATCGGAGGAGGGCTGTCGGTGGCCCTGAAGTCCTGCTGGGCAGCCATCTGCCTGCGGGTTGAGGCAGACGAGCCCTTCTGCCCAGAGTCCTTGAGATCGGGGGTTTGGCTGAGTAGGATTGTTCATCAGAAACAGTAAAGGCAGGCGAAGTGGATTAATAACACTTTCCCCTCCATAAGACGTGCATTAGCAATAGGCTGTGGTTGAGGGAAATTTTAAATCGCATCGCTATTTTAGCTGCTGTGTTGAGTGTGATCTCTGGCAAGTTGAAGTGTTGAATACAAAAGATACATTACTCCAGAAACTTATTTTTTAATATTGATGAAGCACTAAAAACAAAATTGCTGTCTGTCAATGGGTCAACAATGTTATGTTAGTTAGCCTCCTCCATCATGTTATGATTAAAAATGAATGATAAAGTGCTTTAAGTAATCCTTTCAGTCCATTACAGTTCAATTTAAAGTAAACAGCTACAGCTAGATGACTGTGTGTGTGTGTGTGTGTGTGTGTGTGTGTGTGTTGGTTTGTACTGACAAACCCACAGAGACTTATCACCTGACTCCTTGAAGCTTTGAAGCATCCATTAACTTGTTGGTTTGGTTTTTCTGACCCACATACCAACCATAATCAACCCTATTTCCAGCTGCAGGAGGCTCAAAGGAAGGCATCAGCCACTTTCTAAGCAAACTTTGGGATTTATGAAAAAACCGACAGGAGGATGTGCCTCCCTCCAAGGCAACTCTGACCCATGCTTACACACAGAAACTGGAGAAATGAGAAACTGTGACTCTGAAGGATAAAACTCAAGAACCTGTTTGAAATTGATCTGACTGAGTAAAATAAATTGAAATATCACCTCTGACATATTATAAATACTTTTTACAGTTTAACTGGAAATCATATTTCATTGGATATGTAACTGTTAAATAATACTTGCATGTTATGAAATGTATTCCCATAAATAATAAAGTGAACAGTGGGGCAAATTACAGTTAACGAGATGCTGTTTCAGTGCCTCACTTAGACAGATACGAGTGCATAGTCCCATGTACTGTCATCACATGTCTATTTCCTAGAACTGTCAGTGCATGAGATAATGGCCCTTTCACTGTCAGTTACAATCAGGCTTGAATTAGCCAGAATTGTGTAGCTTTTCAGATGCAATCAAAGGGGTAGATATAGAAAGGCATGCAATTGCGATGTGTAATGACGAACAACGGCTGCTTTGGCACAACTGGAAAATTTCAGACAGAGTGAATTTTCAGGGACCAACAAGATTTTTTTGCCAATGACAATGAATGGCTTATGAGCTGACTTTGATATCCCAAAGCTGCTCTCTTAGATCTCTGTGTTTTGCTTTTGTTAATCAAAAGCATTTTCATTTAAGTGATGTTTAAAGCATATGTGATGCAAGCATGGTTCTCGCAAATCTAGTTTTTGTTCTCTGTCCTGTTGAGATACCACACTTCTAAACTTACTGAATAATGCCTACTCCACTTCCAATGATTGCTTGAGTTGCACCTCCCTTACTCAGAAGATCACTGACCTGGAGGGAAGAATCATAATCCTCCACCAAATCAATGAAGAGATGAAAAACCTGCGATGCTGCGCTTACCGAAAATGGTGATGATTTTGATTTTGGCTGCAGATCTTGATTTTGGCTGCAGTTGGATGCAGCCTAAGAACCTGGCCTATTCTACAAAGCTGCATCTCAACTCTGGCACATTGTCACAGGTGGAACATGGGATTTCTCCTCAAATGCCCGCAGAAGACTCCACTTGTAGGTGAGTGGGGAGGACCCCCTCTTATCCTCCAGAGACCATCAAACAAAAATGGTTTCCAGGTGTTGGATCCCAGTGTCTGTAATTGGCACTGAGTGAAATTCACCTGTTCTCCAGGATCATGCAGTGGCAGCTTCTCTGGAACAGCATCATCACTTGGAGAGACAATCACCCTGTGCCAACCCAGTTGTCTGGATCTGCCAATCACCCTTTTTTCCTCAGTTCCCTTTGTGGGCTCTTCCATGGGTCGTCACATCTCTCTGCCAAACTCACAAACCATCTGCAGTCCTGGTACTCGAGTACTGGACATAAATTCCTGTCCCCCAGCCAGCATTCTTCTATCGTCACAATTCTGCCTCTACTGTTGGTTCAAATGTTGTGGCTGCTCAGAAATCAGAAAAAAATGAGACGATTTCATGACATTGGTCAAAACTACCTTGGACTCTGATAGGCACTGCATCATCTCTGCTCCAGTGCCTGCCCTGTTATAGTGACATGAAACTCCATCAGACCAGACAACTGCATACTTGGCTGAAAGGATGCTGCTGCTCCTTGGGCCCGCCCTTTGTAGATAACTTCTTTGTGGATCTGTTTAGCAGGGATGGATTCCCATTTAGTAAGTCAGGATCCCACATCTCTTGATATGAGAGCTCTGCATTACTGCAATGCTACAAGTCTCTGACGTCAAAGGAACCATGCAGTACACTGTAAAAATCCAGCATACATTGAATATCGGTGAGAGATCAGTAAGATCACCTAAACACTTTTAATAAATTGTATGCAATTTTCAAACCTGGTGTCTACCGCCATTCACTGAAGCTGGAATCACCAAGATATGAAACCAATTATTATATAATTAATGTGTTTAATTAAGATAAAAAGGTTTCACCTTTGAGTCATATCTTTTTAAAATAAAAATAAGGAAGAAAAATAAGATGATAAAATGTGTGTAAAACAGATACGGAATACATTTTTTTTCTACATTCCCTGACCTCCATCTATCTTTACACATTTATAAAAAAAAAATAATCCTGTGCTGTTCGCAGTAATCCAAAAAGGGACTGTGCTCTATATGTTATGTAACTCACAGAAATGGGTCAGCATAACAGTAATAGTGTCGCTCACTTTCATACAGTAAGAGATATCTTCCCTTCCCTTCAAGACTTTCAGCATAGTTACATAATTGTCTGTAGAACAGTCGAATGATATGAAACATTTTTTTGAAGGTAATATGCCAGAATAAAATGAATGTAATTTTATTTACTTGCAGAATGTGTTGCCAGAGGACAGGCAGTGTACTTTGCTACTCTGTAATAATGACAGTGCACTCCAGTTTTGTCGGCTGAAGCTCTTTGAGAAGGTCTGTTGCTCTGTAAGCTGACTTATGTAAAGGGGGATAAGCCGACGCTGAGTATATTGCATAAATAGTCCCTTTGTATTCTAACTGTCCATCCAGAAACTCTACCACTCCTTCAGTCTTCTGTTTTCATGTACATTCACTCAACCCCTGACCTCGACAACAAGCTCCATCTGAACTGACATGATTTGATTTTACTTGAGCACTGCACAGCCAGCTGTCCACATTCCAGGACTCTGCATGGGTATTTTACACAGGCAGGGGCCAAAAACCAAACAAAGGGAGGCAGTGGAAGCCTTGAGATTAAAGAAGTGGGCTGTAGCCAGACACTGGACAATGTGTTAAGATGCTGATGAGTTCACACCAACAGTTTACAACCAAAAAACACGTGTTGGCTTCAGTTGTTGCAGCTCATTATTTGTTCTTCAATGAGACTACTGCGTGGTTACAGCAGGTGTCTAGACGCAGAGGGCTGTTGCAATGCAACACAAGGTTTCATCTCAACTTTTGCTGCAACTCAATGTGGCATCATCTGCAACAATCTTTGGCCAATAAAATGCAAATTTCAGCTAGTTTATAAAGTGAATGCCATAATTACTGTTTATCTAGCAATCACTGAGTAAAAGAGTGAAATGTTTTTCATCATGACGGTGTTCTTTATAACCTGTTAGCCAAAACTATAGTATTATGTTCTTTATTTTGCCAGGCCACCTGGGATTTTTACTGCAGTTTGCGACACATGGTGTCTTGTCTGTTTGCAGTCAGCTCTTTGTGTTGTATACAGACTGACTAACTGCAAAACAGTTTGCAGGGCTGGGGTAGAGAGCATGCCTGAAAGTAAAGCCAGCATTTGTGCTTGGTAAAAGCAACATTCCTACTTTTAAACATTAGGAAAGACTTGAATATCAACAGGTTTTTGGATATATGCAGATATCACTGCACCAAACTTTTCAAAAGGGTGGTTTTGAAGGAATGAAAGAGGAAGGCTGTGCTTGCATCGTTAAACAGTCATTTCACTTTCCTATTTTCTGACATGAAAAACTACGTTAGGGCACATTCATTGGTTTATGTGCAGCTGCATGTAAACAGGAGCATTAGTAGGATATTCTTTTTTTTAACCATGTAAACAGCTTGGTAGAAATATTGTCTTCTTTCAGAATGGGATAAAACTGGGATATTTTGTACATGTAAACAAAGTCACCTTGTCTCTTTGTCCCTCCTCTCTGTTCTCTATTCCCCTGGCCCATTTTTTTTGCCATTTTCCATCCCTCCACCAGATGCCCTCTCATTTTCAGCCCCACCCCTCTACACACCTGCTCCCACTTCCCTCATCATCCCTGCAGTTAACTTGGGGACATTAAATCTGCAAACAGAGCGCATCTTTTTGGTTTCTGGGCTTTCTTTGAAACAATATGCAAGGTTTTCTCTTGTTTGGGGGTGTGTCAGAGGTGTTATCCAATGAGCAGCGACGTGTATATAAACCAAATTCTTGTAGATCTTTATAGGGTTCTCACAGTCATGAAAAACCTAGAAAAGTCATGGAATTTCACAAACACATCTTCCACACCCAGAGAAGTCATGGAATCAGTAAAAATGATTAAAAGTTTTAAAAAAAAGTTAGGGTATTTTGTTATGTGTAATGAACTTATTACAGTAATCTTCTATAGATAACCTTTCACATAATGTAATGAAATGGCAAATTTATTTTTTGTGGCTGTTAAAGTAACATAGCTTTAATATGTGTCAGGTGTGGCGACGTTTTGTTCACCATTACACATAATTGACTGTCACACCCCAGCTGTGACAGTCAATTAATGAGATTTAAAAGCTTTGGCAGATGGGTTTTGTTGTCACTGGACAGAGTCAGGCTAGCAGTTACCCCTTTTGTGCTAAGCTAGGCTAACTGACTGCTGACTTTAGCTTTATATTGATAACAATGTGACATACATGAGAATGCTTTTTCCCAAACTGTCTGATGCAGAAAATCTAACTTCTCCAATTATCTACAAAGATTTTTGAAGATTTTTTCCCCTCTAAATAATTTAAATCCAGGATGTGTTGTTTAGCATCTGGTAGAAAAGGAGACACTCCCACAAACTGGTTGCTGATTCGCTCTTTTGGTATCATTCAGTGTTTCCCAACGGAGCAGGAAGAGATCTAAAACATGCAGGACAAGAGGTACTCCAGAAGAGATTTGGGAAACAGACTATTTAAGTTGTGAACAGTGTTGGGTAAGGGTTACTTTTAAAGTAATCAAAGTACGTTACTGTGTTACTTTTTAAAAAAAAGTAATAGTTACTTTACTGCGTTACTCCCTGAGTAAAGTAACTCAATTACTTTAAAAGTACTTCCAACATAGCACCCTGAGAAAAGTAACTCAAGCACTTTTAAAGTACTTTTACATTTCCTATTGGGCAATGGACCACAGGGTGCTAAGCCTACATTTTTTGTCTCCAAAATTAAAGTTATTGACCACTTGCCCTTCACTGAGATCCAGTTCTCCCATCACAGCCGTCACTTTGACCAGTAGAAACACAGAATGATCTGCTGTCCGACTGTGAGGATGTACCATTGTTTGCTAGCTTGATGCTAATGACAGTAACGTTAACTCAGTGGGTTGACAAAGTGTCTCTGCTGTTTCACACCATCATTTCCCCCTTTTACTCTGTGTGGTAACATCCCTAGAGGAAATATTAAAAATGCTAGGGTGTTGTTATTTAGACTCCACCGTAGACAACGGCAGCATTTCTCCGACCACGTAGCGAGCCACAAGCTCTGTGGCTTCTTTCAGACTGACAGGTTTAACGTTATCTCCGTTATTAGAACCAAACGACAGCCGTTGCTGTTTCAGAGCTGAAGGACCAGCGTTCTAAAAGTAACGGAAGTAACTGATGTCTTGTTTGAAAATGTACGTAAGTATTTGATTACTCAAACAGCAAACTAACGTGTTAGGTTACTTGTTACTGCAAAAACTAATCAAAGTACTCTAACGCGTTACTTTGTAATGCGTTCGAGTACTTTGATTAGTTAGAGTACTTAGTTAGAGTACTTAGAGTTCGGTATAATGTGTTACTTTGTAATACCCAACATACTTTGATTAGTTAGAGTACTTTGATTAGTTAGAGTACTCAGCTAGAGTACTTAGAGTTGGGTATAACACGTTATTTTGTAATACCCAACGTACGTAGAGTACTTAGTTAGAGTACTTTGATTAGTTAGAGTACTTAGTTAGAGTACTTAGAGTTGGGTATAACACGTTACTTTGTAACTTACATACTTTGTAACGCGTTATACCCAACTCTGGTTGTAAGCCAGTAAAAGACCTTGCCTACTATTCTGGACATTTCTGCAGCTAAATTCTTAATTCCTAAACGAATGAGTGATGAATTTTTCCCAATGAAATATGCCTCATTGCATTTTGGATTGAAACCCTTAAATCATGTGTCATGCCAGAGGAATAAAGAAAGCTGCATTTCATCCTCTTTATTTCAAAGCACTTAGCCTGATCAGATTATCATTCAGTTATTAAATGACCCGAGACCGTAATACCCTAAAAGCAGAGTGGAGGAATGCAGAGATATAAGGTCACTTCAAGGTCACCGAAACATTAAATCTGTCTTGAATCCCACTTAGTCCTGATGTTTATTATCGTTCTTCTGTTGTCCTCCTTTGTCCAATCTTACAATGAAAGAAAGAGCGAAGGTGGAAGAGGGGAAAAGAAGAAGACCGAAGGAAATAACAGAAGGAAGGTAGGAAAGTAGTGAGTAAGGAAGAAAGGCAACAATTACTTTTTATTATGACCTGACTCTTCTTACTGTTGCTCTTCTGATGTGCTCATGGCAGTGCTGTTTGCTGTACCATCCTCCATATGTGCTTCTCTTTTTGCCATTGCAATCAAGGACTCTATCTCAACTAGGATTTTTATGTTCTTGTTGGTGTTTAAGAGGGGATTCATGTGCTCAGCAGAATCCTTGTTGCTGGCTCAGGTTTCTTTCAGACTTCTTCAAAGAGCAGAGGTTTTACCAGCAAATGCAAGATGAGTTTTAACAGAATATCACCTTTGACTGCTGCTTTCACCTGACACTGATATTGAACATTTTCATAAGATTTCTGGGTGTAACATCAGGTGTAAGGTAGGATCACCTGCACTGCATGTAGAAATAAGAGGCTTTTTTTTTTTTTTTTTTTTGGCTTTTCACTTCATCTCCTTTATTGCTTTTCCACAGTCATGGGTATCATACTGCCCCCCCCCCCAATCCACCTAACAGGATCAGTTCCCCCACCTGTCTGAAGATCAAAAATGTCTTCCTCCAGGATTGATGCAGTCCTCTTGTGAGCTGACAAACGTGTCACCTTGTTTTGACCCCCTGTTTTTAAATCTCCAAGGCTTCAGATTTGCATGATACAAACTGACAAACAACCACTTGCAGGAAATGCTATGATGCAATACTGAGATGGATGCATGTACTGTATGTAAACACACACGCTTGGTTCCATCAGTGTTAGGTGTTGTTTGTCCATCAGTTTCAGTTAGGCAAACAAACGATTGCATCCCTCTTACCCGCTGATGATAAAACAAAACAAGAAGTAAACGTGAGAGAAAGAACTGCCTCGTGTGTGTTTGTTGTTCCACTGTGACTGTGATGTGTAGCAGCCTGAGGCAGTCAGGACGATCTGCTGTGGCTTCTCTGTTCTCTGGCTGACTTCCACACATCATGAAAAGTCTAATGTCTCCCGACAGGGTTGGCGTGATGTTTTGGGGGTCTCAGAGACAGGTGGATGGTCCACCCCGCTGGGCAGAGCTGAATGTGTCGAGAGGCTGCTACACTGTGATTAAAAATGACTCTGTATGAGCTACCTGCGAGCGGTTCCTCTGGTTACCACAGAGTAAACCTTTAGTTATAAAAACCCTCCACAAGAAAATAAATTGTGCAGTCTTACTATCAGGGAATGACAGACTTAGTGGTTTGTATTTCTAATTCTTCTAAACTGGGCTTTAACATCGATGTAACATCACTCATCAAATGCACTGGAAGACTAGTCTTCACTTAGCATGGTTAAACTAGAAAACTCAGAAAGCCAACACTTGGTTGTAACCAGTGTTAAGTTAAGCTCTTTGTTCTTTAGGCTTTTCAATTGGCACTTTTGGATGCACTGAGTCAGACATGCTGAGTTGATTTGTGTTTCCATTACCAGTTTAAACACACCCAAGATGGACCATCTCCAGTGTCAGGCCAAAGTGCCTCCAGCCACCTCCAAGTGGGTTACACTGACAGCAGATGAACTTTATCATCATTCAGTGATGATTCAGCGACATGTTCTTTAAAATCCATTTTGTCTTCCTGTCTCCATTTTTAAGGTAACGCTGTGTCAGATTTAGGTGAATTTAGTGGCACCTAGCAGTGAGGATTATAGACTGCAACCGCTTGAAATTTCTTGTTAAAATTCCTTCAGTATTCATCGTTCAGGAGGTTTTTAGCAAGAGACAAGTTATTTGTAGAAGTCTAATCTCCAAAACTAACAGACCAAGAGATTAAAACCGGTAATAACACATATTAAAGCAGTTTAAATTTACATATCTGTGTTTTTTCTGTGCTATTTGGCACATCACAGACAGGTTGCTCGCCTAGCACCTGCTAATGTGTGCACATCTATTTTCTCTGATAATTCAATATGTGCTCACATTATTGCTGATTCAGATGTTTTGGGGTTTTTTACCATGAGACGAATTATCCACAGAGGTCTCTTCCTCTCAGTGATTTTAACTGGTAAAATACAAATCGAAGTGTTTTTCACATTAAAAAAATGTGTTTTTCTTTGACAATCTCAATGCAGAGGGGCTGCTGACTATGGAGGCTGATGCAAATATTCCATCTCTGCCAGTATATCCCCATAAATCCTACACACTGGACCTTTAACCAATGGCATAGAATTCCTTGATGATAATTGGTTGGCTACCAACAACTGTTGCACAGTGTAGTGGTACACAGTGCCAAAGAGGGTGTTGCTTTTTAACATGATTGACTCTAGACAAGTACATCACCAGTTAAAGACAAACCCTCGAGTGGGGAAGCCCTGATGTAATAGAGAAGCCAATCCCTTTAATACTGGGCTGACCTGCAGAGTCAAACCAAGTCAAGCCAAGCCAAAACATATGTATGGGAAATGGCTATTAGTGTCCCAGGATTGGCTGAATCCTGACCCATGTATTTTATGGTACTGTCACTGGGGGGCGCCAGAGTTGGACTATCTCAAATATTATATACCATGCCTTTAATTTAACAATAGAAGATCTTTAGGAATTACAATACAAAATACAAATAGTGGCAGAAATGTATTATTCAAGGTGGTGGGGTTGTTCCTATGAAAATAGCAAGAGCCAATGTCAGGAAATGAAAATGGAACTGAAACAAAAGCTAATTGCTTGCTACCCTCGAGCTGTGCCCCAATTCTCACCACAAAATTAATTTGTATCTGTCATGTTATTAATCTTTCTGCTAACAACAGGATGGAAAACACATATTAACATCTCACCATCATATGGTTGCTGTACTGGTTTTGCTGGTAGAGAGAGAATGCATTTTATTCATCATATATTTCAATATAGAGTGATACTGGTGACTCAAAGCAACAGTAGAAGCTAAGAGCCAGCAGATCACCATAGTACATTAAACTATTTAGTCTTTTTTTCCACCATAAGTAGCCTAATGACGAAAGCACCATTTTGGTCCTCAGAAGAACTGCGTTGTTTTCAGAGTGCAGGATGTGAGTAAGGAGGGCTGCTGCTTCCTCATAAACTGTGGAAAGACTAATGTGTCCTCATGGGTTTTTGTGATCTGCAGGGCCAGGAGCTAAAGCAAGGTCGTTACTATATAAATAGAACAACAGCTACTGTTATAAACTGTGTTTCTATGCACATATTAGAGCTAGAATGAGATCATGCCTCATGATATGAAGTAAATATGGCCTAACAGGAGCTATAATGTCACATTCATTGAATTTATACAGCACTATGTCAAGTGTATGTATGATGTAGACACTGGAGCATTCTGGGAGGGAAGCACCACCATCTTGACTGCTGTCCCTTTTAGATGTGTTATACGATCATTCATTTCAGCAGCTGTTGTGCATTTACACAAAAAGGTGTTTTACTATGAAAAAAATCAGAGTATGAGTATGTTCAGTTTGCTACTTATGCATTTATTTTCATTCCTCTGGATGCACTGAAGGAATGTACACATAAGTGTTTGAAAGGCTAGTGTCAATAAACACCTGCCTGCATACTGACTATTCAAATACACAACAATTTGATCCAAGTATGTTTTTGCAAACCACGGCCACTTCACAATTGTGGGTTATTATCTCGCTGAAGTGTTGAAACCTTATGCATAAATGACCCTGTGGTTAATGTGTGGTGAGGATTAGGCACTACTTAGTAATAATTAGGAAAAGATCATGTTTTAGTTTAAAATACCTTGATCTGGGGGCACAATCCATGCTGGAAGGGCAGCAATGTCTCTGTGTAAAACAACCTCTTTTTGTGGCACTATCTCAGCAGGAAATGCAGAGATATCTTGGTAAGAAAAAAAAAACACTTTTCATGGCACTACATGGGCGGCACGGTGGTATAGTTGTTAGCACTGTCGCCTTACAGCAAGAGGGTGCCTGGTTTAATCCCAGGAGGGAGCCCTTCTGTGGGGAGTTTGCATGTTCTCCCCGTGTCAGCGTGGGTTTTCTTTGGGTACTCTGGCTTCCTCCCACAGTCCAAAGACATGCAGGTTAATTGATAACTCTAAATTGTCCGTAGGTGTGAGTGTGAGCGTGTATAGTTGTCTGTCTCTATGTGTTAGCCCTGTGATAGTCTGGCGACCTGTCCAGGTTGTACCCACGCCTCTCACCCCATGTCACCTGGGATAGGCTCCAGCCCCCCTGCGACCCGCAAGAGGATGAGCAGTTACGAAAATGGGTGGATGGATGGCATTACCCCTGGAGGAAAAACAGTGACAGGTCACTACAAAACACCCACATTTGGTGGCTAAGAAGCAAATTGAAAAACAGCAGTGATGACGTGCTAATAAACAACCAGTTTTGCTGTTCTCGAGCTATCATGAGCATGAACACTGTAATTTATTTTAACTCATTCCACATACAGTACACCATCCACTGCCCCAGATACTCACAATAATACTGATTAATCCACTGCTGAAAAATAGTCCCCAACAAATTCACCATTTATCTTTTTTTTACCCTTAATTACTGAGGACAGTTCCTAAAATAGGTCATTCAAAAGTGTTGATTATTGAGAGAGGAGGAAGGACAATCAGGTTTTCATTCAATTTTGTATAGTAAAGAAGTGTCATTACTTTGGATTAAAATTGAAAAGTGTATCTCTGTTTATAACTAAATGTTTTACCGATGCTCTTTTAAAGGTGTGAACAACATCATCATCATGAGGTGGAAAGCATTTATATTTAAAATTACAAAAAGAAAACAATTACTGTGAACACAGGACATTTAATTTTCTGAGTAACAGTGGACATTAACATGAATAAAGAACATAATTATTTATTTGAATGTTGTTGGGATACTCAGCCAGGCTGAATGCTGGAATTAAATTTAACATGGGAAATGGTGATGGTGTGTTATTTATGTCTATATAATCAAACAAATAATTATATGTAAGAGTTTGTGCATATGCATCTGTGTATGAGAGTTAAAGCTCAGGTTGCTGATCAAGTTATGCTGCAAAATTGATTTATTTGATGTATATATGTGTGTAAATTTGATTTTTACCTGGTGGCATTGTGTAAATGCTGTTTTTGTTTTCTGTTGGGGTACAGATCTGGATCCTCACACTCTTTAGCTTTCAAAGAATCTGTGACAGGTCGCTGTGGAAAAGTCTTCTAAATGAGTAATATGTAAATCTAAAACATGCAGACGATCCGTTTCTGCGAGGAAATCTCTGCATCATTAGCATTGAGTTAATTTGGTGGAGATGAATCAGTTCATGTAATGTTTAAAACTTACAGATTAGGCTGGGCCTCAGCCTTTCCCAACTAATGAATAGCATTATAGTGAAAAAATATTTCTTATGACATACATTTCATTGCTGTATTACCACTAATAAACTAAGAGTCACATTTAATAATGAGCTCTCATATAAACACATACATTTGGGAAGCTTTGCTAATTTCTCTTCCCCATCTTCCTCACATAATCTCATTCACACACAGCCTCATGTGCTGCTCACAGTTTATATGTGTATGTTTACCTATAGAAGCTGCCTATATCCTCATTATGCTAATCTGTCCTTGTCAGCCCACACAGCAGCCCTGGATGGATGCTGCTCTCTGCCTCAGCTGCAAAACAGCATGATTTCTTCTTCTTATTTAAATCAGAGCTCATCCAGTGCTGTGGCTCTGGAGGATTTGGTGAAATCACAAGCAAGTTAAACAAAAAAAAACTGCACATTTGAAAAGGCGGCCCAGAAACATTATCTGACCTGACCCTCATTATACAGAGCCAGAGAAAAAGAGTATTGATGTCCCTTGGTTAAAAAAGTATGTGATCATATGTTAAAGGGATAGTTCAGATTTTTTGAAGTGGGGTTGTATGGGGTATGTATCCACAGACAGTATATTACATACAGTAGATGTCAGTTGGCATGCCCCCAGTTTGGAGACGCAGGCTGGAGTCTGACATGGAAGCTCAGCAATCAGCTTCTGTGGCGGGGTCAGCAATAAAACATATTTTAGCCACCTTAAAAAGTCCCATCTAAAAAGAAATCAGTATCAGTTTAAGTGTATGCTATATTGACATTATTTTTTTATTGCTTTACCTCAATGTCACACAGCGATTATCAACAGGAAAATTAAGCCTTTATATTGCTGTCTTTAATGCCAGACTCTGGTGAGATGAACATTAATTAATTAATTTAACATCGCTTAACACAGGAGCTGCTGGTCTATGGCTGCCTTGATCAGTTATTCATTTTGTGTTATTGTGTGACTTCGGCGTTTGAAAGGGTTAGGTCAAATTCACTAAAGTCACACAATAACACAAACTAACTAACCGATCGAAGCAGTGGTAGACCAGCAGCTTCTGTGTTCAGCAACTTAAATTATTGTTTTACTCAATGGAGTCTGGTGGCTGTGACCAGAGCACAGATGGGAAGCTGAAGCTGTTAACAGCTTCCCAGTTGAAATGGGCTGCCTAAAGGAATGGTAGAGCAGTGACAATACTCTCAATATGGCATACCCTTCAACTGATATTGATTTTTTTTAGGTGGCTAAAATATGTTTTGTTGCTGACCCCTGTTCACAGTGTACATGGCTGAGCTTCCGTGTCAGACTCCTGCCTGCCTCACCAAGGAATGTTGACTGACATCTACTGTTTGTAATATACTGAATATGAATAAGAAACTCATACAACCCCACTTAAAAAAATCTGAACTATCTAAATACCACCACTTTATCTTTCATGTGGGAGAATCCTCAGTGGTAATAATGATACTACATGTTTATAAAATTGCGATCAATTTATTATTTATTAAATTATTTATTTATTATTTTAACCTAATTTCTGATGTGTAGTGTGTATCAAAAAATTGACACTGACTAAGAGGAAGATGCAGAAGGGGGGAATGCAAGTAACACATTTCAGGGGACACGTCTGCATCTATTTAAAACATGGTGAATAAAATTCACCAGAATGCAGATGCTCCAATTTTTCTGGTGCAGGATCCCCCAAACAATTCATATGTCTCTACTGCAACTAATGATTATTTTCAGTATTGATCAATCACATAATTGTTGTCTGGATTAATTGGTCAATCGTTTTGCCAATAAAATGTTAGAAAATTGTGAGAGATGTCCTTCCAGAGGCCAAGGTGACGCCTTTAGATAATATGTTTTATCTGACCAACAGTCTAAATCTATTCAGTTTATTATCATGCAACAAAGACAGGCATCATATCCTCACATTTAAGAGGCCTGGGACTGGCAAATGTGGCTTCTTTGCTTGAATCCCAAAATGATTATTTGATGATCAAAATAGTTGCCAATTAAGGTTCTTACAATAACTAATCATTGCAGCTCTATGCGCCCCCACCCCAGTGCTGAAACAATTTCTACAGCCTTGTTGTGTGTGTGCGTCCACCAGATGAATGTAGGTCCAAAGTTAGCAAAGTTTTGGTCTCCATGACCTCCTGAAAAAAATATCTGTCTCTTAAGTTGCCAGATGCTTCACTTTCTTGACCAGCTTGTCCCTTACTTTATTTGTTTACTGTAGAGAAGGAAGTGGGTTTTTTTAAGGGGTCTCACTGTAAACAGCTGCAACGCTGATGAGTGGGAGTGAAGCAAATCTGTAAAGTCGCAGACTGTAAAATCAAAACAGTAAGTTAAAAGATGCTAAAATGCTCTGCAGGGCTGAGGGGAACTAGTAATTCTCTGTGGGTATGTCACTATGAGCAACCCTTTTTTCACATTACACGCAGTTATATGATTTGTTGTTCTTGTAAAATGTTGATTAGAGCAGCTTTAAGCATTAGCTGTTATCCAGATGTGTCTTACCTTCAGTGCAACATGCTCCATTTCTTTCCTGAAAACATCACAAGAGGACACAAGGTAGAAATCCGAGAGCAAGGGTAGAAATAGATTAGCTTTAAGTACTGAAATAAGAGGCACACAGAATTTGTAGATAAACTGCATTTTTATGTCTCCTGTAAATAAAAAAGACACCAGAAGAAGAAGAAGAAGAAGGGAGCAGAACTTCTTTGCGTTCTGGTTTCGCTGCCACCCACAGCAAGACCAGTTAGACACATCAAGCACTGCGTAGGCTTCCCTTTGTACCGTAGAAAATGTATTTATTAAAGCATAGGCTCCAGAACACAATCAAAAGAAAAGGAACAACAGCTGCAAGATTGCAGAACATATTATGTACCATAAAATTGATAAAGAAATCACTGTACACGCTACAGTGCTTTTTAAAATCACAGCTTTTGCAATGCAGTTAATAGAACTTATGGTCTATGTATTCTTATTTTCACATATAATAAACATTCAATAAATCTCAAATATGTCTTCTTTTGGGAACATCTAGATTAATGTCAAATAAATGTATATTTGTAAGTTTGAGTTAGAAATGTTATCACAGCAGAACAAACAGCATACAAAAAGTACAATCATTGTTCAGTATTTAGCTCAGCTGACTGTAAATCGGAGAAGAATTATGGATGAAGGACGATGATGAGCAATTTAAAATAAATTAATATTCTGTTGGACCTAAGATTTCTAATGTCTCTTAGATGATGCATACATAGTTACTCAAATCTGACCAGTGCAACCACATCGGCCTTTTCTGTTACATATGTAAGTGTATGTTCCACTTTTGAGGTCACTTAAAACATTTTGACATTTCATTGCAGGAAAATGTGTTACTGTTGGGAGATGCTCGATGAAATGCAGCCTACAAGTGCTGTAACAGACATTTGGGATTAAAGACAGGAGGGAATTTCAATTTGATTTTCACAAACTATCGTAAGATCACTTTTGGCTTAATGACTGCATGTGACAATTTTACACCTCAGTGAATTTCGCTTTTTTGCTAAAATCTGCAGACTGTATGTATAAAGTCAGAATGTTAAGATGCAGTTCTTCTAAAATACTAGAATTTATCTTTCTTCGTCTCTACAAATTGTTTTTAGTTGCCAAAAATATTCATTTTAATTTAAAATTGAATCATTATACAAATGATATACATTTTTAAAAGCCAATATTTTATTAAACTCTGAAAGAATCATTGTTTAAATTTTATATAAAATATATTTCACTACAAAACTGTTTTCTTTGAAGCAAAGGGAGTTTGGCATACAGTATCTCTTCATTTCTAAAAGATCTAATCTTCTCTTTAGCATTTGAAGGGTTTTATTCCAAAATACTAAATAAGCACATTTATTTCAACTGATTCTGAAATGAATCATCCGTTAATCTTTGCCGTTACTAAATATGTTATGTTTTTCTGAAAAGAGAGAAAAACAGTTGTGCATTCATGCCAACGACGTTTTCTCATGAATGATTTAAAGTAAGGCTCTACTGATACACTATCAGCCTGACAAAAGAAGCCTCTTCTTTAAAAAATGAAACATTTTGGTGAGCCTGTTGAGAAGTCGCATTTTGAGAACAATAACAAATTTTGAATCTTTATTCTAATTCCTCTCTCTGCACTGTCCTTAGAAAGACCTGCAGAGCACGGTGGCGATAGCATGAAAGAGCAGATAATGTCGTCTGCATCTTCTGCTCACTGACTTACACGTTTCAGATTTGTTGTTTAATTTGTTTCCTCCCCACAAATTTAAATAAAACCCTTTGGAAAGAAACCCTTCGAGCGAACCTCCCTCCCCACTGTGGATTCAATTAGACTGCGTTGCTCAGCATGTAAATTGCAGAGGATTAAGTGATTGTGTATCTTTTAGATTCAAAACATCTGCTGTTTATGCTGGCAAAAGCTCCACCACTCTCATACTGGGATGCAAGGCAGGCTGTCGGAGAGGAGGAGAAAAGAGGTGACAGATAAATACAGGATGAAAATGCAGAGAGCGGCAAGTGGTAGTCATTATTTGGTTAATTGCTATGAACATTACTGATGGAGTATCATCTTGATAAGTAGAATATCATTGTTTCGGTCTAAATATTTTGAGATGTGTGTTTTCTTTAATCCAGGGTGGTAACAAACACAACCTTAGCAGTGCTCCTATTTGAGCTCTAACTGACCACAGAGTTATAGCAAGTGGGAGGTGACAGTGTATATGTGCACTAACAAGACAGATGTAACTTTTTTCACACACAATGTTTGTTTGCAATAACGTCCTGGTAGAAAACCCCAACATCAGGTTCTTAAAGTCAAGTGGTGCTGAGCAAACGCCGCCTGCATTGGTTAGTTTAAGTGTTTGCTATATTTAGAATATGTTCACTGCTTTACCTCACTGTCAGACAGCCCTTTCCAACTGGGAACTGAAGGAGTTATCAAAAAGCCACCAGACTCCACTGACAAAAACAATGATTTTACTAAGTTGATTAAGGGACTCCGTGGTCTCCCGCTGCCTTGACTGGTTTAAAGTGTAAGGTAAAGCAGAAAAAAATATTCTAAATAAAGCGTCCACTGACACTGACATTGACATCTCAGCAATTAAACAATTAAAATCTATTAATAGTTTTCTACCTGGAAGTAATTGTTGTTATTAGTATATGATTAATCAAATATGATGAATGATATGTCAGCTGTTTAAAAATACAATGCAGATTTGTGTCTAAAAAGCAGCAATCTTGGATCCCTTCACTGTTTGAGAACACCATAGATTCATAATTTAGCAGCCAGCACCACTTCTTTCTAAAACAGATGTAGAACATGCTTCAGCTTTAGATGTGCCACTGTAATATGATATATATTATTAACTTCCCCATAATGAATTAGCTGTAAAGTATGGTGTTGCTTTGTTGACACTGACCTCTCATGCAGCGCTTGAATTGGCGTATAGTCTATTGATTGGCTTTCAAATGGCCTCAGCTCATTTGCTGGAGTGCTGTAGTAGTGGTCTGAGCTCTCCCCTTATGATCAAACAACATTCACCCAACAGCATAAACTTAACATCGAAGGATCTGCTGAAGAAGTAGCTGCACTACAAGATTGGTGCACAGTCATCCCTCCCTCCTGTATGAGTTAAAGAAGCCACACATCATGAACCTTCTTTACCCTCAACTTTGCTATTAAACACAAAAATGTTGTATTCTTGCTGCTCCATTAGGAGCCATGAATACTATGAAGGATTCATTACATTACTAATTTAAAATGATTACTAATAAACATTAACAGTTTAGAGGGGACGCTGACATTTCACTTGTTTTGCTGTGGTGCCCTCTGAAACCTTGCATGTCGGTTGTAAACAGGGTCTTCCCCAGGGGACAGTGAGGGTGTTCATGGAAGCGGGGCAGAAAGACATCGAGTATTCATGGTCCCACAACATAAATAATTTGCTCTAATGCTCTCTAGGTTCCCCTTCATGCCTGCCTGCATCGTAGAATCATAGAGTTGTAATGCATCAGTATGTTTTGAACACCATGCAGTGCAGTTTGCCATACCTGCACTGTTTCAATATGGTGTAATTTTCTATGCTTGCTGCAGGCTTTGGTTTAGTTCATATACCCTCTAAACCTGCAAGTGGACAACTCAAACATTTGGTGCTGTCCTACTTACAAAAGGTGCCACCATGAATGTCCACATTAATCCTCAGAAACAAGGACACAGCTTTATATTCCAATGGGAAAGCTGGAGAACACGATACAAAGCCCATATAGGCCCAGTATGGTTATAGAAATATAGGCTACATGTGCACTGGAAGAACTTTTTCTCTGCAAGACGTGAACCTATCTAATTTATCTTCATTCCTACTTCCGGCAGACTTCACAAGAACAACCTGGGAATTCCTGTGAACGTCTCCTTTGGGGTTTTCTGAGATCTATTCTTAGAATTCAGATGAACGAGGGAACATGCAAAAAAGTGAAAAGTACAGATGAGGAGGGAGGGAAATCAATATGCATCCTCTAAGGGGAGAGGTGCATTGTTAGCGGTAGCAGGTGCTGCGCTAACACTGACAAAGACAGATAACTAACACTAGCTAGCATTAATTAAAGAGTGACTTTAGAAGAAGAGACAATTTTTGGTCAAAATGTTTGGTTTCATCTTTAATTAAATCACTCTGACTATCTGTGGTGGCAGGAAAGCAAAAGGTTTTGTGTTTCTGGGAGTTTTTAATAAATGCAGCAGCTGAGCGACAACAGTCGTGTCTTGAGCAACACCTGAGCGCCCTAGATTCAGAGTCTTCGATCTATATGTTGGTACGAGGCCTAGAGCAACACAGCTAGTTTATCATGGTAGCTGTCACAGAGGCTCCTCTGTGGCTCACACCGCCGCTGAATCTGTGCAGGCTTTAGCCTTCAGCACAAAAGTAGGTCAGCAATGACTGAAGTACACTGAAACACCTTGAAAACAGTTCTGTGGATTTGCAGATTATTGAGTCGCACATAACAGTACTCACTTTAAAAATACACAAGTTGTAGATACCTCCAATTTTACTATGGATAATGTTGAAAAATGTCTATATTACAGGATGGATGATAAGGCCTGTGGTTGAGAAAAGATAAACAGTTCAAATTACTGAATGATTGAGTCGCGGAATGTCATTTGATGCCAAGAACACGTATGTTTTCCTCGTGTACAAAGTGTGTTGTAACACTGGTATGAGGGGCTTTCTTGCTTGTCTTGACTTTTTTCTGTTACAACATTTATCGTTTTTATGATCCCACCTGCTCTCAGAGAGCAACTTTTAAATTCAATTGACTGTCTTTACAGAGGCAAAGATTCGCTCTAATTGCTGCTTGCATAAAGCATGGAACATTGACAAAGACAAAATGCGAACAGCAGTGACTTCTGTCAGTTCTTAGATACATCATGTGCCTTTAGCTGTACGTGGATTGAGGTTATGCAGTCATGCTCATACATAAAAATACCATTTCATATCTCTTATTGTGGGTTATGAAACCACTCTGAGCAACTTACCTCCTGTATCCTCACAGGCCTTTGTGGTTCTGACACAACCTACAGCACCTTTGGGAGCTGATCTAAGGCACATTAACATTCATCACAACACTGGAGTGCATCTCAGTGGACAAATTTGGAACGATTGTTCAGTTTTTCCCTGCGTATTTACCTCTTAAGAGGATGTTGACAGTTTGACAGAGAAATGTTTCTTGGAGGCAGAGCTGCTCTGGAGGCAGACGTAGTCTTACTGGTTCTGTTAATACTGAATAGAGCCAAAAAAGATCAGTCTGTGTGTGAGCATTAGACACTAGCTGGCAGATCAAACTCTTGCTGAAATACAGTGTAACTAAACATTAAAAAAAGCAATGTTGTACTTTTTTGTCCTTATTCATGACCATAGCTGTCATCATTTGGGAAGTTTGGTGAGGTTAGGAGTCTACATTGGATTTGTCATTTAGCTGGAATCGAGATGTCACAGACTAAATGACTAAAACCAGGGAGCGCAGACTTAGCCAGTGGACTCTGGACATATGTGGACCATCTAATACTTCTTTACCACTGTCTTGATAGCAGTGTTTGAAGACACAACCAGGTGCGAAGCTAAAGAGGCAGATTATAATAAATGTATGCATTTAGTACATAAAAAACAAAACCTAACAACCCAATTGCCAGAAAAAATGTTGGCATTGTACATTACTGCAAACCACGAAAACAAAACTTTCAACATCACTGTGGTTAATCTCTGGTTAGGGTTAGGCACAAAAGCCACTTGATTATGGTTAGAGAAACATCAGGCTGTGACTTAAAATACCTGGTTTCGGGGGCACAATCCCTGCTGGAAACTGCTGGTTAAAAAACACCCACATTTGGGGCCTAAAAAGCCACCGGGAATGCAGCAATGACTCACTCATGAATAACAACCTATTTTTTTGTCTGCAGCATGGCAGGCGTCTCACCATCCACCATCCTCTACACCTCCAGATGACAAAGCCAGCTCATATACTGGGTCACTTTGGAGATGTTGTTATGATATGTATGAAACATACAAATGTAACATATTCGTGGTTTGCAGAAACTGTATGAAATTGTAGCAGTTCCACAGTCTTTGGTATTTGCTATCATGTTGTTTTCTCCAATTCATTTCAGCTGACTTACAGTTCCCCTAAATTGACTGGATGGTTATTCAGATCACCTGTTGCACATGGTGTGGGGACCGACTCCTAACTGAGAGTAGCTTGGTGCATTTCCCCTCTGGGCCACTCAGGGTTTGACGATGTCCTTTCTTTGGGCTTAACAGAGGTGGGGAAATGCACACCTACTCTGACCCTCCCTCAACCTAAGGCAGACCTCATGTAAGCAGATATTGTCAGCCAGAAACTCTGATCTTTAGGATCCTTGGGACTTTTTTGCTGTCCTGTACGAGGGTACTTTTGTGCAGATTTGTGCACCAAATCACCAGTTTGAGATATGTTTCTCTAAGTGAATATTTTTTATACTGTGTGGTTGGAATCTGGTTTTCAGGCATCTTCCTGATCAGCTACAATTTAGGGAATCAGTACCAACACACAATGCCAAAATTTTCTTCTGGCGACTGGGCTGAAACAAAGGAATCTCATCATTTGTGTTTCAGATTTGCGTCTGTGCTCAAACTTCCTTTTGATCAAGAAAATGGAATCATTTATTTTCTAATATAATAATAATCGTGATCTCTATGCAGTGCACAGCACAGATGAAGGCACTGTGTAGTTTTGCTCCGAGTGTGTAATTGTTATTAGATAGTAAATTAATTTAATTTTACAGGATTTTAACGGTTTGGCTTTAATTTGGTATATTTACAGCAGATGTCATCAACATGCCAAGATTTTATGAAGCCCAATAAGGGAACATATTCAGGGGGCCAGATTATTCTGGTGGAGAGCCACATCTGTCTCAAGGCCAACTGTCGTCTCCTATACCCGCTGCTGACACTGGGCTTCAGCCTTATATGACTGACCCAGAAAAATGTCACTCTGCAATTTGAGGTTTAAATCAACCAATGAGATTGTTTTTGCTCCCACAGCACTTCAGCCTCTAAGAAAAAAAAAAGGTCCAATCTGCTCTATGCTGTGTGGAAAATCTCCGTTTTAAATAATATGCTCACAGTCTGAGTACAAAGTGTAGGGATAAACATCTTGGTGTTTCTGTTGTGACAACCTTGCAAATATGCAGTATACATGTGTCATCTAATACATTGTAAAAATGTGTTGCTGTTTTTTTTTTTTTTAAATTTAGGTTACTTTTAGCTACCTGACAGACCCATGCATTTGCTTGTTTGCTGTGACCTAACTTATCAGGACTGAGTAACATTGTGCGCTTTATCATACACACTATAAAACACCACAAAACGCTGTGAACTTCTTGCTGGAAGCCGGAGGAACTTCTTTAGTGGCATATGGAGAAAGGTGTGTGGGAGGAGAGTGACAAGAGGTTGGTCGGACCATGCTGTGAATTGTGACTCCATTTCCCAGGGGGCTTTGCAACAACAGCTCAAAAAGCCACTAGCCGCTTAGCCGATGGCATGGAGAGGGCTGAGACGATTTGGCCAGAGGTCACAGGAGCTGATTGGCTGGTTTGTGGAATCATGGTGGATGCGAGGGTGCAGGTGTTTGTTGATCGGATGACTCTGGTGCACAGGAGGATTGTGGGTAGATGGATATGTCAAAGAGCTGAACCCCACCCCTTCTTAATTGTGATGCCTGTTGAAGGGAGGACGGTAATGTGTGAAAGCGGATCAAACCCTAATTGTCTTTCATTCTTGACCTCCACTAACATGTTGACCCAACTACATCGAGCCCTCCTAGAAAACCTCAGAATATCTGAATAGAAGCACATTACCAGGTGCCATGTTGGATCAACTTTTACTGTTGAAACTTACCTCATAACAGTGTATCTACTGCATTATCCAAAGCTTTCAAGGTACCAATCTTGGTACTGGCTTTACAAACAAATGTCTGAGGGCTTACTCCTTAAGACTAAAGATGTTAATTTGCTTCAATGGTTTATTTTACCCATAACCATGTACAAATAACAAAACCTTTACAGCTTTGTATGGTCACACATTTAGCATTCATTGGTCCATAAGCACTCCTCACGGCGACATGAAAACACTGTTATAAGACACCGACATTGATTTCTAGCATCGGCGTCTCAACGTTGCACTGACGTCACAAATGTACCATCCATTCTAACAGTTTCATTGCAAATAAAAATAGTCACATGCAATGATTGAAAAAAATTACATTACCTCATGTCACATAGAAAGTAAGCGAAAAGTTCCATCATTTAGAAATAAGTACTCTTCAGAGATTTGTCTCTCTCTCTCTTTTTTTTTTTTTTTTTTTTAAGTCCTAGACATTCTTTCAACAGCGTTGTTGGTCTCATTTGGGTTGTAAACATTAATTACAGTGCCTAGCTTCATTCACCTGGCTGGCTTTGTAGCGTCTCTTAAGAGAATTGGTCAATCAATACTATCAATCAACTGATCGAGAGGAATTGGTCAGTAGTCAATCAATTGAATTTATCATGGAAGGACATGATCGTCTTTGGGCTCAGTTAGGGGCAACAGGACACCAGTGAGAGACTGCAGAACAGACTGAACAGTATAAGACACCCTGAGAATCACAACTACGTCTCTTTCATCTGTCATCCCTCCTTCCTACCCTCTCTCTTCCTCTATCTCTTCTTGTATGGAACGATCATAGTCAGGTGGGCGTGGCCTCAGTGGTTGAGGAAGATGGTTGGTTGGTAGGTTGGTTTGTTGTGGCGGAAGCCGGTTGCCGTGCAACTGGCTCCTTGGTGGTTGGCATGGAGACAGGTTAAGGTGGATTCTGACCTTGTAAGGTAGTATGCAGCACGTACAGTAGTATGAACAGTAGAATGTAATATGCAGCTCTGGAGAAAAATACATGAATTTAAAATGGTGATGCTGAGGAAAAACAAACAGAACAAGTGCACCTTTTGAAGATTAAAGGGTCAGTTCATTCAAATTGCATATTTTCTCACTTAACTCTCGTGATATCTAACTATGCACATGTTTAGATATATCTGTCTCTGACATTTCTGTCACCATCCCCCAAAAGTGGAATTCAGTTTTTTCTTTGGAGCTACTTTCTACAGACAAAACAGTCCCAAAAAACTAAGGTCTGTTGTTTACCCAGAGCAACAGGGGTGCTGTTTCTGGAAAGAAAATTTGCTGTTGTTTCCTCAAATGTATATTTCCAGTGTTTAGGAGTGGAGGCAGAAATGTTAGATGGACATCTCAAAATCTAGACAAACATTCAACTTTTATTTTTGAATGAAATGACCCTTTATAATTCAAACAACTTGAGGTATACTTGTTTTTTTCTTTTTAGAGCAACTAAAGAAGCGCTTTGTTTCATTTGCAAACATGTCATAATGTTGAAGTTGAAAACACCACAAATTAATAAAACAAAACCAAGCACACCTCAAGTTTGAACTCTTGAACATCCATTCTAGATGAGTATTTCTCCCCAGATCTGTCAGCATGTAACAGTAGATTGTGACAGTAGTATGTTATCGATGGAGAACATCACATGGGGCTGACGTGGTGTGCAGCAAAGGATGGCGCAGGGGAGGGCGGTAGTGGTGGACAGTGATTGGTTGATTTGGTTGGTCAGGTGACTGAGGGGGTTATGAACAGTCGAGTTGAGTCAGATCACATGATGAGGGTTTGCAGCTATAACGTCAGGAGGTTCCATCAGGAGGTATGGAAGCCTGACAGGTTTTAGCTTTTGGTGGACACTGGACAGAACACCCACCCTGAACCCCACCCTCACATATTCAGCGAGCACTCACACACAGTCACAACAGACATGCACTCATACATTCGTGGGCAGACAGACACAGGGACACACACACACACACACACACACACGCATTTACCCACATTTACCATATTTTGCATAGACACACTTAAATAAACACACAGGTTTGTTAACTTAAACTCACATGTACATTCATGACAAACAAATGCTTTCACATTTCACATTTCACACGCACGCACACACACACACACACACAGACAGACACACACACACACACACACACACACACACACACACACGCACACACTCTTGCCCACCCCCAGACTTGCGATGTGTTACTGTGATGATGCAGAGTGTGGTGGAAGGTGAAGAATAAGACAACGGAAGACAGGTGATGCTAAAATGAACATTTATAATGACTGCTGTTGCTGTCGCAAAATAAGAATCCTTAAAAAAAGACCTCATATATATTAGCACTAGATTGCCCACTTCACTGGTAATCCACAAGTCAAGAAACACAACTCACTAGGTTTTTTTTCTCTTTACAAACACAATGCTACAATTACATTAAATATTCAATACTCTTTAAGTCAGTTAATGAATGTTGTTAAAAGCAACCACTAAAATACTAAAAATAAAAACAAAACAATACTAATATTAATTCACCTTTTTCCAGTCGTTCCCTTTTTCTTGTTGCGTTGTTATTTATTAATAGTATAATAATAATAATAATAGTCTGAGAAATAAATAGCTCATGTGGTGTTCTCAGGGCAATGGGGCAGGCAGCATAAATCAAGAGTGGAGCTCAGAGCAATGCGATGAAATGGTGGAGTCTAATCTCACGCAGTTAATACTTTCAAAATGTCTCTGATGTACAGGCGAAATATGGAGATATGCCACAAGTTTGGTTCTGCAGGTAGTAGGATGGCTGAGTGGCACCTGCAGAGGTTAATCATCTCTAAACTATCATTCTATGTTATGTAAACTAGGACTGTATTGCACAAAAGTTAGCAGCTCAGCTTCCTCGTTTTGTAGCCCGGGAGGAGCTGAGTTTCTTTTCTTTTTTTTTTTAAATTTTGTTCTCGCCACCTCCCTGGGTGTCTTTTTCAAACCTGGAGGAGCTGAGTCGAGCCGTTTTCCACGATGATATGTCTCTAACACGACCAAGCATTTTCAATAACTATGGCTTGATGATAAAAGATACTAGCGCCACTACAACTCACTGTTAGGAAAACATCAACAAATGTACAAAAACAAGCCTACGTTGAGAATGGCTCGGACTACTTCTCAAGGTTAGTATTATTATTCGATGAGCACAGGTATCTAAAGAGTTTGCTAACCAACATGGAAGCTAAACAGCGAATACAGTAGGTAAATCAACACTAATAACAACAGCACAGGTTAACACAGTAGAACTAGCATAGCCGATTATACAGGCAGACCTAACTATCGGATACAGAGGATGAAGTGTGATGATCGTTACTGCGTCCACTAGTACCTCTTTATGCTGCCGGCCCCTTTCTGCTCAACACTTCTCTCTTTACAGCTCGGCAAAAATCTGACAAAAATATTTACAATGAGAGAGAAAAAAAATGAAATTGTGGAGAAACAGTTGTTTAGTGTTTTTTTTCTTTTTTTTTTGTTTGTCTGCATTTCTTTTTTTATGTTTTTTTCTTCCTTTCATATGTTTTTTTTCTTTTTGTTCTTTTTCGACTTATATCTCAGAGAATTGTCCCCAATGATGAGCAACAAACAAACAAACAAAAAAATCCAATCATATCAGCTAGCATTGCACAGTCTCAGAGAGGTTTTGGGGATGGAATGGAGAGTTATCGTCCAAACAGTTGGATGAACACAGAAGGGGGGTAGGAGGAGGAGGAAGAAGGTCAATAAAGTTCATGAGGGGGTGAAAGTTCAAAAAGTTCAAGAAGACAGAGGATGGCTGCGCAGCTGACGGTGCGTAAACACTCCCCACACCACCGCGCGGGGGCGGTGCGTGTGTCGGCGTGCGTGGTTTGGATGTTAAACAACAACAAAAAAAATCATCATTAGAAAATGGAGTTTTTGAATCTTTCCCATCGAGAAAAATCAAATGGAGCGAGAGCAAGAGAGGGAGGGGGGGATAGAAAGAGAGAAAAAGGTGAGGGAGGGGGTAGAAAGAGGGGGAGGTGAGGAGAGTGAAAGGTGCCCCCAACACTATGGCACACAATCAATGAAGTCCCACAGGCTGAAGAGATGACAGAATTAGGAAAGCAGCTGGCATGAGCGGTAGGGCTTTTTTAGGTAGGTTGAGAGGCAGGACAGTAGGTAGGTAGCCAACCTGCAGAGGGGTTAATCCTTGTCGGGTTTAGCTCTGTGGGGGGTGGTGAGGAGGAGGAGGAGGAGTGGTGGTGGTGGGGGGCAAGGTGCTGTTCAGTTGAGGCGTCATGAGCGACATCATGTTATGAGGGCGGAGCATGCTGGCTTCATGGGTGCTTCCAGGATGGATGTCCGACACACAAGAACAACTCAAAGAAACGCTTGGAATGGTAGTTGTTGTTGTTGTTGTTGTTGTCTTTTTTTGTTTTGTTTTTTCCTCTCTGTTCTATTTTGGCACTCGAGAGAAGAGACTCGTGGGAGGCGGAGGAGGAAAGTGTGTGTATGTTTGGGCGAGGAGGAGGAGTGGGCAGTGAAAGTGCAAAAAAGAGGGCATGGAACAGTGTGTGTGTGCGTGTGTGTGTGTGTGTGGGAGGGGTAAACAGGCTACACACAGAAATGGCATTTTGTTAAAACTGGTCTAGGTTAGACAGAGCATACAGTACAAATCAAAACCAGGAAAAAAAATCAACAGAGAAGAAGGAACAGAAAAACAGTGATATGACAAATGCAGTCTACAGTTGCTGGTGCTTCGATGGGGCCCGAGTTGGGGGAGGAAGAGGGGGTGGAAAAGGGGAGGAGCGGGGTCCCATAATATGTCCTAGTAGATGTTTGAAGAGGTGGGAGGGTCAGTGGTGGGTGTGGGTGAGAGTGGGTTTGAGTTTGTGGAGGTGGTGGTGGAGGGGAGGGGCAAAAAAAAAAACCAAGATCTGAGGACTATGTCGAAGAGCCACACCCACTGAGAAGCAATGAGGTCACCTGACGAGCAGGTGAGAGTTAAGTTTGCATTCCTCTACACATCACAATAAAAACAGAAAGGAAAAGTAACATGACTAGCCGGCTACGTCGCAACACAAGACAGCACGGGCACGGAGCTGGCCTAAAGCAGACGAACTCAGAGAGAGGGAGAGAGAAGGAGAGAGAGAGAGAGAGAAGAGCATGCACATCTAAATACACTGCTGGATAAACACCTACAGTAAGGCTACACATCTACAGTAGTCTCGCACACTGACCCCCACCTTCAGCTCGGCCTGCCATGCACAGTAACAGCAGAGAGTTTAGTGCAAACATGTCGCTAGGAGCAGAAATGGAAATTTTTCCTGTTTTTTTTCTTTTGGGGAGTTTTGTAGGAAGCGGGCCATCTCCCATGACAACATCTGTCAAGATACAAAACATGACCGCACTGGAAATACTCTGGTTGCATAATAAGGAGAGAGAGAGGGAGAGAGGTGGACAGACTTTGGCAAAATTTCTTTTTTTTTCTGTTTGACACTGAAGCCAATAAAGCATCCAATTGAAGCGAGCTGGGAAAATAGAGAGAGAGAGAGAGACAGAAAACACACTGGCAATGTTCAGTGTTGTTTCTCTCCCCGAGATCAGAGCTTTGGATTGCATATTAAGGAAGTGAAAACACAATCTGTCCCAAATTCTGCAGCGAGGCACCCGAGGGAGACCGAGAGTGCAGCAGACAGACTTGTGTGCGTTTTTTTTTTTTTTAAAGGGGGGATTTGTAGGTGAGGGAGGGGAGTTTTCACCTCTCTTTCTCACACACTCTTTACCACTCTCTTCCAACCCCACTGAAATGCACCGGGCGGGGCGAGAGATGCTCCATGTCATATTTGAGGTCAATAAGGTGCATATCAATGACAAGACAAGCCAGAGCTCAGAGCGTGGGGGTTGTAAAAGGACAGACAACAGAGTTATACTAAGAGCTCGACACAGTGCGTCGAGGGTTAGTAATGTTAGAATACAAACACACACGAAAACACACGTAAGCCTCTACTGCACGTCAATGGTCAGAGGAGTGATATGCAAACTTATGCAGAGGTGAGTACATTCATGGACAATCTCAGTCTTGATTTGAAATTAAATCCTGATTTCTTTCTGTCTAAAGTTAGGCAGCAACTGAGAACTTTTTAGTACAAGCTCGCTTAGCAAGTAGCAAAATAGTCTTAGGTTTGTTCGAGAGATTTATTTGTGTCCCTCTGAGGATGGTTAGACAACTTAACGACAAAATACTCATTCTGTTGTAACGTCAAAATCAAACATTTTGTTCACCTTTGTTCCGGTGGACCAGGACTCAAACAACAAACATTTGAACGCGTGTAAAACAATATCAAAATGCTCTACCTTTATCGGCATGCAAAGATTTGTCTCCGAAAAAAATGAATGACACACACTGCCTAATTTTTTTTATCACTTCTTTTTTGTTTCTTTGATTTTTTTTTTCCTTTTTTAGTCCACGCTTCACTTTGATATCATGCAATATAGACGTGCAAAAAAGATAACATCTATTTCCACAAAATACATTTTCATTGTAACTATAAAAGGCTGTATTTAAGAATGCTATCAAGTCACATTTTTTTATTTAGCATAATTATGCTAACCTATCGCTATATTGATTTGTCTAGCCCCAGAGTCATAGTGCTGTTGCATTCTGGGACGTGTAGTTCCCAGAGGACTGGCTAACACTTTGCTAACATGGCGATGCGTCCTCTTGTGGCAGGAACAGAGAGGGCTTAAACAAACTGCTATACTGAGGCGCTTTGACCGTTAGTCTACTTAGTTCTTAAAAAGTGTCACATGGACTATTCCCTTCCTACGTAAATTATAAATATGGTTCATTTGGCACTTTTCACATTTTCTTAATATAAAAGTATGTCTCCTCTTATCTAATGTGATTTAAATCAACACATTTACAGTTTCACTCTGTAAATACCTATTTTGGCACAGGTTTAACTTGTTCAGGTTAGAATTACACTATTATTAACTTATCGTCAGCTTATAACAGAGCTTGTATTACACTGCCACTTGAGACTAGGCTCTCCAGCTAAAGGACAGATTTCGATATGTTTTAACCTTGTATTTTTAGTACATCAGTTATTATTAAATAGCAGCATTTTCCACAAATTAAAAAAATTGTACTCATGTAAACCTACTCAACATCTAAATCCAAAGCTCCTACGGCAGACAGAGGATAAAGGACAGGACGACATGCCACTACGTGTATTGCTTCCAGTACTCATCACATTTTATCTCGATCCCCTAACATTAAGATAACTGAAGAGATTGGCCGCTGTGTAAAAGACAGACCAGGAAAAGATGTTTTCTAAGGTTGAATTAATGAGATGAAAAAGAAATCCGTCCAGTATAAATCAGCTCAACTGGCACCTGTTTTTCCACTGTAAACACACTGTGCTGCATCCAAAGTAATCTAGCAATTAGACTAATTGGACAACAAATAAAAATGCTGTGTTTTTGACGAAGAATCTCAAACCATTGATTTCCCATAGAAGCAGGTTTGTCCAAATGGAGGAATTAATTTCTAATTCAGTATTAATCTGTAAAATATTAATTTAAATGAATTCAATATTTGTTAAGTCTATAAAATTCTAGAAAAAAGTGCAAAATGCCTGTCACATGTTCCCAGAAAAGTCTACAAATCGTTTTTTTGTGTCTGACGAACAGTCCGAAACCCAAACATATTCAATTAACAATGATACAAGCAGCAGATCCTCACATTTGGAAAACTGTAAATGTTTGCCATTTTTGCTTTATAAATGACAGTTTACCTGCTCATACTTGACCTAACATGCTATCTAAATATAAACTGTAAAATCATTACTCACTGCTTACAGCACAGTACAGTTCTACAGTGGAACAACGGCACACAATCTACTACTACAACAATCTCCCTATGGTCTCATAAGGTTTTTGCCACAAAATATCAAACATGAATCCAGTCAAACCCCATCAATGACAAAATATTCCCTCACGATATGTGTATGTTTTATGTTTGTGCAGCAAGGTATTCCAAATGTTTCTCTTCAGTATTATGAAATAAAACGCACTGATCCAAACTACAGCTAAGAGTGTTTGTACACTGTGCCCTGCCAGCCTCAACTCTAACTTCCTCTGCAGGTGTGGTCATTTTCTGATGGTGGTGCATCAGGGCGTCTCCGAGCCTCAGCCGCCCGAGGAGGCAAAGCGAAGAGAAAGACTCAATCTGTGGTGTTTGTCAGGGCAAGCAGCAGACATGCATTGATCGTAACACCAGACATAGTCACCCATGGAGCGATGTAGTAGGAGGAGAGGGGGTGTCAGGATGGGAGTGCACTGGAGGACTGAGGACGGGTGGGAGGGAGGGTGAGGAGATTGTGGATGGTGTTAGATGGGAGTAAAGAAGCCTCCTTACCAAGCTGTGGAGATAAACCCTCACTGGCGCTCCAACAGAGAGTGACACATTCGATAGCACAGTGGAGGATTTTGGATCGGATTGGTTTAAAAAGAATTAAAAGTCTGTTGTTGTTTTTTTAATCTTAGAGGAGTTCCCTCCCCTCACCAGGCTGTTTAGGTCAATAAATCAAATGCACCCCCTCCTCCTTTTGGCATTTTACATTCCGTCACACTTTAACTCCTGCTGGACTTAAATATCTGTCCAGAGATTTGCCCATTGGATGTACAGTACATTATCAATTTCAACTGTTTATGAAAAAGACACAGCTGCGATAGAAAAGTGAATTTATAATTTGTTCCAGTCTCTTTAATCTGCTACTGGACACCTAACACTCCCCCAACATCCCACCCTCTAATTACAAAACACTTTTCCAGGACAACAAGTAAGTAGAATCTAATTGATCTCAACTCGTGACCTCAATTGATTGATCCTCTTCATCGACCTAGTCTCTTTCTCCTCCTTCAGTATTCAGATATGACGTACATTTCTGTTGAAGTTCTTCATATGCATTCTACATATATTTCATATATGTGTTTATTTTTCCCTGCCATACAAAAACCATCCAATCGCAATGCCGTCTACAGCACACATCCCTGACCTCATAGGCAGGGAGAACTGCTCCCTCGCTTCACAGTGCATTAAGACAAAAAATTCAGTGTACTCCGATTGTAAAAAAAAAAAAATAATAATAATAATAACACGACACAAACAAAAAAAATTAACAACAAAAGAAACAACAGCATCTTCAGCAGCCTCCTGGGTCTACAGTGGGCAGTAAACCTGTTGCCATGGGAGACCTGCAGTTTGCCAGAGGCAGAAACGAGCTCAACTCCCTGGACATATGTTGAAAATCTCTCATGTCTGCCCTTTACCTCATCGGCAGTCGGACGGTTGCTTGATAAGGGCAAAGATCAGTGAGGCTATTAATCTCCTTTACTGATATGCATGCCGTCTTACAATAGCAAATCGACTAGTGAGGCTTGCAGACGAAAAATGTTCCCTCGTCATGTTTCAGTGTTCCGTTTTTCTCAATGTTTGCATTTCTCAGTAGTACGTTGTGAGTCTTAAGTGCTCTTGCTTGATCTAGCCTGTGGTTTGGGTTCATCTAAAGAAGACCACAGGCTGAGCAGTAACAGTTCATTTGAGAATTTGTCTCAGCTCAAGTCAATTATTCATTTCAGTTACAATTTTACATTGTAGACAAACTGTAACAGGGCATTTTACTACAGATTTAGAACAGCGGGGATATTTTGGAGCATGAGCTAGGATAGCCGAGCATGATGACCAGGCGTTTCAGGATAATATAGCTGCTAAGACGCTGCACTGCAGCCTGTGGTGTGAGTGGTTTACAGATATTCCCTTGCTAATCTAGAGGTCTGACTGCAGTCTGCATCATAGATATGGTGAATTCCCTTTTCTAGCACCAAATATGGCATCATAGTGTTTTGTTTCAGTGTGTATGCATGTGTGTATGTGTGTTCCCTGTTCTGCTCGTTGACTGGATATATAAGTTCCTTCACTGTATGATATTAATGCCTGGGGTGGCTTTCTTACTGGACTTAAATAAGACATATATTACACTATGTGACATTACTATTCATCTTCAATCCACTTAAATTAAAACAAAAAGATTCAAATCAAAAATAGTCTCATTTACATTCATGTCAACCTGAATTCACAGATAAAAAAAAACGAAACAACTGAGCTTTTTATGGGTGAACTCATTAATAAATAATGACGATGGTGATGATTCCTATCGTAATAATCATGACAGTATCATTAACAGAATTATCACAGCAGACTGCAAAAAATGCCATAGATCCTGTGTGTTTGCCGCAGCTTGCACAGTATCACTCTCGTCGGTTTCGCACTACGTGAGGTCATCAGCGTGCGCCTCGGCATTCTATCTCAAACACTAGAGCTGCGTATGGGGGGGCGCTATGTGCCGTAACACCCCTGCGGCGCTGCACTGCTTGTGGGATACATCACAGGGTATACAGGGGGTTGGTGTGCAAATGAAGAAACGCCCAGCTGATTCTCTCCCCCCACACCCCTCCCCAATTTCACTTTACCCTTCCTTCATCCTCCAGAAAGAAGGGAGGAGGGGGGAGGTGAGATCTTAGGCAGGGAGGGGGAGAATGAAAGGGGTTGGGGGGATTTGAGGACGCTTCTTCTCTCACACACCAGGTTTAAGTTTGCAGTCTTGCTCATTATAAAACCCTTGTAAAATGGGGAGAAGGGGTGAGGGCGGGGCAAGGCTGTGGGCAAGTAGTGAGAGAGGCTTTGGGAGGAGGCAGGGAAAGGGGCTGAGGGGCAAATCAAAACTCGAAGAAAAACAAAAACCCTACGGGAAGGTGACGGTTGTGGGCGGCAGGGGGAGGGAGGGGTGAGGCTTGTTTCCATAAGGGATTTTGGGTAGGGGGGGTGGAGGGTTGTACCCTGTAAACGCAAACCCTCACCCCCTCTGCGCCCATGCCCTTCCCTCCCTCCCCCTACTTCCTGTAGCCTCTCAGGCAGTCGGCCTGTCTACATGGCATTCAGCTTTGTCCACACAATACACAAACGGACAAACAGACAGCTTAATTTACTAAACAAAACAAAACAAAAAACAATAAAACAAAACAATAAAAAATCCCGAAAGGTCAAGACGTTAAGTAATAAAACCTTATTTACATGTTACACATTTTTTTCTTGGTTTTTCAGCGTAATAACTCGCTCCTCTCCCTCCTCGTCTTCTCAGCACATTTTTGCTTCGCGTCAAAATTTTTTTTTTTAATAGAGAATACTGAAAACACGCAGAAGAAAACGGCGTGGACGATTCCTTCTGACATTCTTGCTCTCCTCTCCTTTTTCCATTCTCACTCTCACTTTTTTATACTCCTCCCCCAAGCCCCCACTCTTTTTTTCCTCTTTTCCTCCTCGTTTCTCATTGGCTGTCAGGTTTAGCCCACCTTCTGTGGGTTGGTGGCGCGTACCCCCTGCTCATAGGTGATTCGCTGGCTGATCAGGTACTGTGCAGCCTGCGTGGCAGCCTGGGAACCCGTGATGGTCACCTTCCTGTTCCGAGTTCCGGGGATGAACTCGCCTTTCTTGGAGATCTGGATCCTGGCGCCGGTCAGCTCCTGGTACTCCACTAGCGTCTTCCCTCCTTTTCCCAAGATGGCTCCTACCAGGTTTTCTGGCACGGCAATCTCGACCACTTCCTTTGCTCCCTCTGCTAGCTTCTCTGTGGCCAGTAGAGATGATGCCACCAGGGGCGATGCAGCGCTTAAGTAGCCATTGGTGGCCCCCGTAGCAGCAGCCAGGGATCCCAGGGAGAAGCCTCCGAGACCTGCCGCTGGATGAGCTGCACTTGTGGATGCATCACTTGCGTAGGATGCTAACAAATTAGCTGCCGCAGCTGCTGCTGGGTTAGCATTAGCTGCTACAGCTGCTAACACCCCTGAGGCTGCAGCGGGATTCAGCCCCAAGCCCAGGGAGTTGGTGTTGTAGCCGTAGCTGGCCAGGGTGTTGAGGGCAGAGGTGATGGCCAGTAGGTCATTGCCTGAGAGGCTTGACATGGTCGTAGGGAAGGCCCCGACCCCAGCCAGGCTGGCCTGGCCGAGCAGAGAGGAAGCTGTGGCTGCCGCAGCAGCTGCTGCGGCCGGCATGACCTCTGTTGAGTTGGCATATGGGGAGCCAGTGGGGTTGGAGTTGGCAACAGGCCCTGTGATGTTGGAGTAGGAGATGTTGAGGCAGGAGGAGCTCTGTGGATCCTCCTGGATCTTCTGGACAATGATCTCCACAGCTTTGCGGTTCTGCTCAGGCTCCCCACTGATGGTGACCACACGTTCCTGCAGATTGATGCCCTCTGGCTTTTGGGATAACTGGACCCATGCCCCGGACTGCTCCATCACTGCCTTGACTGTCGCTCCACCTTTACCGATGATCAGCCCTGCCGTGCTGTTGGGGACGATCAGCTTGGCCTGGTGGGAGGGACAGGGAGGTTGGAGAAAAAGAGAAAATATATACAGATTATTGCTGTGTGACAGATACAGTACGGAATGAAATTAACTAAGTGAAGGGAAGATGTACAAGAAGGAGCAAGCGTGATAGACAGCTGTTTCTTGTTGTTTTACTGCATATTCAATAGAGAGAGAGACACAAATGTCACACCTGACTAAACATGTATGATGACAACGCTTCTTTGATTCAAAATACAGTGAAATGAGAAACAAGAATTATGCAATGGAGATTGGCGATGAAAAATCTTTCTTTTGTCATGCAAAACACGATCAAATGGTGCACACATGGTTTAGCTCAAGAGTAGACATTAAAGGCAAGGTCATTCTGAAAAGGACTTTGTCAGGGCCTGCTTTTCAGAGGTGTCCTCGAGAAGGATGGGAGACAAAAAGAGCCAAAGAAAAGACGCAGAGGGAGAGAGACTGAACCGCTTTGGAATACAGAGAGAGAAGGAAGGAGAGAGAGCTCCTGATGTACTGTGTGTGTGTGTGTGTGTGTGTGTGTCAGCAGTGTACGGACGTCCTGAAGGACAAAGATCTGAGACAGACATAAAACATTATGGATTGAGCAATGACAGTGTCTCCACCACCTGAACATGTAAGTAATAAAGTGTGTTTTTTCCATTTCTATGGTACATAACGGAGAGAAAAGAAGAGAAAGAGATAAAATGCAAGTCGGTGAGAGAACAGGTGATGAAGAGGTAGAGAGAGGTACATAGAGTGGGAGGGAAGGATGCATGAGAGAGTGAGAGAGAGAGAGAGAGAGAGAGAGAGAGAGAGAGAGAGGGAGAGAGGGAGAGAGAGAGAGAGAGAGAGAGAGAGAGAGGGAGAGAGAGAGGGAGAGAGAGAGAGAGAGAGAGAGAGAGGGAGAGAGGGAGGAATTCTAAAGAGGCTACTTGTGTGAAAAAAATAACATTGACTCCCAGGGGTCATTGTTGCCATGGAAACACAGCTCCAGCATTCAAAGGGTAGTGAAAGGGAGTGAGGCGATGACACACACACACACACACACACACACACACACACACACACACACACACACACACGCACACACATACACGCTCTTTCCATGTCCAAACCCAGCACAGCATATTTAATTTCACATATTTGCATGTACAAATGATGTATCCTTGTTGCTGTACTATTCTTTGTGATGCACTTAAAATTTTTAGAGTTACTGAGAAATTGTTACGTAGTATACTAATTGTCTATGGAAGACTGTTTGTGTAACATAAACCTAAGCAATTATTTTTTTTATGATTGATTAATATGTTGATTTTTACGATTAATCTTTTGAATATTTAGTCTACAAAATGTCAGAAAAAAGTGAAAAGTCACCATTATCATTCACAATAATATAAACACTTTTTAAGCTGCAGTTGTTTTCTTGAGAAGAAAAAGATGAACCAATGAAACAATCGTTATTAGTTAATTTTGATGCTCTAAATAACGAAGGGTATTTGTCCCCTGTGTACCTCCTTAAATCTATACTTATAGGTGCAATACTTTGTTTTCAACCATTTTCTCAATTTTAAATGAGTGATTGAAAGCAAATAGCGATCTGTTCAGGTTGGCTGCAGTACCATCATCGCTGTATCTCTCAGTACTCAGTGATCAGCAAGATTCTTTATTTGAATGAATATCAAGGGAGACGGGGCTCATTGTACTAACACTGTGTTGTGAAAAGATGAGCACAAAACCTGACTCAATCCAAGAAACTACAGTTTTTCCCATGGGCAACTGAACTAAAGTTGAACCCTGATGTCTGTATTTCTCTGTTGCATCATATCTTATGTCTATAGGTCTGACCTGAGGTCTAAATGAACCTGTTTATGAAGGGTTCACTGTTGTTCTGTTGACGTAAGCATTGAGTGACGCATCGCACTCTGCTGCAGCACTGAGCTCCATGCACAATGAAAGCATCACTCTGCTGAATGGAAACAGAGCAGAGGAAAGTGTGAGACGAAAAAACTTCTGCTGCAGCTTCTGTTACTTTGCTCTTTAAAACAAACTAAATGATAGAAATTGTTGCGGTGAAGCCGTTTTTCACAAACAAGGACACCTGCAAGAGATGTTATCGACCTCTGCAGCACATTAGCCGCCTCGCAAATAAATGTGTGTGTGTGTACAAGTGGCGCGCTTTCTCCTCTTAGCATTGATCCCACTATCTGCAGAGCAAACTACCACTGCTATCTGCTGTCTGTCTGAATGTCGCATATTCATATTGAGAGCAGAAAGAGAGAGTGTGGGCCGTAGGAGCAGGAGGAGGGAGGGCTGAAGAGATAAAAAGACTTGGCCTTGATAAAGAAAAGAGGACAATAAAACGAAAGAGACAGAGAGAGAGAGGGAGGGGTGATCGATTTAGTGAACTGAGAGAGAAGAAGACAAGATGCGCAATTTTTTTATTTTCCATTTTTCCATGCAGAGAGAAATAAAGGAAAGTGAAAGGGAGAGAGGGAAAAAGAAAATGCTAAGAGAAAGGAATCAATTCAACTTACAATACAAAAAATGCGAAGGCCATTCCAATTACCTCCCCTGTCTCACCCTCTCCTTTATCCCTCCTCCCTCCCTACTTCTCTCCCTCCCTCTGCTTGCTGCAGTTTTAAGCCAACCTACATCTGCGTGGCAGCAGCCTCGATGCAGCGCTCTGTTGCCACGCCACATTCCACAGCTCGCTCTCTGCATCGCAGGTTTCCGTGAGAGGGAAGATGAATTTACATAGAAATAGAAAATTAGAGGAGGCATGCAGGTGGGAGCCGATAATATGAGCGACTTCAAAACTGCAGACAGCGTCAAATATTCACTTCTCACTGCTTTGAGTTGAATATTTGAGAATTATCTTTCCCCCGCTAGTGTTTGTTTGTGAGTTGTCAGTGTGTCGCTCGGTGGGATTAACAGGTGCTATTTTTCCTTTTTGTTCATTCATCTTTTCTCTCAGAACGAGTGGCAGTCTGTAGCCCGTTTCTATTGATTAGTGTTGTTACTGTGAGGCACGTACACAGCAAGGCTCCTTCAACATGTCTGTTTACGTCCTGCTGCTATCAGAGACTCGGCTACAATCTGCTGTCCTGTGTAGATTAATGAGAAGAGCAAAGTGCTAACAAAGTGTGAACACTGCTGGGGCTGAGCCACTCTGTTTTCTGTTTGTTAAGCTCTGAGGATTGGCTCCAACGTCAAGTTACCTTTTATACAAAGCAAATGTACTCAAAATCACATATAAAATAATCCACTTTATCAATCCAATTAACTGTGTTCCACCGTTAAAATCTGTACACCAAAACATTTAATAATTACTGTTATTTATTCATTTGGAGACAAGTTAAAATAGCACTGTGTAGGATTATGTGCCATCTAGAGGTGAGGATTGTAAATTGCAACCGCTGAAACTTCTCCCATGTGCCAAGCGTTAACTCCCAGATAGGATTCCTTCAGTGTTTTTACCAGGAGCCGAATCATCCACAGAGGTCTCCTCTCCAGAACAAATGATTAAATCTGGCAAAAGCACTGATTAAAGCAGTTTCATGTTACAAATCAGTGTTTCTTCACCACCATTTGGCTCATTGCAGACAGGCCACTAACCCAGCACCTGCTAATGTGTGCTCTCCCTTTTTTTTTGAAGATCAACGCGTTCAGAATTTTTTTTTACCAAAAGCCGGTGATGTATAAACTCTTCAGACAAAAATTTTCCGAACATTTGTCGACTGCAAACATAATGCATTATCTGAAACATGTAAGTAGCTACATGCCCATTAGCCACTTAGCACAATAATTACTGCTTCGCTGACAGAGTCATTAACAGGCTCAGTGTGTGACACGCACTTGTAGATTAAATATAGGCCTATATTGAAGAAGGTTCATTAGTATGGTTTTGTATTTCTCTGTAATGTAGCACAGTTTTAACAATGTTACTTAAACATTACTTTCTCAGACCTTGAAACCAAACCATTGTGTTGCCCCACTCAAAATAAGTAATTGCAACTAACGGCCCTAAATGTTGACTATTAGACGACTAGGAAAATTCTTGGTTATTATATTATACTACAGTTCTGCCAGTACATCCCCTAAATCCTACACACTGGACCTTTAACTACTGTCCTTGAAGTACATTAACACAATATGGTCAAATCACCATCTGCACAATCCTCTACATGTATTATTCTAATGACTGAAAATGTTTTGTATATTGGTCAGCATCTGCAACAAATTATGCAATGCACATCAATACATATAACAAAAGCAAATTACGCCATGGGAATGTGCACACCTCATGCAACAGATGGAAATATTCCCCCTTGATTTTTTATTATGGCAGGATATCAGTTTCAGCTGTAAAAGGTCTGCAAAGGTTTGAACTACTGATTTTGCATTCAATCACGGTTTTATTTAAGTGGCGACATTTTGTGGATGGTTGTTTTCACAATGATGAGAGAGTGGTGGTGGGGTAAAAATGGAGACGAGAGATAAAAGAAGTGACAGGCAGCAAGAAAGCGAGAGCGAGGGAGGGAGCCAAAAAGATTTTACCCATGAACCCTTTCATCCTCTGCACTGAAACATTCTCGCGCACACATGCACAGAGTGTTGGTGGGAGGATAAACAGTGGCGTACAGTGATGTCTGATCCCTCCTGGCCCTAATGATCACATCTACCATCTTTATATCCAACTGATTCTCTGCTAATGAGCTTCTCCGTTTGCCTCCACTCCTCCTCCTCCGCCTGCTCGGCTTTCTTTCCTCACGTTTCCCTCTTTCCATATTGTCATTTTTCTCTCCTTCCGTCTAATTTTTGCAGATTTAAAGAGGTTTTTAAACCTCTTCTTACAAGGTCAAACACACACACTCCCACACACACAATCCGAAGAGCATTTTATTGTGAAATCATCATCATCCTGGTTTTATTTAGCTGACGCTGTTGGTTCGGCTCGCTCTAATGGCCGACTCAGCCAGCCAGCCTCCTACCTACCCACAATCCTCTGCTCCCAGCACCTTTCTGCATAGCCGCCACAAAGAAGAAGATTATGTGACAGTTGGCAGCATTCAGGCAGTCGCTCCAACAGTGACGGCTCTTTCATGTTTTTTTTTTTCCTCAGCTGTTCTGGTTTAATGCTTTTTTTGTGAAGTTTTCAGGTTTTTTTCTACATTTTCTCATCTCTGGTGTCTCCCTTTTTGTTTTTTCTCCTTGAAGAGCTTTCTATCTGTTGGGAGAAACTTTTCCACAGAGGAGAGGAGAGGAGGGTTTGGCATCCATCCAGCTGCTGACTAGAACGTCCTGTTGCTGCAGCTGCTGGGTTGAGGTCGAAGGTCAAAGCCAATCTCCTGTTCATGAATACACTCAGGCAAACACTGTGAAGGAGCAGGGATGGGAAGTGTTGACTTCAGCAGGGATGCCGGCTTAGCAGATAAGCCCAAATCAATGTCAACAGCAGAGTGGGGTGATTTGATTCAAGATCAATTTGGAACAAGTTCAGGGTTGGACTGTTGGTGGTTTGTCAATGCCAAAACTGTCAAACTGCTAATAGTTTATACTTTGAGCCAACAGTGTTTAAAGGTCCAGTGTGTAGAATATAGGGGGGCGGGGGAATATTGGCAGAAAACAAGAATCATCGTGTCTTAATTAACTTATCATTACCGTTAAAATTTACATAGGGGTCATCATCCACACAGTCCGCCATGTTACACCGCTATGTTTCTACAGTAGCCCACAACAAACAAATCAAACACTGGCTCTAGATGGGGTCATTTTCACATTGGGCACAGTAATTAGCAGCCCCTCTGTGATGAGCAGTGTCACTGCTTTCCTCAGTGTTTTTACCAGTTTCCTACTCTGTCTGTTTGGAGAGGAAGAGACCTCTGCGAATAATTTGGCTCATATTAAAAACTTCCTGACCAATGAACACCAAAGGAATTCCTAACGGGAGAAGTTTCAGCTAGTTAGAATCTGCACTCCTCACTACAAGATGCCACTACATCTTGCATACTGCTCCTTTAAATGTGCCTGTTTTTATTGAAACAATTTTTGACACAAATTTGTCTTTGCTTGTTTTGACCTGACAGGACTCAGTTGCCATATTCTTGGGTTTTGGGTGTCATCTAAATTAGTTTGCATGAGCATGAGTCAAGGTTGTTCCAGTTAAAAGTTCTGTATGTAACTCTGGAGAAAGATATTTGATTGTTGAGTCTTATTCACAGGTTGTCAAATATTGAAGCTTTGGGTTGGTGGTTTGAGCCATCTACCAACCCAAAGTGTTGGTATTTGCAGCCTGTTCTCATTCCGAACTTGTCACATACCGCTGCTTTGTCGGTGACTTCAGCAACAGACACCTGATGCCAAGAGCAACCTTTCACAGTATGATACGCCCTAGGGTGGCGTCAGTTGGCAATGCGACCACATAGAACCTTTTGCAGTCTTATGATATGCTGCTGGTCAGGCATACGGCACCTGCTGTGGCAGTATGATGTGTGGACGGGTGGCATCAGTTCATAACACAGCCAGAAGGCAGCTGTTGCTGGAGTATGACACACTGCTGCTCAAGTTAATATATTGCCAGTAACAACATAATATAAGGAGCAGGAAAATTCGTATGGGGCAGGTGGGAGAGGTGATGGATGGGTCCAACAACCCTGGGCTTTCAGAACCTAACCATGTGCTTTTGTTGACGTCCCAGAATTGGTAGCGGCGTCCAGGAATGTCAATAGCATAGGCAGAAGAATATGCGTGATATGTAGATGTAAAAGGCAACTGACAAAGCCACAGCATGTGACAACTTGGGATGAAAATGCATTGGTATTTGACAACCTGTGAATAAGACAACAACAATCAAAAAACATTTTAGTTCACTGAAATCATAAAAACTAGACTTCAGAAAAAAAGAAAAATAGGCTAACTGAAGAAAAACTGTGTACATACAAAACTAAGTAAAAAAATGCAGAGATAGTATGAAAAATCATTTTAAAAAACTAAATAAACTTGTTGCATACTAATAAAAACTAAACTTAAACGATTTTTAGATATAGAAACTGAACAAGCAAACCCACTCGTAAAATTAACTGAAACTAAACTGGAGTGAAGAAAAAAAAATTAAAAACAGAATTAAAATAAAAACTTATAAAAATACCAACAAATACTAATCCTAGCCTGAATCCACCTTAAACTGGTCAAAGCACGCAGCAAATAAAACTTTTACACGGCAGACACTTTGACATACCATAGTAGGAAAAGCACAGGTGCATTCAATACCATTTGAGATAGTTTAATTTCCACTTAGGGCAGGCTGTGGTATTGTGCATGCTGGCTCACTACAACACTTAATGCGACTGAGCCATTGTTGATGTTATCAGTTTCACCTGTGCTTTTCCTACTATGACAGGTCAAAATGGCTGCTGTGAAAATGTCATTTAGTTTAAATTCAAAGCATTGCAGCTGCTTCCTGTCATCAGAATAAGGAAAGTTTAATTCCTTGTGTGCAGCTGTGCGCTTCCCATCTACTACTGTGACCTTTCTCCCTGCACTCACCAGACTGAGTCACTGACCCTCATGCTGTATTTTTGTTGAATGAACGTCATGGTATGATGAATGAACAAGCCAGACCTCTATTTGTCCTTTTTAATACTACACTATCATTAATTTGTTTTCCTCAACATCATCCCCAACTCCATTTTGCTCCATGATTGGTTCAGCTTCTGGTGCAGCTGAATCTCTCTGAATAAAAGTCAACCTTCTTAAATCCAATGGTTGGGATTTCTAAATGAATAATCAATGTACAGAAAAGCAACATAACTGAACAATTGAAAATCTTTCATCCTTAGACAATAATTCTCTGATACATTGGTGATCTGCTTCACGTAATGTTACCAGGTAGATCAGCCATATTGAAATGCAATCTGATTTTCTTAAAAGTATACTTTGCTGATTTTCAATCTGTATCATTTCAATGTGGGTAGTATGTGTAAATGCAGTGTGGTAAACTTCCCTCCATCTTACACCCAGATCTCCCAGCTCATTTCTCAGCTCACATTGCTGGCTCTTCGGCTGCTGCTGGAACCACAGACTGCTCATTGTAGGCCTACTTCAGCATTTTCGCATGCCCGCCACCAAAGACATAAAGAGTATAGAGGCAAATTGAGAGAGACCCACCTCTTTTTCTCACTCTCTCAAACTCTGATCAAACTGTAAAACTAGGCAGCGCTGATCAAATATAAACCAAGATTATGCTACTGTATTGTCTATTTCTCACCTAAAATGCCTGTATAATAGAATGAAGACTGAAAATACTGAGATCAAGTGGTAAAGCTCAGCAGTGTTGATGAAGTCTGACCCAAGACTCTGCTAGCGGTGGTAGTTCTAGGTTTTCTACCTTTGAGCAAGAGCAAATGTCACAGACCTGTTCCTCTGTTTTGTTTTGTTTTTGTTTCTGAAGCAAAGTCAAAAGTATTTTCATCTTTCAATTGTATAGACTGACTTATGAAGTTTTATGAAAATGCCATCTTTCAAGCAGTCAAATACTTCCTTGAGTCCTGGCAAAAAACTTTCTTCTACTCTGAAAATGACAGTCTTGAGCCATGTTCTGATTAACACAACTTTTATAAGGCCTCCATCACGCCTTCTTTCTTTACTGTCAACACGTTGAGAAACAACCATTGCTACTGCATGCAACACACATGCTGCTGGCACAGTGAAGACAAAATATTGGGGGAAAAAATTGCAACTGAATCGGAAAGATGGAACATACAGTCGTTGCCTAACAAAGTTGCACTGAAGTCTTTCTGTTGTCCTGAAGCTGACCTGTTGTCCTCACAGGCTGTAAGCAGCAGACAGACAGGCGAAGCAGAGGGGAGCAAATGTCTGCTTCGCTTCATCAACCAAAGCATGTAAGTCATTTTGTGTATCTGTAAGTTTGTGTGTGTGTGTGTGTGTGTGTGTGTGTGTGTGTGTGTGTGTGTGTGTGTGTGTGTGTGTGTGTGTGTGTGTGTTGCATAAACAAGTAGTAGTGATAAGCTAACAGGGTGCTGAGGTCACTGAAGCATGGGAATCGGACAGAACAATGTCTCACTTAACAAATGAGGAAACATGTAAACTGTTAACAAACATGACAGCATACACATACATGCGTACACACACACACACACGCGCGCACACACACACACACACACACACACACACACACACACACACACACACACACACACACACACACACACACACAGTATGTTGCAGTAGTTTGTCAGGGTTTAACCTTGACATGCAGACGTATTAACACACAGCTTCAGTCCGCTGCCTCCCTGGCGTCTCTCCTTTCTGTCTGTGTCCTAATTTTATGAAACACAAATCTGGGCAGAAAAAGCTGAATTCAGTAAAACCTTCTGAGCGCTGACAGAAAAGATTTTTCCGTTCTCTGAAGGCTGGAAGTGTTTCAGTTGGCGGAGACATTGTGTGACAAACAGCAATCGAAAATAAATTTGTTGAATGCATAATGGCACAGCCTCTACATGATAAATTGCTCAGTTTTATTGGTAAACACTCTGAAGAGTTTTCTCTTAAAGCTTATTCACTTTCAGATAAAATATAACCGCCATGAGCTGAAAAACAATAACTTGATGGGGTTCAATCAGGGTTGTGCTGATATTTTCATTTGAGAGTTTTGCTTGTGCATCATCACTCTGTAACAACAATCTGTAAATACATTTAGAGTGCATAAAAGTTTACATGCCTGAATGAAATAAACCCCACAGATAGATATTTTTCAACTGTGTGAGATAAGAATAATTTGACTTCCTGCACATTTATGCACCTCCCGTCAAGCATTTAAATTAAGGCAGTCAGCATTAACACGTTAATCACAATGTGATTAGGGTCCAAACAAAATGCATGAATTTTTTTTTTAATTGTGTTGACTGCATTTTGTCCCTTAGACTCACCTGTAGTTGTAGTCAACCTGCAGCAGTGACTTCCTGCTGCAACAGTCACAGAAAATAACAACACCACTGCACTTTTGAATAGCTCCTGTCAAAAAAACTGCCGGACGGCTCAGTTGTCAAGTCAAAAGTAATATGCACCTTGTGTCAAACTCAATTAAAATATCAGCAAAGTACTTAGAGTTTGAGCTACCACCTATGAGCGAAGCATAGGTGCAGCTAGGAGCAGGCAGCTGTATCACCAAAGCCAGCAAAGCACCATTTTAGAGTGTTTATTGCCACATATCTGTGGATGAAACTATATCAAACTACTACGTTACTTAACACTACAGCACTTGCTAGATGGCACGTTGTCACCAGTCAAATGCCTTACCATAGCAGGTAACACTAGTGCCACGCATACAGGACCTGTACAGAGAAAGTAAATTGAACCCCCTGAACAGTGCTGTCACACTGACCAATCTAAAAGTCAAGATAAAATATATTCTTTTGCATTCATTTGATTCCCAATCAAGACACTGGTAATGACTGCTTTTACCTTGTCGTATGGACTTCAAAACTGCTTTTAAATGCAAAATAATGGAATTTTAATGACTGATTAATGATTGAAATTTGGGGATTAATCGCAATTAAAAAATGCAATTTCATTGACAGCCTTAATTAAATGAATTTATATTTTATTTTCACATATTCTGGCATGTCCGTTGCGGAGTACTGATGCACATACCTGCTTCCTGAAAGTTAAAACTCTTCTATTTCCCTCTAATTATCTATATTTTTTCCCTCCCTTTTCCTCATGTTTCATCCCTCGTTCATCCTTCCATCCTTCCATTCTTTCCTGTCTTCATCTGTCTCTCACTATGTCAGAGCTGTCTTGGTGGTGATGGTGAGTCTCTTCTCGTCCAAACTTTGTGTCGCGTTCCATCCAGGTCACAAGGCCGTCTGTCAGTGCAGTTACTACAGGCCAACACACACACGCACACACATACACATACACACACACCTACAAACACACATATGTGTGCAAAGATGCACACACGGAAAGACACACATTCATTCACAATTTCATTCCTACCTGAAAAAGGTGCCTACAATCCCACGTGTAAAGATAAATAGTTAAAAACATACATAAAACAACATACAGATACACACGCTGGGAGGTAAGTGCACACCTACACACACACACACAGCAACTAGAGGACAGCAGACAACTGTTGGCTGCAGGAGTTTGAACTTTGAAGTCTTAAGCAGGGGACTTTAGCTTAATCTGCCTCCTCCTGATCCACAGGCTTAGTCGCCTCTCTCTCCTCCTCTGCCTCTACCTCGCTCTCGCTCTCTCTCTCTCTCTCGCTCTCTCCCTCATCACCCTGTCATCCATCTTTTTCTGTCTCTCTCGCCATCTTTCTTCTTCCATTCTCTGGCCTGTCCAGGAGCACAGAAACCCCCCTGCAGGTTAAAAATAACAGCAGGACAGAAGAGCCGGGGTACAATGACTGACAGCGAGGGGACATAGTGTTAACTTGGATAAGAACATTCATGTATACATGCGCACACATCCACAAATAAATCCACACACCTTTATATACAGTGCTCACACCACACAGAGATTTCAGCGCTCTTTCTGACTTCTAAACCAGGATTTTGGAACATTTTGTTCCTGTTATGCAAACAATACACACATGAATACACACAATATATAGTCTGTGTACATAGCAGGCACACATGGGGAGGGTTAGGGCTGGCTTACGTCCTGTAATGTTTCAGTTTGAGTGATCTCCTGGACAGATTTTCCTCTCCTGAGAACATTAAACTGTCATCATGCGCTTATAGATGCACACACACTCGACATGAAATGTTAAAAAAATTATTTTACTGTATGTGATTTTTCTTGCCTTAATAAGTTCAAATGTAAAAGCAGCCAAAGAAGCAGGTCAATTTCAACACACTGTTCACAAAGCAAAAACTAAATATATTTGTGCTTCAATAATTCAAAACACAACTGCTTGAATCATTAAACATGCTCCTGATTTGTAAATTAAAATTAAGCATTAATGAACGACTGCCAGTTGCCGCTTCAGACTGTGAATCACTTTTTTGGAAACTGTTAAACATTGTGTGTGTTTCCTTTAACGGGCTAGACCCTCTGCTGGCTCCATCATTACATGCATGGTGTGCAGCCAAGACTCGCTCAAACCCACAGGACCCAAAGTTTCCAGAGATACCAAACATGTCCTGCTGAACATTGGGGATGAGTGCAGACTTTGAATTGATGCATAATAAATCTAGAATATTTCCACTTGCTGAATATGAAGTAAATATCATGTGTTGTAACTTCAGTGAAGTGTACGAACAAGCGCATGATAATGATAGGTGAGCTTTCTGTTAAAGTAGATGTAAAGGTCACTAGCTTCTTACATCATTTGTAGAGAACACCATGCTGCAGGTACTTACAGACAGTGTACAAGGGTATTAAAATCTCTCTTTAAAAGACATAAAATCTGTTTGTGTAATGAACTGTGAGATAATACAATGTCCCATCTGTGTCTCCTTTCTGCTTTCCTTCTTTCCCCCTTTCTGTTCTTCCCATATCCATCTCTTCTTCTGAAACTTTGTTGTGAAAATTGCACAGTTGACTGCACCAGGTATGACAGGCAAAGCTGACGTGGCACAAATAAGGAGGCAGACAAATAAAACCCGCTGCAGCAGCTTCAGATAATGGATAAGCATGAAGATAATGGCATCAAATGAAAATAGATGACCTAAGGCATCTCTCTCTCTCTCTGTCTGTCTCTCTTTATGTATCATTTTTGTCATATGATTTACTGCTAATTTATTATGCTGATTTGTTCTGTACGACATCTATTGCACATCTGTCCGTCCTGGTTTCTACCATTTTTTCCCCCTGTTAAAGGGGTGTTTTTGGGGAGTTTTTCCTTATCCGCTGTGAGGGTCCAAAGGACAGAGGGATGTTATATGATGTAAAGCCCTCTGAGGCAACTGTGATTTGTGATATTGGGCTTTATAAATACAGCTGAAATTGAAGGCATCTATTGGCACCAACCATGTCATGCTATCCTGTCAGCAAGGGGTTTAATAACTCTCCATAGTTAGGCTAAATGTTGGCAAGGGGAAAAAGTGGCATTGCCAATTTTCAAAATGGTGTTTTTGCATAGTTGTGCATACCGGACTCCCTAAATAGTTTTGGAATTGCATAAATTAGCACATTATGAACACAAGTTTTGAAAATGGTGATAGATGAAGAGTAAATGCATTTGTTCACTCACGATTTGATATTATGATTTAATGCCTTGCAGTGATTTCTTCAGTCAGTGTTTGGTGCTTACTTTTCTTCATTCATTCATCTGAGAACATTTTATGTCTCTCCTGGTTTTGTTTCAAGGGTAAAGGAGGAACATACTTGTTACAGTCTGATTGAAAGATTTTTTCTCTGTGTTTTGAAATAAATGACCTCACCTCTAGTGTTTTGTAATCATATTGACTATATGTATGCAAAATGAGCTCAGCCTGGATGACTCTATAATACAGGATTTGGTAAGGGTGGCTGGAGATATTAGCCAGGAGCTTATTTGAAATTGTTCATTTTGGTATCACAGCTCCTCTAAGAGTGGATTGTTGAGGGTGGTGCTGGAGTGGGTGATGATGAGGGGCCCTATTTGGAAAATTTTGTCCCCCTGTCCATAATGTGTAATGGTTGGCCTGGCTGAAACCATTCTTAAATGAGGCATATGCACCACACCAGCTTATTTCTCACCACTTTTCTTGTGCATCCCCCCCCAAATAAATATGTCTCAAAGAAAAACACATCAAAACTACAACAGAGCAACAGGAAACAAAGAAGAGGAGAATGACAGGAAGTGAAAGAACAAACAAGATGTCACATCTGAACCTGATTTTTCTGTGCGTGGTGTTCATGTGTGTAAAACAGTGCAGTAAAATATGAATTACAGCAGAGATAATATAATGCAGACACACACACACACACATGCGCGCGCGCACACACACACACACACACACACACACACACACACACACACACACACACACTCACAGAATGTTATTCTGCTGACTCAGCAGTGAGGCAGAGACTACAAATCACAGAACTGACAGGGAGATAAAATGTTGCGAAAGAAGGCAAGAAAGCAAGACACTGTAAAAGACTGCTCACGTGTGTAAACACTGATAACAAGTCAACAAAACACAGAGGAACAGAACAGATGTATGGGTGAGTTTTAGTTATTTATAACTTTAGTGACTTATAGATGTTAAGATCTGAGCCCAAATGGATTTGAAAGGATTCAGATTCAATAAAATGCTATCAAATCCTAACCCTCGTTCTTTCATTCACTGATCAGCAACAACAACACAGAACTAATCCTGACTGTTGGTGTGTTTGACTCATTTTTTGGCTGAGGCTGAATTATTTCCTTATCGCCAGCTAAGCGCGGAGTCTTACACTCCCACCTCTTCATCATCTGACACAAAGTGAGCCAGACTCTACGTTTTCCTGACATTTATGGTGAACGTCCTGTGTAGGGATTCAAAAACAGGAAGTAGGAAACAGGTGTTCATGCTGGAGGTGAAAGTTCACAGGAAACGGCCCCTCTCTCCTGCAGGAAGTGGCTGGAGGGAGTGGCAAGGACAACAACCAGACGAGAGTGTAAATGCTCGTATGTTTGTGTTCACCGTTCAGCGAAACAACGTCAAAGTACTTCTGCAGTTTTAAGTCTGAATAAAGGCCAGCAGGGCCAAATATAGCCCCAGAATAATACCACAACAAAACCACAGGCCATTTACAGCTGATCTCACAGGGGACGCAGCTCCAGCTCTGCAGCTCACTTGCAAGCACCATAATGCAACAATAACAGACGAGAGGGCATGTTTTACTGCCAATATGAATACAATATTGATGCAGTAAGTAGGTGATGCCTCACTACATTACACATAAACACAGTAAGGGAGGTCTCCAGAGTGCTTTGGTTTTTATGGAACGATTGCTGATGTTTGTGTGCTTTTTTTTTCTTCAAAGACTGAATTTACAGAACACCAAAACAACAGCAGGTAAACAGGGATGAATCAAAACTAGCTGCCTAGTTTTCTGAAACATGGTCCTGGTGTCTGTGACATCACACAGGTTAGAATTTGGATTCATTGCCTGCCCACAGCTTGTCTGTTGTTGAGGTGCCAGTTCACCTCCCTCCTGGGTACTCCTCTCTCCACTTTGTGCATGTATAGGTCCTGTTTGTGCATGTGTGTGTTTTTCGAACCTGTTTGTAATTGACAGCAAGGGTGAAAAAATTGAATTTCCCCTCAGTGGGCTTAGTAAAGTATATAAAAATTAAAATAAATAAAGTCCAGATAAATATCTACTAAAGTTAGCTAAGGGACTATGAGAGGGGAGGGGGTGGTGCCAAAAAGTGAGTTATGCTTTTTTAATTTGGCTTTGGGGAGGGACATTAGACTTTAAGTGGTCATATGTTGTATTTATTCTAAATACCCTCAGAACCCCTAAACCCACAAGTGGATTATAATGTGTGTTTTCTATAAGAAACTGCCAAAAGTTACACCATTTCTCTGAGCACAAAACTCTAAAAAAACAGAAATGATCATCGTTGGGATTATCAAATTTCCAACAGGCATGGAACACATCATAAGTGAGGTTTCAATCAAAAAAACATAATCAAATCTAACCTTAAAATAGTGATATTTCATCTAAATTGCTTTATTCTACATGTCTCATTTAAAATGTCACCCATAAAAGACCATTTGCACCAGATCCTGCAAAAGAAATCCTTTTTAAAACATCTAATAATGGCCACTGTGCCAAGTTACTGTTGTGTACGGTTTATTTGGGAAAATGGTCAACATACACATGTTGCTAATGCAGGCTGTGTGCACTCTGTCATGTGTAGGCTCATTCAATTTTGTTGGTTTTGTTGTGCACAACCAGCTTGTGTAATGATGATGTGATTTGTAAGGAGGATTTTCATTTTGCTTAAGAAATTAGCTCTTTGTTTGGTGATAGCTCTCTCCATACTGTTTGCTTGTTGCAATGGCTCATATATCTAAATTTAGTGTGAATATACAAAAAGATGGTTATTTCTTTTTCAGAAGTCATCGAATACAGCGTCTGTGTCAGTGATTTTGGTGTCAGACGCCTGACACCAAAAGACACCTTTCACGGCAGTATGATATGCCGCTGGGTGGCATCAGATTGTAATGGAGTTGGACATAACCTTTCACAGAGAAATACTGCTGGTCAGCCGGATGCCCCTGTCGTGGCAGTATGATACACTGCTGGAGTGGTGTAAGGTTGAAACACTGCAGGTAGTGACACAATAGGAGCTGGGAAGCCCTTATAGGATGGGTGGTGGATGGGTCCAACACAAGCTGAACTTTCATCCAGGAGCCTGGTTTTTGTTTGCTTCCAGTGTGACTGTAGCGCCAAACCATGACGTTTTATTCTTATCCTAACCATGTGCTTCTGTTGATGACCCATCATTGATAGCAGCATCCCAGAATGTCTACAGCAGACGCAGGGGGGTACCTAGTGTGTAATATGCACATGTGGAAGTCAATATGGCAATATGTGACGACTCCGGATGAGAACGTATTGTTATATATGGTTGATGGGGGTCATGCATTTTTCCCCCAGGCACACAGAAAAGCTTTAGGATAAATATTTGTAGCTTTTGGGAAGGTTAAGATTAAGGTCCCTATCAATAGCCACCATAAGCTACTGGTCATACCAGACCAACTAAAGTAAATTCAACTTTTCCTTTCTAAGAGGGTTGGATTGTTAATCAAAAGGTTACACAGTCTCAATTTAAGCCTGAACATCATAGTAATGAAACACTAGTTTAGAAAATCTGCAACACAAACACAAAGTCTGAATTCATTTTAAAACCAAGTCGGCCTCTGGTGGCCATTAGAGGAACTGCACCTGTAAACAGATGCGCTTTAATTTTCAAGTGAATATTCTATATATCTGTCACTACATCACAGCGGTGCAGCTCCTCATTCTTTAGCACTTGCTGTCATTTCCCTTTTCCCATTCATTTTAGATGAATGTCACAATTCCCCAAAGTTGTCTCTCAGCCCCTTTGAAACTGTTCTGCTGTTCTGTTTAAGGGTGATTCAGTGCATTTGAAAACCTGGGTGTAGGGAACATTAAAGAGCACCTTTCCACTAGATTACCTACATCAGCGCAGGTCTTTGTGTTTCCCTGCAAGAGCTTTGCTTGCATAACAACTGCCCACAGGCTTTATTTTGTTATGTTTGTTTATTGATTTATTTTCATTTATACCCAACATAACCCCTAATCCCTTATTTAAACATTTGTTTACTATTATAGTTATCGTATTTTTGTTAATGAATATAAAAACTAACCTGAAATCAAAGTTATCAGTGTATTTTGGGTCACTGAAGTCCAGTTTATCATTCAGTACTGCACCATGATGCCGATTTAACAGAGAAGGAGCAGTCCCTAACTTATTTTTAAGTATTGAAAATCCTTTGTAACATTTTGCGCGGTTTTTTGAGAGCACTTTTCACTCCTGGCAAACTATATCAACTATAACTATTATAGTTCATTTGAAGTGTAACATATGCCACAGTGTGAACAGAGTGGTGTGATGTTTTCAGAGAGCGTACTTGGGGGGGCGTAAATAAAAGCAAACAGAATAATAAAAGTCATAAAATCTCTCAATAAATTCTCCTCATCCATATGTCATGTCAGACCTCATTAGAGGCTGTTAAAGAATGTATTCAGCTCATAAATCTTCTTCGCTGCTCTGTTGTCCTGCTATGTGGCCTTGAAGCACAGTGTGTCGTCTTTCGGTGTCGTCGCTGCTCTGTTTTTCTTTCTATCAGCAGCTGCTTCTTCCAGCGAAGCTCTCTGTCACTCTGCAGCTGTCGGCTAACAAGAGTTCAGATCTGCTTCCAGCTTTCAGTCACCCACTCAGCCGGCCAGACTCTTGTTTTTGGCTCACTTTGTCTTCTCTCTCTGTCTGTCTATCTATCTTCATGTCATCTTCTTCTACACTCTCCGTCTCCCCATCTTCCTCCCAGTTGCTCGTTCAAATTCTTTTCCTCTTTTCCATTTTCACAATATCACAAACAACCTTCAGATATTTCTCTTCTCTCTCCTACCCTCTACCCTCTACCCTCCTTTTCCTCTCTCGGTCAGTCCCAGGGGTTAACCAGTAAGGCCACCAGCACATGCTGCAACAGCCGCACTCTTGACAAGAAGAAGAACACATTTTGTCCACAACCCGAAATAGTAGACAATGGACACCAATTCATCTTTCAGGGGCACACATGTGTATGAGTGTGTGTGTGTGTGTGTGTGTGTGTGTGTGTGTGTGTGTGTGTGTGTGTGTGTGTGTGTGTGTGTGTGTGTGTGTGTGTGTGTGTGTGTGTGTTGGGAGTAATGTATTATTATAGTTTGTGGTGACTGACTATATAACAACCCTGATTCCAAAAAGTTTGGACGCTGTGTGAAACGCACATAAAAACAGAATGCAAATTCTTTTCAACACAGTATTCAACACACCAATGCTGCAATTTGGATTCATTTTAAAGCAATAAAACTGCACTGATAAGGAAACATAACATTGCAATCCTTATCATGATGTATTATTAGTAGTATTATTATTATTACTACTATTATGGTAATGCAATACAATATGCTTAAAATCAGCCTTTTGTACCTAATGTTATTATTTCCTCATAAGGTAGAAAAAACAATTTACACCGCATTAAAATGCCATGATGACATTCTTCTTATATAAAATGTTATTATATAAATGATTATATCTATAAAAAATACTTATGCTTGTTATGGTTGTTCTATTACCTAAAATTGGGTCTGCTTGTAAAATCAAAATAAAATTAATTAAATTTTATCCACATCTTGTTTCCTTCAAATTCCTGCAACATCTTAACCAAACTTTAAAATCAGGTCCTTTGGGTTTATGTGATGCACGGCTACATGAACTCTCTTTGAGAGGTTAGGGCATCTATGTCTCCACCACAGTTGGTCGAAGAGGTTATTTTGGTGTGGGGATGTCTGTCTGTGTTTGTGTGTGTGTGTGTGAACGTGTGTATCTGTGTCGTCAAACGCTGCACAAATCCATTTAGTCGCCTCTCCGACATGGTATAAATAGCCTAAAGAGCAACAGGGGGATTCGCCCTCTATTATAAGGGGCTAAATATCAGCAGCTATTAGCCTGCTCGTCTCCCCACGGCTGCTCGCCTCGTCCCAAACAGCATTACTCAACTGTCAGTCAGCCTCAGGCTCAGACGCTCGTGATGCAGAAGATACAAACTGAATGAAAAAGAAAAAAAACATCACACATGTTACGGCTGGTACTCTCAGTCTGGTAGAAATAGATTTCATTTATTGCACATCTGCACGTATAGAGTAATATCACTCTTACGCCTGTAGGCTAAATGAAGCTACTGCGAGAGGCTGCTTAGCTTAGCACTAAGAAAGGAACAGGGTAAAATAACCAGCCTGGCTCTGTCCAGTGGGGGTGGAAATCACCAGAAACCCCACAGTACAATATTATCACGACACTTAAGTTACAATATTATTGTGACTTTAAACATACATTGTGATGTATTAAATTTTTTCAACTGCAAATTATTCCCAAAAGAAATCTTTGTCAACATCTGTTTACGCTAATAAGGTAAATGTTTTCAGTCTGTTCATCTCACATAATCATTTTCATTGCAGCAAAATATATCTTGTGGACTGAAAAAAATAAAAAAAATAAATTGATTTTATCGTTCTAGTAGGGTACCAAGAATTTGATTTGTATTTGCAATATCTATAATTTATATAAAATTGTTCTTATTACTAAATGATACAAATCAGTACTTGGCATACGTGTATGGATTAAATATCAGCATACAAAATATTGTGATACTATGCTGAACTGATATTTCCCCTCATCCTGACTGTCCAATAGAACCTTAATTCACCAACCACCTACAGATGTTATGGACACCTTATATTTGATTTGTTAAATCTATATAAAAACTGAAATATAAAAACAACTATTCACCATTTTATAGAGGTTATTTGCTGCTTGATTTTTTTTGGCTCTAGGCAGTAACTTCCTGGATTTTCCACTGGTTGCCTGGCAACTACAACCTGAGTTTGGTGTGGAAAAACCTGACCGTTCTGCACAGAGACCTGACCTCAACCACGTCCAGCACTTCTGGGACTGCTGACCACAAGCCAGGCCTTATCGCCCAAGACCAGCGATCGAATCATTGAGGCTCTTGTGGTCCAATGGGATGCTCAGGAAGGGGATGTGAAACAGTTACAGTCAGGTGTGCACATACATTTGGCTAAAATGTATATCCTCCCAGCCTGACAAGAACAACATTAAGAGCAATGTTTTAAGAATTAAAATTAGAGCAAGTTTGCAAACACACAAAAACAAGTCACCATATGTGCAAACACAACCCAATACTGTTATCTGCATGAGCCTTAAAGAGCTTGTTGGAGTTCAACTGTGCAGAGTGTGTGTGGGCTGGAGAATTGAGTGTTGGTGAGTAAGTGAATGTGTGTGTGTGTGTGTGTGTGTGTGTGTGTGTGTGTGTGTGTGTGTGTGTGTGTGTGTGTGTGTGTGTGTACCCAGTATCGATTAATTATGCATGAAACTCTCTTCATAACTGCACCTCAGAATTGTGTACTCTGCAAAAGAACGCTATCTCCGAGGGCTCTGCGTGTGTGTTTGTGTGTGTGTGCACAGAAGTCTGATAACTATAATTATTCACGACTATCAAGGCATAGCACTTCTTCCCCTCCCCAAACCCTGAAATCTGCTTATGACAGAGAATGAGAAATCACAGCAGGGAAAACGTACGTAACACTAATGCAACAGCAGAGCGTAGAGACAAGGAGGAAAAAGAGAAACTTCTGGGGACATTTAAAAAATATATATTTCCTTTTTCACTCTGCAGCAGATGCCATCTTTCCACCCCCCAATGATTACCTCTTCTATTTATTTATTTAGTTATACTGCTGTTAATTATTTTTTACCTTGTTCTTTAGAGTCAATAATTATATATTGACTAAAAGTCTGAGTCTTCTAGTCAACATATTATTTTTCTAAAAGCCACTGCACTGTACGTGTGTGTATGTGTGTGTGTGTGTGTGTGTGTGTGTGTGTGTGTCCGGTTGACTGCATTGTCTGGCAGGCATGAACAGTCAATAGATGGAAACAATGCCAGACCTGACTAATCAATAGTGAGCAATCATGAAGAAAGAATGATGATAATCACTTAAACAGATTGGGATCATAATCAATGGCTGCACTAATTGTCCTCCATTACACAGCTGGTATCGGCACTCACATTTAGCTGTACAATCAGCAGTGGAATGAGCTTCATGTGAACGATTGAAATTTAACAAAGTTTCTGAGCAAACACCAATCCAACAGTAGCTCAGTCCGTGGGGACTTGCCTTAGCAACTGGAGGGCCGCTGGTTCAACTTGTTGTACGAACGTAAGTACAGAGTGTGGACTGGAAGCTGGAGAGGTGATATTTTGCCTGGGCTCTGCTGAGGAGCGCCTAAGCAAAGGAACTGCAAGCCTATCCCTCACTCTGACATCTATGAGTCAATGTGTATAGATCCTGTTTGTGCAAGTGTGTGTGTTTTGGGCCTGTATGTGTAAAAATAACGATAGAGTAAAAAATTGAATTTGCCTTCGGTCCATAAAACATGTCTTCTTTATCTTCTTCTTCATCATTGTGACATCATTTATCAAACGTTTTTGCTGTAAGTTAAGTCAGTATGTTTGCTCCAAGTTTCTTTGGAAACATGAGGTGTTGGTTTCATGTGCACATTCTAAGCTTTACGAGTATCACCTTCTGAAGTAAATTAATGGGAAAGCCTCAGGGGGCTGCTCTTGTTAAATTCTAACAAAACAATCCCATTTTTTAATCGTTACTGAAGTCACCGTGTGGTGCAAATTGAACAATTTTGTTATTTACACTTGGTGTAATTTATCAAAGCATATGAACACAAAACACCAGCATCACCTTTCAGCTGTTCAGAGATGGTTAATTAAAGACATTATAACATTAGAAAACTTTCAAGTTTGATGCCCCCTAGTGGTGTTAATACACCCTCCCACATCAGTGGTCAAAAGAGTTTTTAAAATTTTTTTAAGGAGCATAAAAATCTCTTTGCTTCTAAAAGGTTAAACAGCTACGTGACAAAAGACAGAGCTACAAACATGTATATAGTTGTAAAACTGCTTGAATAATATAAATGGTAGAGTGCTTTGTGAGGATAACAAAACTCTGAGAAGAGGACACACTCAATTTTAAGATTTGGGCTACTTTGCTTCCATAACATGTTTTTTTTTCAGACTATTGAAAATATCTAACATACACACTTAGGTGTTTATTTTAGTTCAGATATCTGTTCTGGAACGGAATGCAAATTAGTGCGTATTTAATTAGACAACACTTCATTTGCATATTTAAAATTCCAGAAAACTTGTAAATTAAATAAATAACAGTCATAGCCTGATTTACGGAACATTTTATTCCTACAAACATGAAGAAAATTAATTTCTTTTTTAATTGGTTAGCAGCATTATCTAATTTATGAAATGATAAAAATAGATATTGACCTGTTCTGATTTCTTCTGGAGGTGTATGTTAATTAGTGCATATCTAATAAGATCATTCATCTAAAACAATAATAATTTCAGAAAACTTGTAATACCAAATAATTGCCTTAATGTAAGTAATCAACTGGAGAAGTTTCATGATGATATCTGTCACTTTAAAGTTCTACCAACTTCTGTAGTGTCTCCCCTTAAATAAACATCATGCAAACACTAAGGCAACAATCCTAATTTACTTAGTAGGATCAGTAACAACAACTCAGCCTCCAACTCTGAACCTCACAAGGACCAAAGTCCAAGTAGGGACAAGTCTGTGGGATGGAGAGTTGAAGCTCTATGTTTTTCATTAAGGCACGCCTTATACTACTTGATGTGTGTGTGTGTGTGTGTGTGTGTGTGTGTGTGTGTGTGTGTGTGTGTGTGTGTGTGTGTGTGTGAGAGAGAGAGAGAGAGAGCGACAAACAGAGTGATCAGGACACTCGCTCACACTTCCTCTCTCAGCAGGAAACTGTTTCCAGTTGGCATGAGGATGTTTAGGTTACTGGGTTGGTTTGTCAGAGAGAGTGTGTGTGTGTGTGTGTGTGTGTGTCATAGCCTACGGCTCACGTCACATGTGAAGTTTACATGTTAACACCTCACACACTGCATCATGTTTAAGAGGATGTCATCTCTCTCTGCACTCTCTTTTTCTTTTCTTTCCTCCTTTCCTTTTTTTAGTATCTTCTCTTCTCCCTCACTCTGTCTTAACCTCTTTCTTTTTCATCCTTGTCTCCTTGTCGCTCCTTTCCCCTTATTTTTTTTTTCATTTTTCACTCCCTCTCTCACTTCCCCCTCATCTGTCTACATCTCTGTATGATCGCATGTTGTTTTTTCCTTTTTTTCTGCCTCATTCAGTTCCACTCAAACAGAAAATCACAACTTGACCACAGAACAGAAACACACACAGTTTGTGGTTCCAAAGGCAAACACTTCCCCTCCCTCTCTTGCTCATACACCTGAAGAGGAGTTGACACACACACACACACACACACACACACACACACACACACACACACACACACACACACACACACACACACACACACACACACACACACACACACACACACACGCACACACAATTGTAGGGATAGACTCAGCTGCTCTGTGATTTCCTGGGATAAGATAGAATAAATAGAACAGAATAGATGGTCGGACTGACCTGTTTGACGCGGTCTGGGTTGACGGTGGTCTGTGGCTGCAGGATGCTGACCGGCTCTGTCTTCTGGGTGCTCTGAGGCATCTCCCTCACTTTCTCAGCGATGAAGTCATGGACGCCGTTCAGCGCCTCCACTGTCCCCTGGATCAGACACACCCGCTCTGTCGTCCCTGCATACACACATAGACAGACAGGTCAGTATACGAGTTGAAACTGATGACATTGGTACTCTGAGATACATAGGAATCATCTTAAGCAACGGCGGAAAAGATCATACCAACGTGTTTTCCACCAGCTGCTGATGAAAATACGAGTGCTTGTAAAGTCGCCACTGATTTTTATTACTGCTCAAAATCTGTGCCACTTTGATGAATGCATGTGTTTCCAGTGTCCAAGCATGTAATGGAAAGTGGCAACACTAGAAATGAAGCATGAAGAATGCTGTACTTCTGTATCAATATGCCAACTTTTACACAAAAAATAGTTTGCTAAATTTAGGATTTTTTTTCAAAAAGTGTTCTGTTCCATTCATGTTTCCTCATGTAAAGATCCTAACATGTTCCCACAGGTGGATAGAAACTCACAGAGGGCAGGTAAAGGTTTGATGTTGTGCAGGATGCTGTGCCGATTTGGATTTGAACACTCAGAATTTTCTATTTTCATCATTTTTATGTGCAGTTGAATGGAAATGAAACCAACCCTGGCTCATGCTGCTTTTCAAAAAATAACAACTGTGAGATAAGAAAAGATACCAGGAAACTGTAATGACCCCCGCTGGGAAATTACACTGCTGCAGCAGGAAGAAGTAACAGCGGAGAGGGGAAAAAAAACAAAACGCTGAATTAGAAATCGAATTGAAGCACAGAAAAAGGAAATGGGTAGGTAGATAGATAGATAGATAGATAGATAGATAGATAGATAGATAGATAGATAGATAGATATTTATAGCAGACCATTCAAAGTGTGTTGGGGAAACAGATTGTGGCAGAGAAGCAGTCAATCAGTGCAAGACAGAAATACAGCACAGAAATACAAGGGACACAAAGTCAGTCTGGAGTGAAAACTAAGCTGAGAAAAATTGTTGTTCTTGACATGTAGAATGCAACATTCAGAAAACATCTGAGTTCATATTTCCACTTCTCGTCTTCTCCTGAACATATAAGTAACTTTCAGTTTGTTTCCAGGACTTTGTCCAATCAGGAAATAAATTCCCCAGTCACATGAAAAATAAAACAGGCTGCTATGATTTCTAATCGTCTGCTGCAGTTTTGGCACACCATGTGCGTAAACATTATCAGCGATATCTCTAAGATTTAGCCTCACATCAGCCCCACATTAACTGTCTTAACTGTATTACCCAAATCAAAGAGCTGCAGGTTAGGAGGATTTACGCTCCACGTCCTCAGCAGGACAAACTGGGATTTATGTTCATTATGAAAACACAGCTGAACATTTGCGGTGAATATAAGAAACATATGCAGGGAAAAATTTGTGTTTGCATTCGCTGTTTTACATGTTTGTGTGTGAGCATGCATATACTGTATGTTATAGCTTATGTACTTCCTGTTTCTCATTTTACCCAGGAAAGTGTGACCACACACCCAATGTTTACAACAGTGGAAACTGTAGAAAATCAGACATTATAAACACACAGTCTGTGGACACATAATGACACATTGTGTGTGTTTGAAAAATGTGGTTGATGATTTCAACTGGCTCTTATAATATAGCGTATGAATTTTTTTTTTGGGACAATATTTAATCTTATAGATTAACTCGTGCTCAATTTTGACTTTTTTCTGTGTGTTTTGGACTTTTGGACTAGTTGCCTAATTTAAGTTTAAACTTCTCTTTAAACGTCAAGGAACTTAGCTGTTATGAATATGCCCAGTTTGCATCCATAAAACATTAACAGTGTAGGGATCATAGTTTATACAAAGACCCCAAATTTTGGAAAGAGCAAAAGTAAATGGCTATTTAGAAAATTTATAGAATTAAAGGGTACAAGTACTTATGTGTTCACCAAATGCTCATGTGAACACCCTAAAAACCTTTCCATGCCACTGTGTTCAGAGGTTTAGATGTTTTTCCTGACATTTTCAACCAGCTCCAGGCAGCAGCTGGTTTCCATTCATAAGGTCTCTATTAATTTTTGTCAAAGTTATATCATCGCTGTGCAGTAATGCAGTTTAAGTGCAAGTTGAATTAAAAGTCTTCACTGCATTACCTCATAAAAATACTGCTCCTTTGTAAAAAAGTAATGCGGTCTCACACAACTCCATCAAGCTTTATAAGTTCCTTGATTTACTGAATAATAAATAACAATTTTTTGCAAAATCATTAGCTATGATGTAAAATATATCTGACATGTAGTAAGTGGGCTAAAATATGCTGAACCACAAGTGTGGTCCTCAACAGCTGGAAATCAGCACATTAACTTCAGAGTAAGTGTGTGAGCCAAAACAATGACAAGCGTCTCACTGTCCAAATACTTTATGACTTCACTGTTTATGAAAATATTACAGGTCAATACTCGGAGAGAATTAATACATCAGGGCTGTATCCAAAGAGGAGGGACGGTGTTGACAGATAGACAGACAGACAGACAGAGGAGAATCTAGGCCAATGCAAAGCCTCTCAGTCCTCTGTATCTCAACAACACACTGAGAGTAAATCTCTGTTTGGCTCTCTCTCTCTCTCTGTCTCTCTCACCCTTTTAACCTTTATTCTCTCCCTCTCTTTTTCCTTTTCCATCTCGCTCTCTCTCTTCCTAACTCTCCTTTCCGTCGTCCCTCTCTACTGTAACTCGCTTTTATCTTCTTTTTATTTCCCCCATTTCCTCCTCTTCCTCTCCCTCCTCCATCTCTCGCTCTCTCTCCCTTGACTCCAGTATTTAGTGGGATCTGCTCTTATCTCGGCTCAGCAGCGTGTCAGTTTGCGCTTCCTGTCTCCTCCCTCTCCCTGCATTGTTGGACTGGCTCGGTTTGGCCCGGCTTGGCCCTCTGTGGCTGCACTGGGAGCAGATCGAGGGAATGAGGGACAGAAGCTGCACATGTGTGTGTGGGGGTTGGAAACTGATGGTACATCAGTGTAAGGGTTAGACTTCAAGAAGCTAAATCAAAGACCTTTTAAATGCTGCCTGGTGTTCAATAAAATTCTGAAACACCACTGGTCAAAGCAGAGTGAAGGATCCATCTGTATATGTTATGTTATGTTTATGAAACTAAAAAGATACATGGAAACATAAAATTGTCAGTAGATGTTGACGGCATGTTTTACATTAACAAAAATTCTACACAAATGAAACTTCATAAATGTTCTTTCTCATGACTGAATTTAAAATATGGATATGAGGATTCTTGCACACACAAAGAGTTGAGGGTCTACAGGGTTGACACAACAGGAGCTAAAAATAAAGCACACACATTACACTCAGGCATTTGCAACATTTGGCTACCTGGCTATGCTGGACCTTTGTAATGCCTGTTACCATTACAGGCATATTAATTCCCACTCCTATTTTTACAGTCTGTCGACAGCAATGACAAACAGTTCCTGTTGACAGCAGATGAATGCCTCAGTTTGGCCGAGTGAGCGTAACGTCAAGCTAACAAAAACACAGGCTAGTTAGCATGAGATATCAGGTGAAGCCACATGCTAACACTTTGTTGGTGAATATTTCAGCCTCATTCTGCATTTAATTCAGTGTGTGTGTTAGTGACAGTGTGTGTTTGTGTGTGTGTGCTGATACTGAGGAAACTGGGCTTCGCCTCTCCCTGACAGCTGGTGCCCTCTAGGGTAATCTGGACTCGTCCAATCACAAGCAAGGATTAGCAGGCCATTGTCTTGGCATGAGCGTGTGATTGTTTCTATGTGTAGCTTGTGATCGTGTGTGCATGCATTTGTATGTGTGTGTGTGTGTGTGTGTGTGTATGATGAGTGTGACTGTAGCGGCAAAGGGCACTCTGTCAGTAGAGATCACACTGAAACTGCTGTACAGCTGTGCCACTGCAGCAGAGACCTGCTTCATTTCATTACAAAATGTTTCTGTAAAGATCACTTAATACTCATGTAATAAACAACTGATTGTATCTAAGGTGCTTAATGTATCCCGAGTGCAGACATGGGTATTTAAATGCTTGAACTTTGCAGTGATAAGGTGGTATTATGGTCAACCTAGGTGTTGCAGTGGTACAATGGCAGGTTCATGCAGGGGTGGAAATGATTTATTGGACATTAGCCGCCCTGATGTCTTCTTTATCATGCAGCATACACACAGACATCCATGCCAAACCAGCGACAACACCATGGAATTTACACGTCCCTTAGTGATTGAGACTGAGCTCAGTTGGCAGTAAGTTTGGTACTGGTCCCACTGGTGCAAGACATCACTGTGTGTGTGTGTGTGTGCATTTGGATGTGACTTTTGCATTTCCCTTGTAAAATGAACCTCATCATTTGACATTTTAACGGTTGGAAACCTTTTTTTCCGAGCCTGACGCGCTGCAGCTGCTGAGGCAATATCTTTTGAGTGTTGTTCAGACTGCGTTTACATAACCAGTTTGTGAGACATTTTTAATGCTGCTTGTGTAGACGCCAGAACATCGCAAGCAGAACAACATTACGCTGTATATTCCCCATTGCTATTCAAAACATGTATGAACAAAGTCAACTCATGCCTTTCTTCCACAAACGCCAGAAGCCAGGATCGCCAGACAAATTAAAGGAACAGCGAGAGACTGTTGTTTATGACCAAATTACAAACAGGCTACGTGACTGTGGTGTAATCCCCATCGTGTCCTGCGTCCTGCTCTACCCAGGCGCCATTCCTTACCTAGACCATAAAGAGTATTTCCAGTAGGTGAGAATGCTTCTGAAACAGACAATCTCCTGTTGTGTGCTACATGTGTGAAAGGGAAACACAGCACAACATCCGGACCTGATTCTCCAGACATTGCCTGGAGTCAGATACCAACAGATACCAATTTGAAATTCAAGACACTTTCAGGTGAATCTAGCAGTGCTGTCAATCCTGATTGGTCAAGCAAATGTGTGGTTACATAGTAACAAGGATTACTACAACAAACACAAAACAACAACAGAGACTAATCAATACCACTGAGATGTGTATTTCAAACAAACATGTTTGACTCATGTTAGGCATTCTGAGTAAAGAAGACAAAGTGAAGACACAAACCAGAGTCTACACAATGTTTGGGAAAACTGGAGATGTATTGGAGGGATAAATGATACAGGGCTGGGGAAAAAATTACAAAAATGAAACAAGATTATGAGAAAACCACAAATTAAGGACCACAGCATAGAGAGTGGAGCAAACCACATAATAACAAGAGTCAAGATTTGTAAAAGATACAAATACAAAGAAATAGGCTCCAAAATCTCACAAGCTCTAAAATATTAAGATGGAAAGTTTCAGGCCAGAAGGTCGTTAAGTTTCTGAGATGAAACACCTACGACAGTGTCAGCAAGGGATCACTAATGGCAGCAATTTGACTTCCACTGAGTCACAGATATCAGTAAAATCATCATGGTACTGCAAAACAGTTTCAGTTAGTAACTGGCAAATGTTTGGTAAGTAGTTTACTGGATGCAGTTTGCAGTGTCAGACAAATCTGCAGCGTTGAGTGCAAACAGTACAAGAGGTTCAATAATCATTTCTATCAGCGGACGACCACGATTACAAATAAAAGGCAGGAGTGTGAGATTCACACCAGACGCAAACTTCAGTTCGCAATTTCCACAGTGACCAAGTGACCCAACACCACTTTATTCGACACTAGAACACTCATCATCATCATCCTCATCATCGTGATCCAGGCAGTGGACCCTGGCAGTTGTTTTTATTAAAGTCTAACTAGCATGACTCACTCCTTCCTCCTCTGCTCTCCTCCTCCTCCTCCTCCTCCTCCTCTCCCTGATGATCAGAAAGGCACCGGAGGCAGCAGACAGAGAGCACAGCAAGCTGCTTCTCCTCTGATTTCTGACTCACAGGAACACACACCAACATATGCATGCTCAGTATGACGATGCATACTGATGCTGCTGGATAAAGTGCAGGATGAGCGACAGTAGAATGTTCCTCGGTGCTAAAAATCGAACACAGACAGCTGCATGTTAACTTGTCAGAGATCAAAGCAACTTGATTCTGCAGTGGGAGGGGACGCATTCGCCCTCTGCTGCTCGAAGCATGAAACACTTCAGAGAGGAAGGACAGAGGGAAGATGAATAATGTTTGAAAAGCAACTTGCATTTCCAGCCTTTGTTACAGCACGAGACAGTTATCTAACAACAGCAGAACTGTCCTGAGAGTGGTGTATCAGCGTGAGCCCACACTGACCGCTACAGTGTTGTAGTTACAGTGGCTCTTCGCTCTAAAGATGGCTCGGTGTCTCTCGGCCTGCTAATTGCAATAGAGCAGTCAACCTGCAGCCAGCAGCCGTGATTCACTCCCTCCAGATGGGGGTGGAGAGAGCTGGCTGCTCTGGGCTACCGCCGCTGACAATAAAGGCACATCACGCTGCCCTGAAATGTCACACTAATTTCTAGTGCTTTAAATGTCAAAAGCCAGGATGTAGATTTTAGACTTAGTGGTGTTAAACCCCAGAATGCACAAATTAAAGAGGCACTACACCAATTTTACACGTAAAGTTCAGGTTGCTCGTCATGGACAGTACTACTCAGCCTGTGGAGACAGTGGTATAATGTCTTCTGTGGATCTGCAGGGACTTTTTTTAACGTAAGAGAATAAGCACTTAGTGATGTCATCGTTTACTGACTTCAAATTTATAACAGAAAGCTTGACTTACATACTGTTAGTGTTTGAAATATGTGGACATTAACCAAGCAGAGCAAGCCTGATACTATTTAGTTGCATTATGGGAAATGTAGAATACAGCATGTTTGGACTTTAAATTAATCTAATGACTAAAAGTAGTGATTTTACCATTTCTTTCAAGCCCCCCAACTTTGGGGAATTCCAAGGACCCCTTAAAATCAGACCTTATTGGTAAAAAATGTCATAATGTCAGATTACACAGTACATAACATTGTCAGGCTTATTTATTGCATTTTTTTTTCCTAAAAATATTTTAGACATTTTTCATTGTATAGAATATTTAATGTACATCTTTGCAAATATATACTTGTTTTGTATTCTAACAGACTATAACTACAACTTCAAAAAATAAAGGATAATTCTAGCCTTTGTATATTAGTATGAGTGGGAAAAATGTTCTGATCCTGTGAATTAAAAGATAAGTTCAGGAAGAGATTTGAGTGTTGACAACCTGCAGCCACAAACTAGGCCACTAAGAAGTCCCCTTTATGTAAATACATTTACAGGCCTTGATGTAGAAATTCTGTGACTTTCCTCAAGAAAGTCAGAGAGCTTCCATGACCTAAAAAAATGTTATTCCTTCATGGTTTATTAATGCTGTTTTTCTGCTTAGACATCTAAAGGCATAAACAGCTGAAAACCGCCAGCTAGTGCAACTATTGTGTGAAACAAGTTGTCAAATATATTTTGGTAAATTCCTGCAAGAACAGAAAGAAAATTGTAAATTTCTCCCTGAGAGTCCTTTAAAGATCCCCAAAGTTCCCTGTTGGGAGTGAGTTTCTTAAACTTTTTTAATATTTGAGAAATGTCAGCAGAGAATGGACGAGAAGAGGAGACAAGATGTGACAGCATCGCCAGAGGTCTTGTGTTCACAGGTACATGATGTTCATCCCCTGCTGTGCTGAGATGTACAGCTTTTTTACTTCTAGCACCACTCTGATGGAAATAACATCAGCAGGAGAGAGAGAGACAACTGATAGAAACAGATAGAGAGGTTCACACGACTTCTGTCACATCCGAACACCATCAAGCGAGGGGCAGGGAGAAGGAAAGACAGAGAAATGGACAGAAACACAGAGAGGGAGAGGCAGATCGGCACAGAGTCACGATAGTAATGTCAAAATGGAGTGACACCAGAGAAAGAGGGAGACAAACAGAGACGAGCAGAGAGACAGACAGAGTGGGATGCACCGAGAGAAACCTTTGTGAAACCTGTCACAACAAAGTAACATCAGAAAAATAGAGAGGAAGAGAGACGAAAAAGACATGGCGATTCTGCGAGATGTATACAGAAATGTAGACACAGAAAGATAAACACATACATGTAGTGTTGGACATCACAGAGACCCTTTCTAGACACTTTCACTATATAAGGTGAAAATATTGTACTGTGGCGCCAATATATACATGTCTCTGAAGCAGATAAAGCTGTCAAGCTAAAAGTCATAATGCTTTTATAAGAGATCTGTAGGTTCTCATATTAAGAGAATACTTCATGAGCAACATACATGGTTGCTGTTATTTATTTATTCTTATATTTTCTTTCTCTGACATTTTTTCCTCCTTTCCATCTACTGGATTATTTGGTGCCAAAAGATGAAACTGTGTGTGAAACAGATGCAGAAAGAATACTACTGTATTTATAAAAAGACACAGACAGAAGGATTGATGGAAAGACAGAAAACATTATGTAGTTGAAAATTAAATCCAGGCTAAGGAATACAGAGAGGGAGAAGTAACTTTGATTTACATTAAAATAGAAAAATCCATCTCGTAGTGTAAAATAAACTCTGAGGCTCCATCCGAGCTGATTGGAAGCACAGTGAGACGTGGCGGCTGGTTTCATGTAAGCTCATTAAACAGATCTCCTTAGGCTGCAGATAAGCTCAGGTTAACGGGCTACCTTTGATCAGATCTGTTGGATTAGCCAGCTGTTAGAGGTGCAGCTCAACACCTGGTTGTTCCGGAGGGTTAAAGAGTATATAAAATGGCTTATAGGTCTACAGACAGAAGGGAACTGACTGAAGTCTAGGAGATGAAGGTCAGCTGGAGATCCTGATGTCAGCGTATCATGTGTCTATTCGTCACAGGCTCATTAAGTTTCCACTAAGCTGAATATTTCACTTTCACCTGCTTCTCTAGTGAAAAGGTTCACTTTAGGGTTGAGTTTAAAGGCAAAAAAGTAAACTTTCCCAGCACTTAAAACTTCAAAAATATAACAGAAGATTGGTGCAAAAAGTGGGACATGTCCTTGTCCTTGACATTAGCCTTCTGGAATTATTGTTTTATTATAACTCAACTGACATTGTGAGTCAGTGTTTCACGTTTCAAGTCTCATTCAAATGCAGTCATTTAAGGCTATTGAAATTATTTGGCCTGAACTAGCGGCGTGCCATATAATATCATTCACGATAATATGGGTATAAGTTTAACATGACATGAAAAATTCACATCATGATACTCACAATATCTCGTGAGTATATCTTGTTTACATATTGACATCATTCTATTACGCACAACAACAACAGGCATGAGTAAAAGCGAAATTATTACAGACTCCGCGGTGGTTCCAAAAAGAGGCGCAGCTTCAGTAGTGTGGAATAAACTGTGGCGTCATTAGGCCTGAGCGACCTGATTTATGAACAGCTCAGGACTTCTCAAACTCTTTTAGCAACTTTAACGCTCAGAGGGAACTCATTCAGCGGCTCCTCCAGCAGCAGCACAGTTTCTCTCCCTCTCCCCTCTCGTCGTGTGCACACAGCTGCAATTCTTTGTTCTTAAATTAAATTAAGAATTTACCTTATTGCTTATTATAAGGTTGCTTATCATAATTTACCACACCATATTGTTATTGCAAAAATACCCAGAAATATTGTGATATTATCTTAGGGCCATATCTCCCACCCCCATTAACAACCAATATTATGTGCGCCAATTGGCGTTATTACCGAGATAAACCAATATCTATCTATTATTAGCTCTGAGCCAGAATCAGTTTTCCTCAACAACAAAACAGCAAGGGTTTAATGACAAATATTTTTCTGAACTGAGCTTTGTCAGCTACATGCAACATTTGGTTTCTCTTGACATTACTGTGAGACTATACAGGTTCATTCCAACTGTAAAGGGAGCTATTTCCTGTTTTGTGCTGCTAAGCCACAAAGCACAATTCCCACAAGAAGCTGTTCTGTTGCACACAGATAAAGATTTAAGACAGAGGGCTGAGGAGGCTGACAATCTCCTCCTCTATAGCCTAAAGTTCTAAAATGTATGTTCCACTGATTTATTGATGTTTCAGTGCTACATGTGGTACCTCTAAATCCACAAATCATGACCCAATATTTCCTGGTGTCACACGATAAAGAGCCCTTTTCAAACTCTGCTCTACAATGAAATTGCCTTAGATTCACTGCAGCCCATCGTAATGTGGAGAAAAGTGCTGACGATGACCAGTAGGCCTCCATCAGTGAGAGATGGATGGATTCATTGACTGACACCCCAATAAGCCAATGGAAATGACCGCAAAGACCTCAGTATCCAATTAAAAAGGTTATTTGGCCTAATGAGCAGCCCCAGCTGTGGGAACAAAAGCAGAGGCGGTTAACCGTATACAGACAGAAGGAGGGATGAAGACAGAGAAAAGAAAAGAAAGAGAAAGTAGTGTGATTTATTCTTTTCACTCTTATTGACTGTTAGAAAATTAAAGACAGACAGACAGTTGGATACACTGATTGATATACTTAAAGATAGATAGATTCATAATATTTGTTGCATAACTGCTTCTGCAAAGTTTTGCCTGCAACTGTAAAGCAGCGGAGGAGGCGGTCAGTCTCCCCTTGACTGATTCTGCTCAGTTACCTTGGCAACTGACAGTCTCACCCCCTAACCAAGCATCCACACTTGCACACAATTGTGACTATACACCAAACACACACTCTTTCATGCAGCTGGGCAGCTGTTGGTGATGTCATGAGTTGTTCTTCCAAAAGGAGAGGGAGAGAGAGAGAGAGAGAGCATGACTGCATGTGCTGATGTAATCAGGAGCAGTAAGGAAACTTGGACCTGTCCACTGCTGCAGCCGACCAAGTCCTCATCAGGGAGATAGGAGGGAGAGGAGGAAATGAAGGAAGGGAAATAGGAAAAATGGGAAAAGGAAGGATGGGTAGATGGAAGAAATAATGATTAAAAAGAAGGAAGGAAGGAAGGCAAAACAAAAATGTAAAGCAAAAGAAATGAAAGAACAAAGAGAAATCAGAGCGTAGTCCAACACTGCAGCTTATGTGGATGAAAATGTGATGGTTGCTTTGTAACAGGCTGGCAGTGAGTTCAGTTCGTCTCCCCCGAGTGCTACAGGGCTGTAATACACACTCTCCCACTGGCTTCCACATCATTTACACCAGACAAAATCACGGTCAATTAGGGGAAAATGTATTAAATCCTGGAGTTACTGTGGTCAGCTGGCACAGGACGTGGCTTTGACTGGTCTTTACTGATTTTTTAATGACTTTAAAAACAACAAAAAAAGAAAAATAAAAGTTTCAGCAGTCTGCGGTGCACACAGTCTCAACATTAAAGGCCCTCTATGTTTCCAGAACATTGCTTCTAATACAGCTGAATGTTACTTTTTGATAAGAAAATCCATTTCGAAGGCATTTCTTGTAAACCATGCACGCTCTATGTGCTTTATACACTACAACACTACAGTATAAACACTTTAATGTGCAGTCCAGTGTGCAGTGTGTAGGTTTTAGAGGGATATATTGGCAGAAATGGAATACAGTATGATAAGTATGTTTTCTTTAGTGCATTATCACAAGGAAATCAGAACTGTTGGATGTTAGTTACCTTCAAATTAACCATTTATTATCTACATAGAGAGGGGTTCCTTGTCTACAGAGTATGCAATGAGCCAAACAGCAAGAAGCACTGATTTGTAACGTTAAACTGCTTTATTCAGTGTTTTTAAATCTCTGGGTCTGTTTGTTTTGGAGAGGAAGAGACCTCTACGGATAATTCCTTCCTCCTAAACTATGAACACTAAAGGAATTCTAACCGTTTCAGCTGGTTGCAATCTGCAGTCTTCACAGCTAGATGTCACTAAATCTCCCTAAATGTTACAAAATGTCCCTTTAGAATGGACGACAACACACTAATCAGCAGTGTTTAAGGATAATGAGACACAAAGATGCACAGTACAATGGAATCTCCAAAAGTACCTATAACATATGTCTCAATCCAAAAATTGCTATGAGAAGTTCCAAAGAAGTCTCCAAAAGTTAAACACCAAGTATCCCAAAGAATGCCACAAAAAAATGTGCAAATTATTTTGGTGCTTAGAAAAACCCCTGAAAATACCGCATTTAACCTGCAACTTCCACAATACGCCACACAATACCATAATAAAACTACAACTGTAATAAAATTACATTTATAACAAACTTATGCGCAGCTTTCTTGGTGAAACATGTTCTCAAAGAGTTGTGTTTAACAATAATGTTATGTTATGCATCACTTCCTGTTTCCTCTTAATGTTATGTTACCCGCCACTTCCTGTTTCCTCTTGTTAATTCCACTCTCTTCTTCTCCTCGTTATTTTTTTTTAAAAATCACTTTTTGAAGCAGGACCAGGAACAGTTTCCTGCCCTCCCTCACCCACCCTCAGTGTTTCTGCTCACTCATTCTCCCCTTGTCTCTCCCCTCTCCTCCACCTCACCTCCGCCCCCTTCCCTCCTTCTCCTCCTTTATCTGTCCTGAGCTCCGGCAGTGACGGAGCACTCGATGAGAAGAATAAAGCAAAGCTCTCTAAAGAATAACAAAAGAAGCTGGAAGAAAAAGCAGGAATTCCACTGCTGTGATGTAATGCTTTTCACTTGGAGAGCCCAACTGCTCTCCATCCAGTCTCCACCTCCATGTCCTTTACTTCTCCAACCCATAAAGTCCCCTTGCTGGGCATCTGAACGCTTCATAAAAATCCATTTCTTACATCTGAGGTTTGATGCTATATCTGGAAGGAAAATTTCAGAAACAATGCTAAAATCAATCAAAATTTCT
>CM069297.1:8595000-8617500 GCA_035609425.1 Epinephelus awoara
ACAGGCTTGTGCTGTATTCATGTGGTATCAGAATAATCTGAAAGTTTCTGATCATATTTCATGGCTCTGACTAGTTTCTTTAACTCTCAACGTGTTGTTTAAATGCTCCGAGCAACATGTTCTTTTGTAGCATCCAGGCTGCTTCCACATTACAACGTCAAGCTAATCCACACCTCAGTTGGAATACCATTCAAGGAGGGCCTAATTGCACCATTGGCTTTGGCTGGCGGAAGTCTCAACTCCAGTCTCATTTACTTGGTCCTTGCTCCTCCCTCATTGCAACGTTTTCGGAAGATTATTTGTTTGTTCATTTTTGTCCATGTTTTGAGGAAAAGAGTGTTACAGTGTGAAGGACAAAATGAGCTTTACTTCAAAGAGTAGCGCACTCTCCTGAGGACAAGGATTTTTTACGAAGGAATGATCAAAATAGAGCAGCAAAGGCCAGAGACATCCAGACTTTTGTCCCTAAAAGGGCCCAAGCACCAAACCCACAGGTCCTACAAATCAACATCACTGCATAAAGCCTAGTGTATACATGGTAGTATATGTGTGCAGTATGGAATTGGGACCAGGGTACAGTTTATAAGTACAGGTGTACTGGAAAATTAAATTTCACAACTGTCCAAAATATAACACACTATCAATAAAGTTATTTTGTGTCTTACATGATCTTTGAAGTTCAACAGTAAAACAAAAAGAAACAAAAGCACGTCTTCATGCATTGTGGTAAATACATGTTGACATTTGTGTACATGGTCGAGAAAGAAGAAAACACTGTAACATCTCTCTCTCCATCTTCATCATCTCTCTATCATTCCACACTTCTCTTACTTCCTCTCATTTCCTTCCACTCTCTCTTTTTGTCTGAACACACCCATTGTCTCATGACTCATGCTACTCGGAAACTCACACACACACAGACGCACACACACACACACACACACACACACACACACACTCACACATACAGTATGTAGCCGTCAGTGTGTCTGTGGAGTCGAGCTGTGTTGTTTTATGAGAATCACTTTATCGGCGTTTTCACAACTTTGCAGAGCTCCGGCTGTTTAAACCTGACCCTCCATACAATCCTCTCTCCCGTTAACACCCATATCATGACATCACGTACGCCATGCAGGGAGATAATGGAGGCCCTAACTCTACTAATGTTAGTGCTATGCTTTGCTCATTGAGTTTTACTGGACCACATAATAATGACAAGAAACTCCACAGCCTGGTTTGCCCTGTGGGAAGCAACAGATAAGTGCCTCTAATTTCCAAAGTCAACATCCATAAAACCTGTGATGACTCTAGTGTTAAGGCCCATTCAGTACATTTCAACCACACAAATCTGAGGTATATTGACATACTTTGCATAACTGAAGAATTATTTAACTGCAGGCCTATTTACTCCTATTGTACAAATACTATAGATGTAAACAAACCTTACACGGACAACATGGATCATTTTTTAAAATACATTAGATTTACCCTGATACTCTGGAAATCTGCAAGGACTTTAGTTTTGTCCAAAAGTTGCAAAAACACACACATCAAATAAAGATAAGATAAAAGTTGCATTCTGTACTCTTCTTCTGAACAGAGAAAGAGAGAAAAAGGACAATGAAGGAAACACTCTCTCACCCCCACACGCCTGTTTGTGATTGGCTGCAGCACCATATGATGTATTCTACAGGGAACCAAAGCAAGGGCTGCTTAACAGCTCATGGCACGTGGATCAGGGTTTGACCCCTCTGGATACACACACACACCAGCACGCACACACACACACCCAACATTTACTCAACAAAGCTCGTCAACCATGGAGACCAGCATGCCTGGTCTTTTACATCATCATCACCATCATACACAATCTGGTCCCCATTTGTTACAGCTGGGACTGTGTGTGTGTGTGCGTGCACATGTCTTTGACTATGTTTTTGTGCATCTGAGATCATGTATGCCCGTGTGTGCGTGTGTGTGAGCTGGGACTTGGCTCGACAGTGAGGACACGTAGCCTGAGAAAGTGAAAACTGTGCAGAGCCTCACACACCAAAACATGCTCAACTATACTTGAACTTGGCTGGCTCGTTCCTCTGTGCACTGCTAGTAAAACCGCCTAAGAATTTACACTCAGATACACACTTCTCTTCCAACATGACATAAATCCACATTGGGAAAGCAAATAAAATTCTGTGGATCTGGCTGAGGTGAAGGACTTGTACTGTAACTAAAACACAGCTTTTACACTGTGAGAAACTTGATTAACAAGTGAGCAGAAGTGGAATTGTTTCCTCTCAGTCTGTGTGAAGAAAGAATCTGACTGTCAGTGAGAATGTTGGCCAAGAAAAGCTGTCTCTTGACTTTTGTCTGATGTCGTCTCATGTTACCAATAATAATTTTGAATGGCTTCGGCTAATTTTCAGTTTCATTTTCTCTCTAACACAAAGACTAACAAGTAGTGTCACCTGCTGTGCTCCTGATCGGTTTACAGCACACTTCTTGTCTTAATTATCCAGCTGCTGATCCACCAGCTCATTAAAATCATCGAATAGCATGAAGGCTATACTGGGAGATATGGATGAAATCTATTAATCAACATAGAGCTATTATATAATCTTGACAGATTATTATGTTTCTTTATCTCATCTCATGCAAAATAAACTTACATTTGCCACATGAATATATCACGTATTACATAGTGGAATTGCCTCCACTTGAGCCATAGACCCCCATGTTAAAATGCCCAACTTTACAACAGAAATAAACATGTTTATAGCCTGAGGTGGTGGGGGCGGGGGTTCATATAACCCACCCGTTTATATTTTATTAAGGCTTAAAGTTACACATATCTAAGGGCGGGGCTATGTAAGTGACAGGCTGTGTGCAAGGCATTGCTACAGTGTGCGAGTCAGATCCACCCCTCGCTCATGCACAGCTCCACCCTCTCATCTAAATAATCCAAAATGTCAAACAGGAGTCCACAAACCAATGGGTGACATCACAATTACTACGACCATTATTTCATCCAGTGTATGCACTCCACCAACGGTTTATCAGTTGACCACACATTTGAACTATTGTGGACATTTGACTTAAACCTGTACATGTATCAGTCCCTCTTCCTAAACCGAAGTGGCAGATTCAGTTGCTCATGTTCACCTGCTTTTATGATATTTTTTCAGTCTGAGAACATACAAAGTGTTTCCTCTGCAACCCTCCTCAGATTCTGTAAAGCGGAGCCCAGCGGACAAACTGTAACACAAAACCACCCAGAGAAACACTGCCAGGTCACTGTGTGCACCCTCTGACAGAAGGACATAAAAAAAACTGAATTTACAGACTGTAAAAGTGCAACAGTAATCTCAGCCAGAGCATTAGAGATGATTCATTCTGCTGCTGGTCAGTCATCAGAACCATGTTTTAGTTTAAGAGTGCTGGATCAGGACGGGGAAAGGAGAGACACGAGGTCGGACTCCCTACACGTTTCTGTGTGCAGACATGAAAATATGATGGACATGTCTGTAATTAGAGGTAAATGACAAGAGTTTCTGGTGAAAACTGGGGTAAAAGATGCTCTCTCTATTTCTTTCTTTCTCTCTCTGTCTCTCTCTCAGTGTTGTGTGTAAGTAGGCGGAAGAAAGTGGTAATTAACAATCAGCTAAAACACTAATTAGCTCCCTCTCTCCTTCTATCTATATGCCCCACTCTCTACAAAGTATCAGTGCGGCTGTGCATGTGTGCATCTGCACGGTTGCATGTGTGCTTGTGTACTCCTTCACGAGTGTGTGTGCACCATAATGTTGTCTGCGTTCAAGCGTGCATGCGAGCGTGGAGGGTGGGGCCTGACTGGAAGTGTGACCTCATCTTTATTAATGACAACCATATGGAACGTGATTGTATGATTTACAGCATGATGTAGAGAACAACAGCCGGCTGCAGGCTGGAGGAAGATGAAAGCAGAGTTCTGCAGAACGTGGCTCAAGTTTATTGATGAGGGGACACACATGAAGGGATTGATGGCTGTTGGGAAACACTCTGGCTGTGAACAGACAAGAAAAAGAATGTGATAGAGTGGTGTTCTTTAGGGAGAAATCTGCAAAAAGATGTTTTTTTGGTGCTCAAATGATTATTTTTGTGCTTCGCTGTTATCATCACTTGCTGTTATTTTGTAAAAGTAATGAGCTATTGTTTGCGAAAGCACAGTTTGTAGCCTAATTATTGTTCCCTTCTCTTTTGCTGTGATCATTAAGAAATGAGGACTGTATTGACTGTGCTATTAATTTGTCGACATTCGTGACTCTTCGAATGTAAGAAAAGACTGAAACAGACAAAAAGAAGTAAGCAAGCAAAAGAAATAACTAAAGGAACAGTGTGTGAGATTTAGGGGGATTCACTGGCATCTAGGGGTTAAGACTGCAGATTGCAACCAGATGAAACTTCCCCTGGTTAGAATAATGTTATAAATCAGTGTTTCACCCATGCTGTTTGGCTTATCACAGAGTGGGTGCTAGCTCAGCACCTGCTAATGTGTGCTCATCTTATTTCTGATCCAGACCTTCAGGGCGTTTTTATGGGAGCCAAATTACCCACAGAGGTCTTTCCCTCCAAAACAAACGTACCCTATGATTTAAACTAGTAAAACACTGATTAAAGCAGTATCACATTACAAGTCAGTGTTTAACTACAAATGGCTGACGCAAAACATGAGTAGCCCGACATAGAGCCAATGTTTGTTTTGTCCACTCTCGCTACCGTAGAAACATGGCAGTGCAACATATAGGAGGACCTGCTCCCTATGTTGATATTAACGGTTCATTCTAAGGTGACAAAAACACAACAAATCTTATTTTCAGTTAATTATAAACTTTAAAAAAATACATATTATATTATATTCCATTTGTGCCAATATATCCCCCTAAATCCTACACACTGGACCTTCAAAGAAAAAAGGACAAAATGGAAAGAACAAGAGTGAAAAAATAAAAATACAAAACAATTAAAAAATACAATTAAAAAGTAAGACAGGAAAAACAAAGGAAGAAAAGAGGCCGTCAGATGGTAGACAGGAATAGTATCAACCTGTCATCACTGCTAGGTCGAAGGTCATGAACCCCATCAGCCAATCAGCACCTTTCTCTGTGGGAAACCATGTGACCAACACAGAATCCTGTTTGTCTGTCAGTCTGACCATAAACATACACACTGTCACATCTGTATAATCCATGTAGCTATGCACTCTTGACACTGGACAGAACACACGTATGCTGACATGCCAAAACACAGACACAAACACAGACACACAGACACACACACACACACACACACACACACACACACACACACACACACACACACACACACACACACACACACACACACACAGTAATCAGGCTCAGAGCTTCATAATTAAAGTGAGAGTCCAGCCGGTGTGTCAGAGAGACGATACGACAGCTGACTGCTTTGTGGGACCTCAGACTGGAGGGGGGGGGGGGTTAATCATGGGGGATGGAGGTGATGATGGTGGTGCATATGTGTGTGTGTGTATGTGTTGGAAGCTTGGGGGGCGGAGCCTATATGGGGGCGTGGGTGTTGAGAAAGAGGGGGAAATTGGGGGAGCTTTCACTGGGGGATTAAAAATAATGGAAGTGGGGTGGGATGGGGGACTCGGGGCAGCTGTGGAACCAGCTCTTTTGTGAGGGAGGGGTGTGTTTGTGTGCATGTGTGTATGTGTGTGAGACAGAGGGGTTAAGGGGTCCCAGAGGGCTACCTTTGTCCCTTTGCCAGAGATTGGGGGTCTGTAAAGATGAAAAAAATGCAATTTCACAACTGGTTCTCTCTCTCTTTCTCTCTCTCATCAATGAGGCTCTTTGTTTGCCGCACTCACCTTCCTCCTCCTTAAAGGGAATGCCACTCCTACATAAAGCAGGACTCTATAGTGAAGGAACCTGCTCCTTTAAGAGCACACTGCACAAACACACAAACACACACATCTGTGTCAGCGAGTGTGTGTTTGTGTGTGTGTGCGTGTGTGTGTGTGTGTGTTTCTGTGTGCAAGGTACTCAAAGACATTAGCAGATTTAGACCTTTTAGATCTGACCCCTTTTGTGCAACTAGAGGGATGTTACCATGACAACCACCAATGCTAAGTGTCATTGTTATGGAGGGCCAATCAAGATGGAGCACATATGTTGCTGTGGGTGTGTATGAGAGTGTGTTTGATCAGCATTGCATTTGATCTCATCTCAAATGTTTTGCTAATAGATAAGTTTTAATGTTGCATCAATACTTATTCAAACTTCTACACGTTGTCTTTTTCCTGCACAATCCTGTGATGTTGTCTGGCAGTTTGCTCGAATAATTTCGTATTATGCCCCTTGAGAAACTCTTCCTGAAAAGCTTTACTCATTATTCCTCTGCATACACAATTTAGGATGTTATTAAAAGCTGACACACAAATTACAGCCTCAACTTCCTACCAGCGCTGCTTATTTCAGCAACTCTCAAGGACAGAAGGCGAGAGGATCTGGAAGCCAACCAAGATGGGAAGAAAGACATCTCTCTGTCTCTGTCGCTCTCTTACACCTGCTAGGGAGGAGAGAGGGAGTCTGAAAGGAGGTGGGGTGGGGGGTGGTCCTCCTCGAGGAGAGCTGTCACTTTGATTCTCATCACCAAGGCAACGGGTGTGCAGTCCCACAATCCTCTGCTTTGTCCGGTGGGGGTGGGGGTGAGTGTGTGTGTGTGTGTGTGTGTGTGTGTGTGTGTGTGTGTGTGTGTGTGTGTGTGTGTGGTAGCTGCCGTGCTGTGCCTCTACAAACCTGCATTACACACACATACATGTGCACACCCACACACACACACACACACACACACACACACACACACCCACACACACACACACACACACACACACACACACACACACACACTCCAAGGCCTGGCACTATCGTCATTGCAGGTCGTGAAAGCAGCAAATCGCCATGGTGACACAAAGACAAATCTAGCTATGTCTGCTATTTATGGGAAAAGAGAGAGAGCAGGCAATATTGTGCAGCCAAACTAGCTGAAATTGCACTGTGTGTGTGTGTGTGTGTGTCTGCACATGATAAAGATGTTTTATGAAGAGGGCCGAGCCATGTTGCTTAGCCAAGCTCCTCATAGAGAGCAGCTTTGTCATAAGAACTGACAGATTCAAGTAGCTGGTTGACAACAGACAGAGAGAGAGAGAGAGAGAGAGAGAGAGAGAGACATCCATCAGTTAAAGTCTGCTGACTTAGACTCAGCCTGCGGCCTTGTTTTTCAAAGTCTGGGTCACAAACCCACCGCTGGGTTGTGAAACATTTTGAAGGGTCATCGAGGGGTCACAATGAAAACAATATTAACCAATTATTGTCATCTATCTCCCAGTCAAACAACTTTCCTGCATTCCCCACTGTAGCTTTAACATCTAATTGCTGCTATTAACTTAAGAAAGCATCTTTATTATCCTCAAGGTCTGATACAGTCAAATAAGAATTCCCAGTCACAGCATCAGCAGGCTGTGTCACTGCTGATCAACAATAGTCATATCAGTAGTTTTACATTTAACTAAAGTTAATATAAGCATGCAGAAGTAAATACTCTAAATGTGTAAAAAAAATTGAGTAGGAGGGGTGTATCAATCCATCAATCTTGATTGATGTAATGATTCAATGATAAACAATCCAACATCATCGACTTTCGGATACACCTTTATTTTGAAATTCTGTGTCACCATGTAAAAGCGCCACACAGACAAAGGCAAGCAGCCAGGATAAAGACGAAGAGGAATAAATCTGCAGTGTGGAAATATTTCCAATTTCAGAGAAAATTTAGGTCAACAGACCCGCATGCAGCATGCCGTTGTGAGATAAAATACTCAGGACACACAACATTTCTGCCAGGCCAGGCATCTCGTTCTGCTACTTCTCACTACGGCAACATTAGCTGCTCTACTGCAACAATGTTAGGCTGAAAATCAGTGACTTAAACCAACAGTGAATGGGAAAAAGTATAAATAATAAATGTAATTTTAATTTTAAGCTATGGTCAGAGGAAACGTCTGCTAACTGCTAGCCTAACTTATGCACTGTAAAAGTGCTAAGGCTAATAATACTGTAGGTGATTAGCAAAAAAAATAAAAAATAGACTATGAATGTATGTATTTATGTTAATATTGGGCCAAATTTTATACTGTTTGTAAAATGATCTTGTTTTGATCATTCATGTTTTATGGCTGTTGGGGGAAGTTTGCCTTCAGGGTTTTAAGCCAGACAGCCCTGATGTTTTATAAGAAAAAGATGATAATTTGGGTTCAAATGAAAAGATTTCTTCCAGCAAGGTTTTTTTGGCAGAAAGCCATGAAGGTTAACTCATCCCATGTGGGATTTTATGTGTATTAGTGGAGTCAATTTAAAGTCAACTTTACTTACCTTAACCTGTTACAGTTATTTATATTACTTATGTGTTGCTTTTATCTTTTATGGCCAAAAGCAAAAAAGGGAAACTAATTGTTGGGGTTATGATATTGTCTCGTATCGATCGCAGGCCCCTGAGTTATGTGGAATCGAATTCACATACTAATATCACAACATCATGGCAGATGTTGCAAGTATCCTATCTAAAGAAGTGACACAATATCATAGCGTTATGAAACTATTTTGATCCCTACAGGGTAGAGTACTTCAGATGGCTCAGAAAAAGCAATATGAATGGTAAAGCACTGACCCACTCTGCGCTATGTCACTGCTTTATGCTGTCATCAGGAATGTGTTTTAGATTGTGTGTCCTGACTGTCTTGCAATTGCATTTTATAAAAATGTGTTGTTGTTTCTTTGACAAAATGTGCCTTTGTTGTGTTTGACATTTGACATTTTCCAACTCACTTGCCTCAAACGGCCCCTTGAGGGATGAATAAAGTATTTAAAATGAAACTGAATAAAGGCATGATCATATTGAACAATAAGCTGAACTGGTGATGTTGTTAAATTTGGATTTCAGTGTTAAACAAATAGGTTACACTCTGCATGGCCATTGTTCCTAACTACCTGCTGCTAATATCTGTATGGTTGGTGTATCTGTTTATAATGAATGTAGTAAAGACTCAAATTTGCACAAGTGAATCAAGACATATTCATTTTATACATCTTAAAGAGAGGTAACAGCAGCTCCAGTTTTTCTGTCTGTGTGCACATACGCACCAACATGCAGATTTAACAATGACACAGTTTCGCACACAGATTGCAGAGTACAGATGTACACACACACACACACACACACACAGACACACTCTCTCTCTTCTGAGGCAGATGGGGACACCCTCTCCCTACCCTCCCCCGTCCTCCCCCCTGCTAGTTTGACCGGGGTCAAAGAGCCTATTGTCATACAGAGCGCCTTGCCTCCACCTATTGTCTGCGACAGTTGGAAACCCTCAGAGCTCATACAAACCTCTGTACACTCAACTGCTCCTCCTCCTCCTGCTGCCCTCTCCTTTCTCCTCTTTATTTCACTCTCTCTTTTGCTCTCTCCTTCCCCTTCTTCCTCCCCCTTCCTCCTCCTCCTCCTCCACCCCCCCCCCCACCCCCCCACCCCCTCCTCTCTATGTGCTGACTGGACTCTTCAATCTGTCTCACACACGCACACAGCTGGACCGATGCAGACAGACACACAGGAACAAATGAACAAATGATCAGCTGTGTTTTACTTAGTTTACTCAACCTCTCAGTAACTTCTAAGATTTGTTTTTCATATTTTCAGCATGTATTGAACTTACAGCTCTTATTGATGTTGCAGGCATTCAGTCAGATGATTAGATTAGATCACATGAATCATTAATGATCCTTGTGGGAAAAGTGGGTTGCAAGACATAATAATGACTGTGACGCAAGTAAGAATAGAATTTAAGTAAAGGTAGAAAATGTCAAGAGAGTGACTAAAAGCCACTAACAAACATATTGACAAAAGTGAAATATACATAAGAACTGTATAAAAAATGAAATTATAATAGAGGGTTTGAACGTAAGATCAAATGCACACAAACCACAGTTCTTATTCAAATCACGCTTACATGCAGCCTAAGCCCTGATTAGAGTTTATCATCCCTCTGACAATCAGAACATGTGCAGTGTCCCTTTTTTGTGAATGCAAAATCTAGGTCATGGTGTCTGATGACCTTTGTTCACCACAGCTTGAAAAATAATGCAAATCTGATGCATTTGTACACCCCGACAAATCAAAAATATTGAGCTGAAATACTGAAATATACAGCACAGTTTTTATTTAAAATTGGGGAGAGGGACATGTAGGAAGCAGAGGGATTGAGGTCCTGCAGCAGGGAAATTTTGAGCATCGAACACTTAATCTTCGTTGTGGTGGTTGAAATGTCTTTAATTCTGTCCCTATAAAAGACCTCTGCTATGTCATGTTCTATTGTGTATCCCCCCTGAAATCTATCCTAATTTTACCTTATGCGTAAACGTATTGCTAAATCAGACTGAAATTGAAACACTGACACAGTGCTCATGGAAACAAACTCAGTTTCAAACTCTGATTAGCCTTCTTGTTGGAAATGACTTTTCCACATCTTGAACAAACCAAGTGACTCACTGCTGAATGTCTTTGACAGCTTTAAACAGGAGTCCAGCTGTGTGTGAGCTGTGTGTCCTGTCAGGCTGGAGGCCTCGGTACTGCTGCCGTTCGAACAGCAGGAATATGGCCGGCCTTTCCAATGACACTGCAGTTTGAGTGGCTGCAAGGCGCCATGATGCTGTGAGTGGCAGGTGGAATCTCTTTAAATCTGTATCCCCCTCTCTCTCACACACACACATTGCTGGATTCTCACTTCAGTCCTGCACAAGGAGGCTATGTGTTTCTCTCCTCCTCTCACTTACGTAAGCAAAAAAACGAGTCTCTTCTCTCATCCCAGCCGACAAAAATGCTGTCCCCGTTTTTTATGCTGAGCGGAATCCTCTTCAGTGTGCCGTCATTTTTTTGTTTTGTTTTCTGTCTGTTTCAGAGCTGACCGTGATGGCTGTAAGCCGACATTTGCTGCCGTCGCAATTTTGAAAAGAACGCTGCTTTTGCTTTGCTCCCAACACTGGTGATTTGGGAATTATTCAGTTTATTGTAGCAGTGCATACGAGCAGCTGCTAAATGCTCAACATGCGAAAAGGAGAAAAAAGAAAGTCTTTCACCGAGTAATAGGAAGACAATTCTCTTAGCACAGTGAAGGACGTGCTTTGTTTGTTACAACAGTACAAAATAAAAGCAATTTTTTTGTTGAGGTTTGTTCTGACATCATTAAAACAGATGACTTCTTCTGTTGGGCTGTGAGCTGGGGCTTGCAGATAGCTGCTGGTCTGTCTGTGTGTATCTAATATTAAAGGATAAGGCTTATGGATGTGAATCCAAGTGAATCCCATTCATCACAACAGCTCTCAGCCTGGGGGGGCAGCACAATGATTTATGGAGTGAGAAGAGGAAGAAGAAATAGATCCAATACATTTGCAGGGTTTAATATACTGATGATATATTTTCTGATAAAATAATACAAATGCTCTTTTATTTTACCAATTAATTGTATTTATTTAACCTACATGTAACCAGGGGAGTCCCACTGAGGTTACAAATCTCTTTTTTCAAGGGAGACCTGGTCAAGAAAGGCAGCAGCATGAATAAAAACACATAGCTACAGACAGAAAAGACAAACAACACCAAGAGTGACTTAATAAAAGGGACGTAAAGCAAAAGAACCTCTCAACTCAAATGAGAAGTTTAAAAGAGTTGGTTTCATAACCAGGCAATTAAAAGCATTGAATCTGCTCAAGGGTTCACAATCAATTCTGCAATGTCAAGAGGACAAATCTTAATTTTACTTTTCATTATTAATACGAAAAGGAAATTCTTTAATTTTGTTTTAATTTTTTATGATATTTAAAACCAATTTTGCCAACACAATCTTCTTTACATTTTCTGGTGGTTAAATCTGAGTTTCTGCAGGATGCGCCTTGTTGATCACAGCATCTTTGTACAATCACTGACTCTGATCTTCTTTTGTTTATTTCAAGAAAACTGGAACCAACACAAAACCAACATATTCTCACTGCTCACTCGTCAAATACCGATGCTAGGTTAGCGGCCCTATACGCGTACTATGATGCTCTGGCACCCCTCCATGTCAGTTTTGGACACTCCTTGATGACATGTCAATTTATGTCTGTTACATGTGTACTGTCTTTTCAAAATAAACTTTTACTTCTACTGGAAATGTACCGTATGTATACAGTCTCTTCGCAAAATAAACTTAGAACGCAGGTAAAAAAAACCTTTGTTTTTAGGTTTACAAAAAATCTTTTGGCTTCAGTTTGACTTAAAATAAGTACATGACAGTGTTTCTAATGTAATGTAACATCATAAAACAAACGTCATATAAATCAGATGACATACATCACTAGCGTAGGATGCTACACATACGATGTTATTACTCATAGGATGACCTGGGAAACAAACAGTAGTCTCACTGGGGTTTGTTTGATACATCTACCTCACCTTCTGCTCCCCTACGTGGACTTCCTTGCTATTTAAACTACAGCAGTTGCTTGGAGCATCAAAAAAAAAGCCTGATGCGTCTCATGCTGTCACTAAAGGGTGCCTCTGTTGGCATCTGATGCCGAGGGCCACTGACCAAGTGTCAGGATTTGACAAGTTGGGAGTGAGACCGAGTTGTAAAAAACACATCATTGTTGTTACTTGCCAGAAAAGACCTGAGACATGAAACAGTTCTTAACGTTAAAGTTTTCATGGCTGAGTTAATCAATGCAGTGCTACCTTAAGTTAAAAAGCTGTGGAATAGTCCTTTAAAGTCATATTTAGTATACTGATCACTGTTCAAGAACTTTTACTCCTGCCAGAACTGACGTCATGTCCTCTTGTCCTCAACACCACAAATGAGATTCAGGTTGTCCAGAATTGTCTCAGGAAGACACACACACACACACACACACACACACACACACACACACACACACACACGTACTGACCTGCAGTGATGATCAATGGTGATTATCCCAAAGATATGACTGTGTAAGTGTGTGTGTGCGTGTGTGTGTGTGTGTGTGTGTGTGAGAGAGAGAAAGAGAGAAAGATGTGTGTGTGCACTGTGGGAGTGATGAGAGGCAGTGAAAGTGTTTGAGAGGGTTTATGACAGTCGTATTTCACTGGCAGACTGCATTATCCTACCACTTCCCAAGGACACACACACACACACTCACACCTTCACTCTCACTCACACACACACACATTCTCAATCTTACCCATACCCACACACTCACACACACTCAGTGCGGCATTGATCTGCGGGCTGGCCGGCCATATTCCTGCTGTTCTATTTATGGTTGGCCTCGCTGGGACCCTCAACACTCCTTTATTAAAAGTCTTAACATGACGGCAGCAAATGGAGAGAGTGAGAGAGGGAGCACTGAGGTGAAGGAAAAACAATATTGATTACCAGATTCTTCTCTAATTATCATTTCTGCTGTTTTGGCTCCTGCAGGCCACCATAGACAGGGACAGAATAACAGATGGGGAGGAGGCAAAGGAAATCTAAGAAGGCAGAGTTACGGAAAACAGAAAATGGAAATGCAAGCTTCATTAAAGCAGGTGGGTGTATCCTGACGCCCTATCTCAGCCGTCGGTGTGGCAGATGTGGTGCGGATCGATTAGTCATGCCTGTCTGCCGGCAGCAGAGGACTGACTGATGCAGCCTGCCTGAGAGGTGCAGAGGTGGAGGAGGAGGGGGGTCAAGAGGGCCCAAAGTGGCTGCCCTGCATCTGACAATCACACTCCACCTGCTCTGTCTGACATCGGCATGTTACTGTGGTACACGAAAAGGGGGCAGATAATTAACATTAGATTTACCTTCCAGAGCTCAAGCTAAGTACGGGAACAAAAATGTGAGCTACCAGGGCGGAGTCGCTCATGACCTGGGCCTATCTACTTCAAAGAGCCGGTTAGCATCATAGCTAAGCTAATATTAGCATTTAGCAGACGCTTGGAGTGCCTGGCACAGTATAGCCAATTGGAGGCATTAACCCATCCACTGACTTTAAAGGTTTGTTTATTTCACTGCAGCAAGTTACACTATTGATAAATGAGAGTAAATATATATAAATAAAAATTTTAAATAGATAAATACATGAGTGAATTAATTAACAAATAAATTGATTAATGTACAAATTAATAAATAAATACACAAATGTATAAATACATAAATATATTTGATGTCTCATTAAATTTATTATTATTTATGGTTATGGTATGATAATTAAGCATTAACTTACATAATTATAAATGTATTACTTTTTTCACTTAATTATATGATTGTTTTTATTAATTTAAGTATTTAATCACATAATTATTTATGTATTTATATATTTAGTTGCGGCCCTTAACCTATATATTTACAAAGCTTATGGGTTTTTGAAAATGGCAGTTGCCAGTGCTGCATTGGCTAATGTGTTCGACCAATCACCTTATACTCTCATCACTCATGGTGCCTCTTGTGCAAGGAGAGTATCTACTCTAATAGGAGCTAACAAAGTCCCTCAAAATGGCATTCTGAGAACTACAACCGTGCCTAGTTTTTGCAGTGTGGACACAATAAAAGGGCAGCTGTTGAACAATGAAAAAGTTCCTCCAGTCTGTAAACGCCTCACATATCAACGCAAACATATATAGGTATATATAATATATTATCAGTAGCCTGTAGCTCCTCGTGCTTCAAAGGTTGAGTCTTTGAGGTGTCTGACAGAGCTGTATGTCAGTGCCGTATTAACCTTGCTGGGACTGAGGGGTCTCATTCTGCTCGAGTTCATGTTGGAGAACATCAGTGACCCTGCCAGGGTTCAGGGTTCAGCTCCCACCGGAGTCTCCGAACACAGAAACACACTCAGAAAGGCACTTTAGAGGGAAGCAACAAGCTTACGCCACTTTTATTTTGACCTTTTCAACTACAGAGTTCCTCTTCTCCAAACTGTGGGTCTATAGAGGAAAAAAAGAATTCATCATCTGAAGGTTATTACTTAATTTCCTAAAAAATGTAGCAGATAATCTAAAATGGGATCTAAAAAATAAGTGCTTCAAAGTCTTGGTGACCTGCAACAAATACATGTTACATGTCGGATATGATTGTGCAAAGCTTTTTTTATGCAAATTAAGTGGTATCATGTGTGTTTTATTGTCTCATATTATATTGCTATATCAAATAAAAGATCATATCACAGAACAAAATTAGAAACTGTTAATACAGTCTGTTCAATGTAGCAGATAACATCAGCAACAGACTGCTTACTTCCTTTGAAATAAAACGTAATAGTTATTCTCTCATGTTTTTATTTTATACAAGCTACAGTTTTCAAACATTGCAGATCAACACTCCAACCTCCTCTTAAAAAGCTGCTGTTTTATGAACCCATATGTGATCTCTGTCTCTTATGGCGGCCTGTGAGGGCGATGGAAGTGTCAAAGCTGCAGTCTGACTCTCTCTGAGTGCTGTGATCTGTCCGTCAGCCTGCGTGGCACGGACTGGTACTGAGGCATTACTCAGCCTGTCTGCCTGCTGGCTGACGTCACACACCCTAACAAATATAAAAGAAAAAAGGTGCTGGTGTCAGTGTATCATTTCTTAAGCTTCAGCTAACTTTTACATTCTGTACATACAGCAATAAAAGCTAACTGATCCCTCTGGCCTTATGAAAATGGAAAGTCGTCTCTTCAAAAAAAGTATTAAAAGTGAAAATGTCAAAGACTGTCTGACTTAAGCTTCTGAAATGTGAGGATTTCTCTCTGTTTTATGTCATTACAAACCCAAATTATATTTGAGCTATGAACTATAAATTACACAAAGGGGGGCAGTTAAAGATTATAAGCATTTCTCTGTATTTTCTACACCAAATGGTTGATTGATTTATTTTAAAAAGCACTTTGGAGCCTGCATTTTTTTAAATCTATTTTAGAGTTGCAATAATTGATAGATGAATCCAGTAGATCCATTAGCCTAGTTGTCAACTATCAAATTAATCACCAACTAATTTTATAATCGATAAACAGTTAAAAAAAAAAAAAAAAAGAAAAAAAAAAGTAATAACTCTCTGATTCCACTGTGAATATTTTCTGTTTTCTTTCCTCAAAAGAAAAAAAAAAGCTGTGGGAAACACCAATTGATATTGGTCACCATTTTCTGACATTTTATAGAGAAAACAACTAATCTAATAATCAAAAAAATAATTGACTGATAAATCGACAATGACAATAATCCTTAGTTTCAGCCCTCACCTCAATATCTCCATAATAATCAAGGACAGTGCACATTAATTGACATCAGCATGATGTAATTTTCGCCAAATTGGTACTTTTCATCAGCAGTCCCTAAACAAGTTGAGTTATGTAAGTTAAAAACAAAGGAACCAAAACACTGATAATAACCACACCGTGAATCAGAGAAGTCATTTTCCTGACTCAAACTGACACAGTGAGGGGTTTCCATTTTGGCTGAGCCCTGATCAGCTGTGACGCCCGCGCTCAGACAGACTGCAGACACTTTAACTGGTGTCAATTTGCCGCAATAATTTGACATATTCAGACGGAACCAAAATAGGAATCTAATTTGGTGGAAATCATCTCGTTCTAACTGATAAACAGCAGACATTTGCAATGAATAAGTCGCTTAATGAAGAGGGGAAATGGCTAACAAACAGGAAATTCATTACAGTTGCATTTGTGTGAGTGTGTGCGTATATGAGTGTGTGTGAGAAGTAATGTTGCAGTTTTCCATCTCTCAGTCTGAAAGCTCAGAGCTGCGTAAGAGGCTTAGAGCGCTGAAATCAGTAATGTTGATAAAGGCTGGGGGCAGCGTGTGGGTGGGTGTGTTTGTGTACGTGTGCGTGTGTGTGTGTGTGAGAGTCAGGTGTGTATTAGTATGTTAGGTCATGTGGCCTTTTGTGACAGATGTGTGCTGGTTTTGTGTGTGTTTGTGTGTGTGTGTGTGTGTGTGTGTGTGTGTGTGTGTGTGTGTGTGTGTGTGTGTGTGTGTGTGTGTGTGTGTGTGTGTGTGTGTGCAGATGGGATATTTAATACTGAAAACTGCAATCATGGTGTGGGATTAAAGACAAAGCTCTAAAATGGTGGCACGCTGAGACAGAGGACAGACAGAGGAGACAGAGAGATGTACTGTAGAGAAAGAGGAAGAGAAGAAGAAAGGATTGTCAAACGGAGCGAGAGAAAGTGATCGAGGTAGAGTTAGAGGCAAACGGACGACGAAAGTTTGTGGAGACTCACAGTATTAGTTTATTATTTGAATGTCCACATGCTTGTGGTCATATGGTATAGTACACTACCATGTGACTGACTTCATCAACTATCTATTATTTTCACATGTGACTCAGTGGAGCTGCAGTGTTGTCTCAGCTGCTAATGAGAAACTAATGGTCTCCATCTTCTCTGCAGTCGTGAGAATGCGAGTCAGATGGGAGCGTGTGGTCGTCGTCTTTCAGGGCGTCTCATTAACAATCAGATTCAGTTTGGATCGGGCTCACTAAAGTGGGTTATATGTGGTGGTGAAGTCACCGCTGCAGGAATGTGACTGCTCTGGGACAGCCACAAATAGAAAGTGATATTATTGTCCACACGAACACAGACAACAAACACACAGAGAGAAAAGAATACATTCCTCTCAGGTGTTTGGACTCTAATCATGACATCAGGTCTCTTTGCCTCGTTGTTTACAGAGTGAGAAGTGAAGTTTATAAAGACTGATGATTTTACAACGAACACTTTTACTGGATGTTTTGGGAACTTGTCGTCCTGTGAGCTCAGAGGATTAGTTAGTTTATTTTAGCTCAGCGAGAACTGCACTCATAAGGCTTAAGGCTTATCAGTTTGAGTTTTTATGGATTTTCGTGGACAAATATTTTCATGCGTTCCCAGTAAAAAGTATGTTTTAAAAATTAAGTTTTCGTTTGTATTTTTGTATTTTTTAAAGGTCCAGTGTGTGGGATTTAGAGGGACATACTGTCAGAAATACAATGTAAAGTTCGTTTTCTTTAGCATATAATTACCTGAAAATAAAAATAGTCGTCTACATAGGGAGCAGGTCCTCGTCCATCGAGATCACCATGTAGCACCACCATGTTTCTACAGTAGCCCAGAATGGACAAACCAAACACTGGCTCTAGACTGGACTATTTTCATTTTTGCTATGGCCACAGTAGTTAGCAGCTCCTCCTCAAATGCAGAAAACTGTTGTTGTTTTTTTTAATGAGAAATTGCTTTTTTCAGTGTTTTACGGGGCCGTTTGTTTTGTAGAGGAAGAAACCTCTGTGAGTATTTCTGTTCCTGGTAAAAATCCCCCGAATGTCTGGATCTTAAGTTATCAGAGACAGAAGGTGAGCACACATTAGCAGGTGCTGGGCTAGTGGCCCATCTGCGAAGAGCTGAACAGGGGAAAACATTGATTTGTCACATGAAACTGCTTTATTCAGTATTTTTTACTAGTTTTAATCACCTGGTCCGTTTCTTTTGGAGAGAAATAGACCTTTGCGGATAATTAGGCTCTCGATAAAAACCTGCGGGAGTTCACGCTTGGCACATTGGAGAACTTTCAGCTGCTTTCAATCTCCAATCCCAGATGCCTTAAGTCCTACACCCTGCTCCTATTAATTTTAAAATCAGATTTTCCTTAATCATGTAATATTCAGCGTAAACACTGATACATTCCCAGATTTTCTTCAAACCTTAATTATATTAAATTATTATATTCCATTCCTCGTGCTCTGACAGCACAAGGAATGAATATATTTGCTGTTTTATGGTTCTTGTAATGGCTCCAGAATGTTCTCATTTTTTAACAAGTAATGTAAGTAAGTTTTTTTTTTGTGAGCATGATTCAGACCTGCTTTATCAAGTGTCCCAGTGAGACAGTCTGACCAACTGAGCAGTCCAGATGTCAGATAAATGTCTCCCAACATGATTGGTATGAAGGAATTCTTGCAAATGTTTTGCACAAAACATTACTGCTGAAAAAAACGTCCAGTTTCAGTGTAACCTTAAAAAAATCCTGCATAATGTGCCTCCTTCTCTGCTCTCCAACATCAGTCACAGTTTCTAAAAACTTTCATCACCATTCACATCATTATCCCAGCGTCTGTCTGCTGTAACACTCAGTGAGACACTCGGCCCCGAGGCACTAAAACGGAGCTGTAGCCATAAAACTGCAACAGGACAGAAGAAGGAAACTTTGACGGCATCGATACTAATTCATTTCCAGCTTTTAGTTTGTCTTTATGGCTTTGCCTCCGTGTCCGACCGGAGGTCAATATCTCAGTGGCGGAGGAGAAGCAGAGGAGGGAAGCGGGTCGATTCTAATTATAAAACAGGTGTCGTGAATGAATATTTTATGTGGAATGGCAGCGGCTGTGTTTGTTCTCTTCGCAAACTGATGAACCAACGGATGCAGCCGTCGCGCAAGTTTCATCTTAGCTGGCTGCTTGCTGAGCAAATGCACTTAGGAAATGAAAATGAACTTTTTTTTTTCATATGTTAGCAGAAGCCAGGAGAAATAAGGACTCACATCGTAATATTACATCACTTAAAATGACGCAGGCACACATTTAGTATGTGTTTTACAAGTAATTAATGCTGTTGCAGATAATTAGCTGATGAGTCATTGAAACCTGTTAAAGGAATACTTCAACATTTTGAGAAACACATCCTGAATCCAGCTCTGTGATTAACACAAATACATGAGACTGATATCCATCTTTGTTTCTCACCTTCATGAAGAGTGTTTCCTGAACTGTTTTTATTAGGAGTTTAACTGTTCATTTTCTTCATTATAGATAGGTATCTGTTTCCCACAGTGTTGAATAATTCCTCAGAAATAAGAACATACAGAGATAATACAGCTTCTCTATTGTCCGGGCTTGTTAACACACATACACAGACATACAATTCTTTTTTTAAAATGTTTTTAATGCTTTTTTGCTTGTCGTTTTTTACCGTCTCTTGCTGATTGCAGCTCTACAGACGCAACGTTGTCATAACATTCTGTTATGTCCCTTTGTATCCAGTTAGCCCAGAGAGAGAGAGAAAGCGAGACAGAGAGAAGCTATATTTAGGAGCGGCACTGCCTTGTACTGTATGGGTATGTAATAAATCTGTTGTGCCATAATAGTGAATGGTGGGTCGCAATGCAAAGTGTGTGTGTGTGTGTGTGTGAGTGTGTGAGGATGAATGGTGGCCTGTCTCGTCCCCCCGTACTGCTGCTCCTTGCTACTGTAATTGGTCGTCGGCTTAAGTGCTGCTGCTGCACTATTCTCCAGATAGATGGGATGGAGGGAGCGATGGAGGGAAGGAGGGGGAGAGGAAGGAGGGAGAGGAGGCAAAGGGAGGCAGGAGGTGAAGGAATAATGCAGCCAGGAGAGGGGGGGAGAAATGATTGATTGGCGGAATGGAGCTGTATCGAAGGATGCATGAATAAAAAGGGATGTGAGGTCGGGAGAGAAGGAAAAGAGGGATGGAGGGAGAACAGTGTGATATATGAGCGGAGGAATGTAGGCTGAGAAAGAAGAACAGGGTTCATGTGAGTTTCACACATTCTCTTCATGATTTTTCCACCCGTACTTCGTAGTCTGTCGCATCTGTTCAGTCTATAATTATGAATTAATCAAACTAAAATTACTACAGGGGAGAATCTATCTGCTTCCATGTGCTTATTTACTCCCCATGTATCTGTTTGAAATGCTTGTTTTGACCTCACAATTGTTTACATCCTGTTACCTTGCTTTTCATTGTCTCTGCTACTCCTTGGATTTCTATTTTTAGCCTCATGTTGTGTTTTTCTTTTCCACACAGCGTCCTCTCTTGTCACATTAACTTTGCTACTGCAACAACTAAATTCCCCCTGGGGACAATTATTGAGTTAATTTGAAAAATGTTATGATACTGTCTATATTTAATATAAAAATCCAAATTTTGTTTTTATCTTAACTTAATCTTTGTTTCTGGTTCTAATTTGTAGGATCCTGCTTGAGATTTTGCCAAGTTTCTGCTCTTGAAAATGCTGCCAAACACTGTAAGAGTTTTGTGATTCAGAATTTGTGTGTTTGAGCCAGAGGTGCATTATTTTAGCTGAAAATGATGAACTCATTTTGGAATCACGTCCGTGTTGAATTATCAGTTTTTCTTCATCTTGTTTTGGCTCGATGCAACTTCTGCTCCATGGGACTTTGGCAAAATTCTCAACATCCCTTTAACTGAGTTCATATCATTCCTTTAAAGTCTCCAGACGAGCGTACCTTACATCTGATTGCATCAACCAAGCCTATGAACAAGTTTATTTTGAAAAGAGAATGGTGAAAGTGTTGACATATAGGCCAAGCATAAATCTTGCAATGACAAATCTACACTGATTTCTTAGGTTATTTAAAGTTCAGATTTTCTGTCGTGGTGTTGTATGGGGTGCTTATCCAAACTCAGTGTATTACATACAGGAGATGTCTGGCAACATGCCCCAGTTTTGGAAAAGCATGCTGGTGTCTGACGTGGAAGCTAAGAAATCTATTGCCGTGAAGGGGTTAGTAAGTTAACATATAGCTACCTAGGCCACCTAGCCACTGAGAAAAACAGTGTCAGTTTAAGTGCATGCTATATTTAGGATACCACTGCCTTAATCTGTAATTTTGTTTTGGTGTTTAAAAGGTTTAGTTTGGACAACCCCACTTCAAAAAATCTGCACTATCCCATTACTATCCCCAGGAACATTAAGATGAAATTCCCCAAAACTTCAATGACCTCTGCCAGGTTTTCCATGACAGCTGGGACTGGGGGGTAAGGGGGGGTGTACGCATGTGGGGGAGTAGAGGGGGAGGAAAGGAGGGCGACTAATGTCTTCCGAGGAGAGAGGACAGGAATGAGACGCTTTGGCCAAGACACAGCAGTAACTCTCTACTCTCATTAGACTAGCCCTGTTATTCCCAACACACACACACACACACACACACATACACACAGACGGGCCCTTGCAGCAGGTGGGCCTTTTGATTTGTCACCCAGGAAGAACCGTGTCTCATTTGCATACAGATGCCCCCTTCAGTGCTTAGGAAGGGTGCACCCACACACACACACACACACACACACACACACACACACACACACACTCACACACACACACACACACACACACGCATACACGCATACACGCACACACAGCTTCTCCCTTCTTCCCCTCTACACTGAGCCTCATACAACCCTCTCTTTCTTTTTTTTCCCTTTCTTTCTTTCACTTGTCTCCCTTCCTCTCCTCCCTCTCATCAGTTCTTCTCAGGTCTGCAGTAATTTTGGTGAAATAAAACCCCAGGAGATTGCATACCATGTCTGCATGTGTATGAATGTTTTTGTAGATTTATATGTACTTCCTCTGGGGAGGAATGCAAA